>BJKM01000242.1:1195000-1604097 GCA_015082035.1 Chaenogobius annularis | reverse complement strand
TTTAAAGTTCTGCGTTTTTTTTTTTTTTTCCTCGCGTTTTTTGCCAAGTCCTCGGTCTTCAAGTCCCCCTGTTGCTCAGTTGGACGTGATCTCACTGTTGTTGTGTCAGACCTGCTCGTTTTCGCGGTGAGCCAGTTGTTTTTGTTTGTCGCTCATGATATCATGCATGACTGGCGCTAACCCGGTGTGACCTCGCCAGTCGCCAGGGACGGCAGTGGCATTGTTTACGAGCGTGGTTGGGTGTGAGAAAGCTTTCAAATTAAACAGGATTTTCTGTGGTTGGGTTGGGATGAGGCACGTTTTATATGTGTAGAATATAGTTTGCGCTTTACTAAACAAGAAAGACTCATTCAAATCATCATACAAGCAAATATAAAACATGATTAAGCCTTATAAAATGAACTTTAAAAGCTCTACAATGGTAATTTATACAGTTTAAGTCCTGTTTGTGTTCTAATTGTTTCTTTTGATTTATAAGATATGATTTCTTCATATCTTATCAAATCAAATGCAATACCCCTGTACTTATTGTATATTATTATGATTTGACAAATTATAATTTATTGTTATATCAATGTGGACTCATTTTGAAAACGACTGACGTGTTTATCTGGAATTGAGGTTTTTTATTGTCAAGAGGAAGCGGTTGCGTTGATATAGATGCAGCTATAGGTTAAATATTCCTGGAAAGAAGTGGAACGGAAATACCGAAAGCAAAGGCGCGAGCGGCCTCAGACTTCTAGGAAACGAAACGGACGTGAACGAGTTGATTTTAGTTTAGCTTTGGGTGAGTTTTGTGCATTATAAACGATGTGCTCTGTGTGAAAAGATGTTCGGTCTCAATTACGAGCCTTCAAAGCGGCATGAACGCATTTTCAAAGCGTGAAAGAAGGAAGTACTCCATTTGCATTGTTCTTGGCTCACAGAAACCCTTTTACCACATCTCTATTTTTATACCTTAAGGAAGTTCAATGGACTAAACAGACAGCAGACGGTACTTACTGCAAACGGCTAAGGTGGGTTGGTTTCAGTTTCATTCAGAAGTGAAGAAGCTACTTGATAAAATACTGTATTAGATGCAGACGGCGCGCAGCAGTCTCTTTGTCACGACACGCAGCCTTTTACAACTCCAAAAAAAGCTTTTTAACGCAGTAAATCACATGACAAGTGTAGGCAAGGAGCACTTATTTGTCAATTCAAAGTGCTTCACACAACATTGAAGTCACAATTGACAGAATTCACGAAACCGTTTAAAACATAAAAGAGAGTGCAAATAAAATAATTTCAGTCATATGCACAGCTAAACTAAACTTTTCAGCTTAGATTTGAACAATGCCAGAGTAGAACCTGTCTCACATCCTCAGGAAGACTGTTCCAGATTCCCCATGTTTAGTCCTGACTCTGGGCACCAGCAGGAGGCCGGTCCCTGAGGTCCTCAGAGTCCGAGATGGTTCATATGGCACTAACATGTCCGAGATGTACTTTGGTGCTAGGCCATGGAGAGACTTGTATACAAGCAGAGCTGCTTTGAAGTCTATTCTCTGAGCCACAGGGGGCAGTGCAGAGACCTGAGCACAGGACTAGTGTGATCGTACTTCCTGGTTCTAGTTAGGACCCGAGCAGCAGCGTTCTGGATGTACTGCAGCTGTTTTACAGCTCGTTTGGAGAGGCCAGTGAGCAGGCCGTTACAGTAGTCTAATCTACTAGAGACAAACGCATGGATAAGTCTCTCCAAGTCTGGTTTAGACACTAGACTTTTTGATTTTGGTCATCTTTTTAGATGGTAAAAAGCTGCTGATGTTCTTGATTTGACGTTAAAAAAATCTGAGTCCATTATTACGTATCGTATCTATCACTTGTCCTGACCAAGCCTAGCTCAAGATTTGGCTGGGAGGATGGGTCAAAAAGACAAATAATAAAGTGCACCTCAACTTTTACATTATTATTGTTTAATCTAATCTAACAAATCTCTGTAATTAGGTATGAAGGATTTATAAGGTCTCAAAATCAATGCTTCGAGCTTTGCTATTGATTAGCATTAGCTGAATTGAGCAGAACAAGGTCATAAACTCCCCATTACCAGAAGCTGTTGTGGGTGAACCTTTACACAGTGAGTGGTTTTCTTGTGTTGCAGCTCTTATGGAAGCAGGCGCAGTCCTTCCCCCTCTTCCCGGCCCTGGGGGAGATGGAGAGCCACATGTTTGAGTGCGTGAACCAGGCAGCGGTGCACGAGGAGCTGGAGGACGAGACCCGGCGACTCTGCGACGTCCGACCCTTTTTTGCCGGTCCTCAAACTCATCACGCGCAACTGCGGCCGGGCCGAGCGACTCTGCTGGACTGCTGGGACTCGAAGATCGGCGTGCTCATCGGCAAAGGTGAGCGTCAAAGTCGGCCACGTCACTACATCGTCGCTGGAGTCAAAATGAGGGTTCGTTTGGGTTCGTTGTCGTCTTTGGCTGAAGCAAAACAAATCTTTTTTCTGTCTGGCGTTTTGATTTTGGCGTCACCAGAGAAGTGAATTTGCTTCCTATAGTGCAGTATTTTGCCCATAGACGTCCGACACTTACATTTATCCAGGCTTGGAGTTGCTCCAATGGGAGAACTTGCCATGGTCCTCTCGTTGAGCTCCTCTGACATGATATATAATCGTGTCACAGAGGGGCTGTTCAAATAAAAATAAAAGAATTAAATGAAGTGCGATGTACAGTATTCAGCATTAATGATAATATTGAAAGTACTTTTGCCGCAGTAAATTAACTTAACGTTTATTGGTTACTTTCTGCCTTTATCGAGTCACAGATGGTGAATTCATCTAAATATCTAAATCTCGGGTTTATTTTCCCGGGCACAGTTCGATACAAACAAATAAAAACGTATATTATAATTGTATTCATCATCGGAGGCTAGTATGGAAAATGAACGAGGCACATTATAACTATACCAGAAATGGTTTCGTTCTATAGTTTAGTTTAGTTTTGGAGCCATTGAAATGTAATCCCGAAACCCAAAACTAGCATGATGTGTTTAAGAAATACATTTTAAGTAAACAGCAGTCGCCTTGCAGGGCTTTACAAAATGGACGATTTAACGTTACATGACTATTTTTGTAGATCCACTGAGCGCTCCTGACCTCTTTTCTGCTTAACCAACAGAAAAGTGGAAAACCTAACCATGAAACAAAACGTCGGTCAATGGAAGACGTGCAGAAGATTCACTGGAAATAAGCAAATGGATAACTGAGATGGGAAAAAAAAACTCTTTTAAAAACCCAGTGGAAAAGAGAAATCGCATTATCTTTTTATCTGGACACTGACCTCCCTTTGGCCTTTCTCTCTTGCGTTCTCCCCCCGAACCATTTAAGTCCGTGTGGTCAGTCCTGCTCGGGTCGTACCAGGGCAAGAGTTAAGTCGAGCTCCCGTCTTCACATTCTCACATCATCGCACCTGAACCTTCCCGTCGGGCTCCCGTCTCGTTCTCCGCCGCCTGACGGGGAAGCGTGAAGATCGCCTTGACAAGTTTCTGATAAGTTCACCATCGCCCGTCACTTTGCGTTAGCGCCAGAGGAGAGTCCAGCCTTTTCAGAGCAGCCGCGGACGCGGATTGATCCGCGCTGCTACCTCGCGCGGCCGCTGGGCCGTCGAGAAAAACTCTTGAAAATGTCAAAATGCAAACATGACATGATATAAAACTGTAAATAAATGATTAACTCTATTAAAATTAAGAAAGGGCAAGTGCCTCATTAAAAATACAGACCACTATTGACATTTCCATACTCGTCTCCGGGTCGTCCTTTCCTCCGATGAATATTTAATTTAACCAAGGAGTTTGTTCTTTGAGCCATGGCTGCGTCGACTGAATGAATATGAACTACAAACGTCAACTCGAATGAATGCCATGCGTTCGCAGAACATGTTTTTACAGGTCAAGGTCAAAGGTCAGGATTAGATGATTTTATGCATAGTAAAATGGGATATTTTGTTGTTTACACAGTGAATGATATAATTTGTGTTACTGTGGCCGTTCAAATTGTAATTTCAGTGTGATTGGGATTCATCTTGCAGCTCTACAAAGAAGTCATGAAGCATTTTTAGTTGGGGCAAGGTCTTGCCATCCAATTTGTCCAATCACAAACTGAATCTGAATTATAATACCGCCATTTTGCCTTTCCCCAAAACATTCTAGGTCTTTAGATTGTTCTCGTGGAAAATGTGGAAAATCTGCCGAGAATGGCGATTAATTGGTCAAAATGGTCAATATACAGTGGTGTGAAAAAGTGTAACATAAAATAATTAGTCGACTAAGATCCCATCGACCGATTTAATAAAACTAAAAGACTAAAGGTTTTACGTCTCTTCCGAACTGAGCTCTGAACCGACGCGTCTTGTCAGGTACTGCACGAGTGGCATTGCCATGAAAACACGACCGGAGGTGAGGTGGTAGCGGCTAAGAAACATACAACAATAATAAATAATAGCAAAATCTATCAAATTAAAATATAAAAAATAATAGTGTGAGATAGTAACTCTCAACATGTCCTAGAAGTCCCGCTAGCCTGGGACTGAAGATGTTCCCCGAGGCCCGACGTATAAGACGACGAGCGGTGAGACGGCTCGAGGCAGAGATCATTGTCCCGATGATTGTATAGAGCCTTACCGAACCGAGTCCTACGGCCTCTCATAGCTGTGTTGGACGTATAGCTATAATTAATTTACCTATTGGATTATAATCGCAAAGAAGAAGAGACCGGCTCTGTATTGCTTATGGTGATACAGTCATGACTTGTGACCAGACAGAAATATTTATTGACCAGCAGACTGGAAGACGGCTGCAAACGTAGCAGTTGGCGTCCTTCTTGCCCAGCAGCCCCGAGCCCGACCGGGACCGGAGCTGTCAACCGGTACACTGTCTGACCGCTTTGCGCTCCGGACCGAGACCCCTGAAGCGAGCGAGATCTGTACATTTCAATATAATCAGAAGCTGTTCATTATACAGATTTCCAGATTCACCAATATTCCCACTTTGCGCGACAAAGTCAGATGTTTCATCAGGGTTATGATGTCGCCGTTTACAACCAAAGAAGAGCGTAAAAAGTGGTGAGTAACCCGACCAGGGCTAGTTGTGTCCCATGGCCGCTGACCCATCCCACAGGGCTTGCACGGACGGCACGCTCAGCCCGTGTTACCTGCCTGCTTCCACTTTGTGACGCGTAGCCTGAACCTGACCATTACAAGGAACTAAAACTGCCCGTTCAACCAGGATAAGAACAAGAACGAAGGACTGGACATCCTGCTAGTACTACGTATAACTATTCTAGCGACATTGAAGCCAAATTTGAAGACTGTTTCTTCATTAGGTCACGAATTAAGCCTACACTTTTTTAAAAATGTAGGTGAAATAAATATGTTTTTGCGCGAAAGGCTTAAAATCTCTGTAAACTAACCTGCTACTTTGCTACCCGTGGGTTGGACTCATTCTATTCGCCGCTTGTTAGTAATTTAATCAAGTGCACAGTATATTATTTTCTACGATTTTGCGCTTATTAACTTGAAATTTGAATGCCCATAATTAAAATCGTTTTTTAAGACTTTAGTTATTGGCATTTCCAAATCAACGGATAACAAAAAAACAAGGCAACATAAAAAGCACTTTACATTTGCCTTATGTTTAAGCGCGAGATGCGAATCTGAAGTCTGTCTAATGCCACCAAATCGCACAACTTTGCATCAAGACTTAATTTGCTGGGAAATAGTCACATTTATTTTTAATTGAACTGAAAAAAAATACTTAATTTAATTCTTATAATAATGTAATGATAACATGCATGTCCAACAATTATGGTGTCTTTTGTCCCTAAGGATTTATTTTAAAAAAAAAATTCATCCTTCATATGTTATAGGTCAATTTTTCTAAAAAGCTATTCTAAAAAATGTCCAGCAATGTGTAAGTATTTCGATGATTATTCCTGTGTAGTGAGAGTCTAAAAATAATCGATATGATTCAGTTTAATCACAAAATTAAAGCCCTAATAATCTTGACATCTAGTGTGGACACTGTTAATTTGCGGCGAGATCTCACACGTCATTTGAAGACTGCTATCATGCCATTTATGGTTGTAAGAACCAACATGGCTGCTTTATCACCAAGAGTGTTCTGTCCTATCAGTGAAGCCTTCTCAAGTTGGGAGACAAAGCCACAGCATTCTGTGATCTTTAACAATCATTTATTATTTCTAAGTATTCCTAAACGGATTGTATGAGTTCTTAAAGGTGCATGATGTATTTTTCTGGCGGACAGCTTGTTTATCTCTGTAAAGATGTTATTGATTTGCTCAGAATATCTCACAGTATGGCATTACACGTATCTTTCCCCATAGAGACAAGCAGATGATGACACCAGGCAAGGTTACAGGTCAGATCTGTGGAGAAATGTTCCCACTCATAGTCAAAATGCACGTATTTTAAGTTATTATTCACACAATAAAACTCTTTGGTTGAATAATTGCGAGATAAATTTGTTTAAGTCCATACTAGCAAACATTCCAGGCAAAGGAATAACATCTCCACGAGCTAAGCAGGTGGCAGACCTTCAGCCAAAAAAGTTACGTAGGGCACCTTTAAATGTCATTTAATGCTATGTATGTCATGTGGATTAATTGTAATTATTACAATGGCTCTCCAAACCTATTCTTGATCAAAAAACTTGAAAAGTCCATACAACATTACGTGTATGACATTTTAGACGGTAGTCTCTGTTTTCATTGTGTCATAAAAGTTCTGAGCCTTGTTAACCGAAAACAAAGTTAGAAACAGGATCAAAGGTCCAAGTTTAAACAACAGTTTACTGTCAAGGAGAATATATATCTGTGTAGTTCCTCTTCCAGGAATAACCCTCATAATTGATCATAACTTCCCACTCACATTGTGCAGCAAATAAATAATTGCTATAACCACACCCCTGCTTAGATAATACGTGCAATTAAGAAAAGTGTGATAAATAAACAAGTTATAATCGGACTACTTCACCTCAACTTAGCCTTCTACACAAGTCCATGGTGAATCTCCTGACAGTCAGTTGTCTGGTGTTTAAAGGCACAAAGGCCATAGCAGAGCGTCTTTAGTGAGCTGCGTTCATTCACAGCACAGCCGGCCCTGCTGTGTTCACTTCACACTGACTCCAGTCTGCCAGCACTACGGGCTCATTATGTAACCAAGACATCGCCTTTAAACACTCAGGAGGACACTGTACGTCACGTGCAGTGTCCTCTTGAGTGTGCTGTTTTTGTAAGGACTTGAAAAGACACAAGCGGCAGGTATAACAATGCTCTGAATACTTAAAGAAAACACAATGTGCTCATACGTAGCAGCAGAATTAAGTTACACTGAGAACATGTATGTAAATACCATACATTGTGTGTCTACCAGTTCATATCCCCAACAGAGAATGTTTACACCAGATCATGACATGACTGTATAGTAAGTGCATATATACTGTAGCGTAATCGCCTCCAAGCCTGACTCCTTTTTATTTTGAATCAGCATGGTTTTCTCACAAGGCTAGATATCCATATCCAGGCTAAAATGGCTCAAGTTTCAATATTCCTGCATAAAACACCTTTAAATCTAGTAAACCTTTTGCTCGTCTTCAACAGTTAAACACAGATTAAACTGGCATGAGCATAGGCTTAGACAGGTTGACTAGTTTGAGTTGTGCGATGCTACTAAAATCAGCCAAAAATATACAGATAAAGGTGACTTTTCGCATGACTTTTGTAGACTTCTCCTTGCGCATATATAATTTGACTTTTGTACTAAAATGTGGGCGATAACAAGTTGCTTTTTAATCAGACACATTGTTTTTTACTGAAATTATGTTTCCAGTGAAGCTGAAGAAAATGATTTTCAAAACCTGTTTATTCATGTTCTTCAAAGTTCCCCCTCTAGCTTGCCCTAATATCACATCATATTTGTCCATTTTCTGTGTTACATTGTATCCAAATTTACCTTTTTTTTTAAATTATGGTGCTTTGTTGATTCACCGGTTTCAGCCTACTGAACTCAACTACTCGTTTGAGCAAACAGAGGCCTGGAGGCTGTTGGTGTTACAAGGGTGATGCCAATAATGTGACTTGTTTCCAGTATTACACAGCATGAGTCAACTCAAACTCATGACCAACATTCTACAACAGGAAGCAGCACCATCATGGGGCCGTGTTTATTACCTGCTTGAGTTAAGGCAAACCCGACTGAGTATTAGAGAAGGTGCACTTGATTGAATAAACCTGAAGTATGTCAGCTCTTCTGTAGTGTTATATTATGTTTTACTGCTGTGAGTAAAATAAACCATATTATAACAAGTGTGTTGTTCCACAAAACTAGAACCGTTCCCGAGAGTTTATAGTGACAAGCATGTTGATTTATATTGAATATACAAGTTGTCACCATTTACATGCCAACAAAACTAGTTTTGATTTAAAAAATAAAGAAAAATACGACAACAAAAGTTTACCCATAAATTTAATTTAACTTTAAAATTGAATACGTTTAATACGTTTCCATAAAGGTTAATTGACAAAAAACTAAATAAATAATAAAACATGACAAACTCAACAAGAGTAAAAATACAGTTTATATTGTATATATAAAAAAATATTTGTCTCTCTTTTATAGTTTAATTATAATTGCCCTCTTTTATGGTGTAATTATAGTGTAATTATATATTCAATGTGTCCTATTTGACCATGCAGGCACAATGCCACATTTAATTTGCCTAAACAGTGAATTTTAGCACTACATATTGTATGTTTGCATCAGGGCAGTCAGTCCGGTGTGACTACTTTATTCTGCTTATCTCGCATATGTAAATCCTGTCAGGACACAGGCCGTTTCCTTATTCAAACACAATGATGATGTCAAACAGCTCTCTCCCACTTAAATCAATATTAGACATGGTCAGCGCAGCCTAAGGTGTTTATGATTGTCACAAGGATGTCTGTTTTTCTCTTTACAATGGTTAGTTTAACCTTTTGACCCAGTACATTCACCTACATAATGTGCTTTTTCATTTGATTTATTATTTCAATCTCAAGATTCCATTTACTGTGCTCATTTTAAATGTTGGCAGGTTTACAAAGACTGCACAAGAATGAAGGCGTTTGACATTATACCAAAATAATTGATTTTAAATTGTGATTTCGTTTCTCACCCAGGCCAGTCCTAGTTAAGAGAGATAAACCGTAATTGAGTTTGTCTAAACAACTGTCATTTATACTCATACAACAAAGCAGCACAATGGAGCATGGACTCTCTCACCATGAACAAGGTAAAATCACACAAAAAGAAAAGGTTATAGTTAGGGCACAATATGAGGCAGTATCGGTGTGACCTCTCTGAAGCTTATCATTATGCCTCAACGTGTCATTTCTGAGACAAGAATAGCAGCTGCATAATGATTTGATAAATTACTAGGTCAGAACCTTGTGGGACCATGTAGGATTTATGTGATGTTCAAAAATAAAATGGTTATCATACAATGAATTGTTTTTGTTGGGTGACATGGGACAGTTCAGTTGTTTATAAATTAGACTTGAATAAGATGGAAGTACAAGCTTTATTAGCAGTGGTGGCAGTGGAAGAAGCCTTTTTAGAGCTTTACATTTGTAATTGAGGGGGGAGACCGAGTGGACTGACAGATCCATGGAACAGCCCCCCTACAGTTGTCTATTACTGCTTTATTATCTTCATTTATATAGACAATTTTAGACAAAATCCTACTGTTTAAAGTAGGTAGGGGATCAAAAAGTATACATTCATAAAAACGAGCACATGGGGCTCTTTGTCCAAGATTTCGTTTAGGTAAACGTTTTGTTAGCCCTACACGGATTCGCCATCATCAAATTAAATCTTGCTGCTTTGAAATGTGCATTTTGTTTTTGAGGGGGTCGTATTCAAAATCAGATTCTCAAAGTCCCACAATAATAAGATTAAGGGATTTTCTCTGTGAACTGAATCAAGGAGCGGAGAATGTTACCCAGACTCAGAGCGGACAAACCAGACTGACGAGAGCAGTGGAGGGACCCGCGCGAGGGAGGGGCGTAAAGTGGGCGGGGCTTGTCCAAAAGAACCAATGGCGTGTAGGTAGGCCACAGGTGAGAGTCGCGCGCACACGGCGCACGGACGCGCACTTCGCTGAGGCAGAGAAGAGTTGTCCGCCTGCGCACCGAGGCTCCTGGGATTACACACAACAGACGGGCAACTGGAGAAGCCAGGACCATTACAGCGCACACAGGACGGAGCTCTTCTTGTTTGGATTATTTCCTGCATTGCCATTTGAGCTCACCCAGGACAGTGTGTGCGAGGGACACGTCACGTAGAGTCTATTCACAGTTTAGTGCTGTACTTTGCCTGTTTCCAGTAACGAGTTTTGTTATCTGTTTTTGTTTTCTCTGTGACTCAGAATTTAACTTTTATTTTGTTTTTAATCATGTTTATTCAAAAGGGCTAGTCTCTTTGTACGTGAAGAGGTTTGTTTCTTAGTTAGTTGGACTTTTGGATCAGTTTGCAGAGATGATGATAAGCTCCGAGGGCCTTAGGCCATCTTCAAACGGCCGTAAACCGCTCGGGAAGCTCGCGTCGCGGCTGGAAGAGGTGAAGAACCCGTGGCGACAAGGCTCCACTTTGGAGCTCAGCCACAACGAAGCTGCGCGCCTGGCCACGGACGCACTGCTTGAGCAAGGAGAGAAGGAGTACCGCCGGGTTTTGGCCGAGGAGCGGGAGGTTACGTTCCTTTCCCCTTTAGAGATCCGCTATATTACGCAGCACGCGGCCAAAACATGTTTGGACTCCAACGGCACCAGCCCCAATGACCGGGACTTTGGGGATGGGGACGCCGTGTCGGAGCTCACCTCCGGGACGTACTTCCCCATGATGTCAGACGAGGAGCCCCCCATGCTGGAGCTGGGTTGGCCCGAGCCGCCTGCGCGCTATGGACCGTCCGAGACGCAGATCTACTTTCAGAGAGACAAGTCCCACAATGTGAAGGACCTGATAAGGTCCCTGATTAACAAGGCAAAGAAGGTAGGGTCAGCTGACTGTACGACTCATGTTGTGTCCCACACAGATCTCTTACACTGACTATAGACCACTGTACTACGCGGATGTGCTGTTCGTCCCACCTTTGCCTTCCAGACTGTGCACTTAATTAGAAATTACAGTCCTGATTAGGCTCTATGAATAGCACACGAGACTTAGATTAACTGCAGGCGATTAGTGCAGAAGCAGAATGATCGATGTGCTTCTAACAACAAACCAGAATGGCTTTATGCAACTTTCTACAGGTCTTTATTACACTATTACTATACTCTACTCTAAAGTTTAAGTGTAGGGAGGGCTACATGTGAAGGCCACTGAACTACTGTCATTTACACAATGAAACAAATTACTAATCCAGATTTATTATATTACTATGTTGTTGTGGAATAATTTATTCCACATCATCAGGCTCATGTGTTCTTCTGTGACCTGTGCTAGTGAACTATTGCCAGTTTCCACTCTCCAGTAGTTTCCACTTGGTTTGCTTACAAACAAATTGGCCCAGCTTCAGGTTTGACCTACTCTGCCCCACAGTCACCACGTTTATACACAGAAAACTGTTCACACTGATGCTGCAAAAAAATAAATGAATATCTTTAAGCACCCAGTTATGACACTCAGTTTGAACCTGCCTGGGGCTGAATGCTAAAAGAGTTAAATAAGAATACAATCTGTGATATGGCAGAACATCCAGCACAAGCTGCATGAGTCACCGCTTCACAGACACTTCTCATGTATTAATAAATCATCTTGTGGTCAGGGCTGATAAAATACCCATACCTTTGAGAACTGAAAAACTAATTTCATTGCATGGATGCAGTTAAACGTAGACACCTTGTGCAGAGTCAGCAGTGCCTCTCTCAGGTGAATTACCATGTAACGTATATGCACATGACTACCAGCTCCACTTTCGACTATCACTGTATATCTGTCTATGATCACATCCCATAGCTCTTATTAGTCTTTTTTAACTTCTCTTGTGCACACAGGTCTATGTAACTGTGAGCCTGGGCCTGTCTGAACCCGTTTGTGTGTGCATACCTGTTGTTTGTGCAAGTCTCATGCATTTTACACATTAGAAACACGTTATACTCTGTTAACGATTAGTGGTATTGTGTCACAGACAGACTTCTCACGCTATAGAATATAGAGAACTCATGACTGACAAACTTTAAAATTGTCCATATGATTGCAAAAACTTGGTGGTTGTATTGCCGTAGGTGATAGCGCTGGTGATGGATGTCTTCACTGATGTGGACCTGTTGTGTGACCTCATGGAGGCATCAAACAAGCGAAAGGTGCCAGTGTATATTCTGCTGGATGAGAAGAACCTCAGCTCCTTCACAGACATGTGCTCCGCGCTGGATATCCAGAACTCACACCTGAGTGTAAGTGTATATTGACAGTGACCTTATAGAGAACATGCAGATGAGAGGAGTATTACACAAGTCCAGTATAACTACCAAAACCTCCAAAAAGTATAAGTCAGGAAGACGTCATAGAGAATGTTGCGTAACATGCCGCAAAACCTTCCGACTGTGTGTCCAACAGTAGAACAGTAACGTGTTGTTTAGCAGCGCAGGCCTAAGCAGGTCGGCAGTGTTTTTAGCAGCTGCATCTTTACTCTTTCAAAAGCACATTAAATAAGTACTTTGTGCTTGTGAATATGGATTATGCTGCTCATACTGTCTATGGTAGAGCAGTAGAGGACATTTGAATTTGTTACGCAAATATTTTGTGTTTAAGTAATCTAAAAAGTTTTATTGTAAAACCAGATTGTTCCAATTTTTGTCAATCAACAAGTTCACATTCACATGCACATGTGATGGGGAATCAGTATCAATTAGTAGGGGGTAGGTGCTTAAAAACAGATACTTTACCGTAAGTTAAATGTAAATTGTTTGTTTATACCAGGGGGTTTAGTTGATTAAAATCTGATCTATTGTATTTTATCAATGTTATTCTATTGAGATCTTATCTTATGTTTAGCACTTCTATTCTCTTCTACTGGTCCATTGCATGTCTGTAACCAAAAGAATTTCCCCCCTGGGATGAATAAAATTAATTCTGATTCTGATTATTTTGGTTAATGAAGTTGAAGTTGAAGTTTTTTTCATCTGTCTACTCCTTTTGGGCATCGTTTTTTGTGTTTTCTGCTATAATTATGTTGTTCTTACAATATATATAATAATTCAATGAAATTAATCTGAGACTGAGATGTAATCATTTCTAATCGTCAATAGTCATGTGGGTCTTTTTAATTGAGAGGTCTACAGTCAGTCCTGTGTCAGTAAATGCAGTAAATGTTTTTTGGAGCAGAAGTCAGACATATTGCCAAGCCAATATATTAGCGAATATTAAGAGCTCTGTTGGATATTTTGTTTTTTCCCTTTTTCTTTACATTGCAAGTCTTTTGTGTGCTTTTGTTTATTGTGTTTGTGTTTGTGCTTGTGTGTTGCACAGCACATACGGATCCGAAGTGTATGTGGAGACACATACTGCACCAAAAGTGGAAAGAAATTCACTGGTCAAGTGCTGGAGAAGTTCATGATTATCGACTGTGAAGAGGTCATTGCAGGGTCATACAGGTATGAACGCTCACAGTCACAGGTGTCACTGAGGTGCTTGTGACAACACCTAGGCTTTATGGGATTGTACATTAACTTTACGTAAATACAGTTTATTTAAAACAATTGTTACTATCTTTGAGAAAAAGGGGCAGAGTTGAGACAATGTAATATTCAGATGGAGCTGCACAGACTCTGTCACTTGTGAAGCTTGGTGTTTGTAGCAGAGCGTGTGTGAGGACTGCTGGCCCTCACTGGTGCCACACTACAGGCACAAACCTGTTACCCCCGGCTCCTGGCACAGAATGCACATGGGCACATTCAAGTGGATTTATGCAGTGTTGCTTGGACAACAGGCTGCAGAGCACGGAGGGGCACTGAAATACATTTCACCAGAACCCCCTCTTTGTTATGCAAAGCCACTATTAAAAAAATAATGCATTGTAAAATGCAATGTTCAATGGATTTAAAATAGGTCCTGTTCATCATCATGTTTTTATGATGCTGAAAGTTCTGTCTATTTTTTTTATGTCTGATATACTGTTGCAGGTGGCATAGAGTAGCCAAACATTAGAATAATATTACTGCTTTTTTATTAAGTAAAAGTTCTAAGTTCTTGTTCACTGACTAATTGTAATTGTAAGAGTAACTGTCTGGACTGTAGTCCACTAAAGAAAATCATCTTTGACTAAAGATATTTCATGCTGATCGATCAGTCGACTAAAGGGGACTATGGTGTGAAGCTGGTAAAAGCTTCACACTTAAAAGCTTAGAAGGTATCTGATTCAAATTGCACTCACAAGACTAAAACCGCACTATTTATACAGAAAAGTACCATGAAAAAGTGTATACGTAAAAGGCAGATTCATGACCCCTCCCAAATCTTCAGTTTACTGACGCCATGCCTTCTCCTTTTTGCTGTTGTCCTTTACTACTTAAAATAATTAGTTGACCAATAAGATTAATAGGGCACATCCAAGCGGGGACAAAATGGCAATACTTTCTAAAACGTTTTCAGTTTTTAAAAATGTATGCATACACACGCAAGATGTCTGAAAACATTGTAATAAATATGTCAGGTTCCTTGGTGGTGCTGTTGACAATGCACATGTGCTCAAGACGGCTGGACACAAACAAAACAAATATGGCGGCTTCAAGTGACACCAATAATTTAATAGATCCATGAGTGAAACGCATAGAGAAAACATGGTTAGAGGAAAAGTCTGCAGAATGTACGAAACATTAAACATCGCACAAAGTCTAGTATGTTTAAAGAGACCTACGATCTATATATGTGAAAGAGGAGTGCAAGAAAGACAAAACAATAATGTTCAAATCATTTAATATGGTCAACGACGTAAAGCTTTTGTCACTTGTAGACGAGTGGATATCAAGTGGCGTTTTGAATCCGTCTCTCGACAGTTTGCTGCAGTGTCCTTCCCTGGTCTCGTCCCCATTTCACGCTGTCCTGTCTATTGAAGCCGACAGGCCAAAAAATCTTTAAAAAATAAATAAAAGAAAGAAAACTACTCCAAGAAGTAACATTTCTTGAAAAAGTTACTTGTACTACTCTGCATACTGTATGTAGTAAGCAGTATAAAACATGGAGGGACTATAATCGTTTAATGTTATTACTTTGTGTTAACTGGTAATAACCGCAAATGTTCTAGGCAGTCAATAGCAGCATTGTATGCATATACATTACTTATGAAATACATATCATGTATTAAGTACACACTAATAGGCTGAGCTTGTAAAAAATGCAAAATAGGGAGTGACTCTGAGTGGATCAAAAATAGAAAGATTAGGAAACCCGTTTAACCACAAACCGCTCTGTGAATGTTCACTTCTTCCATATTAACTTCTGCTCTTAGTAATAAAGAGCACAACCCACTACCCCAGCGACCTGAAGGCAAACTCCATGAGAAGTGGGAATGTATGTTAATATAATCTGTTCAGAATGCAGCCAATGGCTGAAGCTCTGCCGATGTCTTCAGACCAATGTATTGGGCAGATTTTGATCGTTTTCCCCAAATTATAAGATTAGCAGTAACTATAAACTCAGTTGTGTTACTGCAGGGCACTGCTCTACATAAGAAAAGTATTATATAAAAGAAACACATTTCTATGTCTCTCGGCTGGCCTGGGAACGCCTCGCGATCCTCCCGGAGGAGTTGGAAGAAGTGTCTGGGGATAAGGAAGTCTGGGAGTCCCTGCTTAGAACGCTGCCCCCGCGACCCGGCCCCGGATAAAGCGGAAGAAGATGGATGGATGGATTTCTATAGCCTTAATTTTTAGCCTGTCTCACTGCAAACCTATTAGAGACCTGTAGTTACAGTTTGTGCGGTGCCATCTTCTTATGTGCTGAAGTTACGTTAAACTTTATTGTCCTGCTGAGGGAAAGTTAATGCTGCACCAATATAGCAGCCAACGGAACCAATATATTGATGTATTTCCACCTTCCAACCTTTATTCTTGTTAAATTTCTTAACATAATTGTGACAACTGAAACCGAAATAATTGGAAGCTTGTGTGTAGCTTACGAGTAAAAAGTCTTCACGTCCATGTTGCTACAAAAGAACTTGTCATAAACGAAGGGGCCAGATCAGGTGTTCTGCGGCATTCTTCTGTGGTGGAATGACATTTGCTGCTGGCTCAGAATGACAGCCCTGGATTAGTGCAGAAGCCTAGAGCCAGTGTGTCCCAGTGTCACGCGTTAATGTGCACCACAGCGACGGATGCGCGTCTGAACCAATCTGGAACTGTTATCATCAAAATACTTGAGAAATATCTGCTAAGGAAGAGAAGAATAGAAAGTTGTAATTACTATAAAATATGAAAGAAGATAATCTTTTGCTGAATGTCCCTAAACCTCGCAATATACTATATTTCATATAGTGTCTTGCCTTGTTTAAAATGCTGATTAAACCTGGGAGTGCAACCACTGGTATTTTTTGTGGTTAATTAATATTATGGTGAATATTTGGGATATATGTTTTTGATAATTATTTTCTTTTTCCAAAAGTGAACCAGATTAGTCTTTCGAGGAGCTTGTGATACATATAAATATATACAGTCGAAAATTTAACCAGGTTAATTTTTTCCTTCCTAGTTAAACCATGTTTATGAAAGAGAAATAGTAAATTAAAAATAGGAATTACTCCACTGACATCTGAGCTTATACTTGGCTTTATTTTCAGTGTGTTCTTTGGTCCTGGGGTTGTGTGTGATAGTACTGTACCAGTGAAGTTGCTAGACAAACAAAACTGCGGAACTCGAGGGATTTCATCAAGTTCGTGTCACAAGAAGGAGTGCTGATAATAACTTGTTTCTTCGTCACCTTCTCATCTCACTCTTGGTTGTAACTGCTGATCGCTTTAATCTCCAGTCAATCCGGTTTCAAATCTGCTACTAAAATTCATATTATGACAGATTTTACTGTTGCTTTTTTGAAAAAGTGTGACCTACAAGAACACAGTGTACTTCTTAGACTAAGACCATGGCTGTTCAAAGTTTTTTTAATCGAGGGTTGCTTATTGAAACCCACGAAGGACTATAGACTGGTGGTCAATAGTATGCATGTTTATAAAGACAGATGCTTTTATTCATTCATACAAGTGGTTCTGAGTAGAGATAAGACAAGGTCCAAGGTTCAAATGGCGACATTCACGTTGCAAAGTGGGTCAGCCTGTCCTGTCCAATCCAATCAAAATCACTCCATGACAGTTGTCATGTATTTCAACCATAACGTATATTTTAATAAATTAAAAGAAAATAATACATTTATCATCTTGATTTCTAAGGGTCACAGTCTGATAACTTTTAAACTTTTATTTATATTTAAGACAAACATTGCTGATATTCCTGCAGTCACAGCTGTAAAATGTCAACTAATTAGGATACATTTATTTATACATGCTCTTTTGTCAACTGTCAGATTTCCTGTCTGAGGGAGTTGACCAGTTGCTAATTGAGTTGACAAACCCACATTTTCCACCTCCTACTATAGTATTGTCAATTTCTTACGTTATGAGCCAGATCTAGACGTCATCATGTTGTGACACCAGCACTTCGAAACGTCAATTTGAAAGCAAAATATGTAAAATAATTCATGGGAGAATAAAAACTCATGGATTGACAAAGAAAAAGGAGAAGTAGGGAGGGAAACATTGGAGGAGAACTGGAGAGGAAGAAGAGATGGAAAGGTGCCTCCAGAAGCAGAGACTGGAGGGTGAGCTGGGGGAGAGAGGACTTTTCTCTCCTTTTGTTAGTTTGGGGTTTGGAAGTGAAATTATAGTCAGTTTTTCATTCAGTCATATTACAATCTAAGTTAGTAAAACAACCCTTATTACTACTAAGATTACAATTCGACATTTTAGTTGTGTTGGAATACATGAAATTGTAAGTGTTTTATACAGAACCTGTTCTTTTATATTTCTCTACAGCTCAGAGCTTTCTCTACAAAAATATACAGCACTCATAAATGTGGAACGCTTTTGGAATAAAGTTATTTTCAAGTATCACAGATTTATGTTCGTGGCCATTTCACATTTTACAAAATAATGTCATGATTTGTCTCGTTTAGCTTACCTAAAACACCCACAATAGACTGAGACTAGTAGTAAATTGTCTTATGAAAAAACCAACACTTCTTGTCATTTAGATAATTGTATTATTTTTGCTCTTTTTACCTAGTAACTGCTCCTGGGGGTCTCAAATGTGCTCTGGGACTGAATCTTGATTTGAAAACATAAATCACAAATATGATTGTAACTGCCCCAAACATTGTTTAGTTCTTCTTTGAGTTATCACGACTTCTCCAGCCCTGCACCCTGGTCAGACGGCGCCAGGTGCTGTGTGTTCACGTAGAGCTGTTGTTACGTGCAGCTGGGTAGGTCAGGCTCATGTCTTTATGCTGCTTATGGAATGAAGGGCGAGGTTCTGGAGCCGTGCCAGCTGGTTCAGTCAGGGCAAATATTGTTTTTTGTCTCCTTACTGCTGCTTTACTGCACTGCACATGTAGTGTATCTTCCACGTCCATGCGTTTGAAAATAAACTTTTCAACTATCATATTAATATTATGTAACTTGAAAGTGAAATTAATTTTAGTGACACTGATTATGACTTGCAGAAGAGGTTAGAGAGGACTGTCACCATCACCTGTAAAAGAACGAGTGATTTACACACAAAGCTGCTCCTCCGGTTTGAAGTGTTTCACTGCTGCTGCAGAACTCTCTGTCTCTGCATGTCTCATCCTCTGATAAATAGTTTTTGATCATTTCAGTGATTTAGAACTTTAAATTGTACAACGGAGCGTTATCTTATTGGAACCACTGTGAATGCATCTGTATGAGAACTTAAAAGTTTAAAATAATTTTCAGATGTGAGCTGCAGATATTTGGGACGAGTTGGTGCAGATGCTACAAGGCGCCTCAGGGTCGACTGGTGTTGTTTTTGACATTGTATAACGCATCTATTTACTTAGTGTCAATAGATACTGAAAGGTTAAAAAGAAAGCATCTACAACCAATATTTTAGTTGTATACTTTCCAAGTAGATGCCTTATCTCTCACATGTGCTGTTAATGCGCTAGCTCAACTTGGGAAGTTGGGACCTCAAATGCCTGAGGGGACTTGAGTTTATCGCAGTAATGGTGTGTTTAGTCAAGATTGCCTTTTCACTATTCAGAAGGCCCAATGCTGACTGTAGCAGCTTCTCACAGGTAGAAAACTTAGTGCTCATTATTGTTTTTCTTCTTATTTCTCTTGTGACACTTTCTTGATCTGAGTAAGAAAGTTAAATCCGTGTAATTGAGGCTAACCGGTATTTTACTTAGTGGATGAAATGTCATATAGCCACATGCCATATTATTGAGTGTTAAGTGTTTCTTAAGAGCTTTTCTTTTTTGGGGATTGAAACGTAGCGAACATCTGATATTTATTCAATGTATAGATTAACACAGAAGACATAATATTGTGATGAGACTTGCCATCAAATCGAACTAAGTCTTCTTGGGTTAGGGTTAGGGTACCTTCTATGATACGGATACAAAATCCAGTCTGTGTAAAAGTCACTTTATCACTTTATCTATGGTGTCCGTCTATCGCACGAAACCTTAAAGTAGTGAACTGCGATGGAGCTGAGGTTGTCGAACCCCACTGTGGCTACATTTTTTTTTTTTTTTTTTTACCATAAAACAACAAAAACAAAACTGGGCGGAACCAGAGAGAAGATTCCAATGACAATGTTTCCTTTGAATGTTGATTCAAAGGAAATGCTATGTTATTTGTTGTTGTGACCAGAAAACCTATATTTTCTGACTATTCACTTATTTAAAATGTCATGTGAGTGTGAGCTGTGTGAAGCTCACTGCAAGAGAATTGTATATATTAAACATGTTTCCCTGCAAATGTGGACATATTACTACAACTATTGTAATGATTGTGCATTTTGTTTGTGTTCTCTTGCAGCTTCACCTGGCTGTCTGCCCAGGTGCACAGTAACATGATGATGCATTTCTCTGGAAGAATCACGGACAGTTTCGACCGAGAGTTTCGCTGTATGTACGCCGACTCTCAGATCATCGACTGTTTCTTCAACCCTGAGGACGAGGGCATGCCCTACTACCCTTCGTACCAGGCAATGCTGCCGGGTATGGGCCTCAACATGGGCATGGGGCCCGTCATGGGGATTGACCTACTCTCTGACAGGTAATCAAGCTTTATTTCTTGTAGTGACAATAAACACAGTATCCTGTGTTTGTTGTTTTAACAGGGTACCCATGAAAAAGAGACATTTTCTCATTGGGTTTTCCCTGTATAAATAAAATAAAATGAAAAAGGAAATGAATGAAATAGTGCAGACAACAAATCTGGCTGGTGGAGACTATGCAGATGAAATCAAAACATTAAAAATGATCAATAATGATAATGACATGTTTGCCTGTAAGAGCTCAAAATACATCTGAAGTGTGAAAGAGAAGTCCAATTACAAATATAAAAGGATATAAATCTGATTAATATCTAGTTTGTACCTGGAAGCTAAAAAAAGAAAATCAAGTTAGCAGTTGCAGAAAACCAAATAAACAACATGAACACTGCAGCCATGCTCACATTTGTCACTGACAGACTCTGGGGTCATACACAGTGATTATCTTTCTGCTCTTAAATAAGATGTTTCCAATTTTGAGGAGATTAATAATACACTTTTCAGTACACTTAAATACGCTTTACAGAACAATAATAATTGTTGGTTTAATTTTTCTGGTTTTGCTGATGTTTGCTATGTTTATTGCAGCCGGCAAAGAGACAGAGTGTGCTCAGAGAACTCCAGTAGCCAGTCCAGTAACAGTGTGTCCAGTGTGAAGGCAGCGCCAGGAATGACCACCAACAACATCTACAAGGTCACGCAAACTCATGACAAGAAGGAATCCAACAGCAGCTCCCACATGAGCCCGGAGAGGAGAGGTGGACAGACCCCGACTAACCAAAACTCCATTACTCCAGTGGCACGTGTCAATGGTGCAGCCAATCACAGCTCCTCTGCAGAGAGACCATCACCGATCTATCAACCCATGGGAATCGAGTGGAATAAGCCCAGTCCAGTGGACTTGATGCGCTCCAACATTGGAGGAGCTTCTTCCAAATTCCAGGCTCTGGGTTTGTACGAGCACAAGCCCACTTTGTTCCACAGCAGTGGATATGGGTCCAACACCCCTAACACTAACCTAAACTCGAAGGCCCCCACCCCCTCCCCAATTCAAGACCCCAAACTCAACCCCAAGAACCGTAGTTCCTCCAACCAGTTCCTTAACAAACTGTCGGACCTCTTCCTTCCCCCCTCCAACAAAGAAAAAGACAACTACAACTACCGCAGGTCTCCCTCTCCCCTCGCTCCATCACCCTGGGGGGGCCCAGACCTGTCCCAAACTGAGCCTGAGAGCCAGCAGAGCCCCCCTCCCCCTCCCTCACCAGGCGTCCTTATGAACCGCCAGGATCAGAAGCGCATGACCCTGGGCCACAGCAAACTGGACCTAGTCAACCAGTACAATAAGATGAAGTCTAAGAATGTGTACAGTCGATTTGAGCTAAAGAGCAGCAACTGACCCACAGTGCACATGTGCATACAGACCAGCTTTCAACAAACAGCTTCTCTGGAAGGCTTTTGTCACTATATTGTCTCAGTCCTGTGACTAACCGGACATACATTACAAACTTCACATGCAGTTGAACTTTCATGTTTACAGAATGTGATCTTACTACTTACTTAAGGTTATGCTTAAATCATCTTTCTGTAGCTTCTTGATTTTTAAGACAATTTAAAACCAGTGAAAATTCCTAAAATTACTAAGTGCACATCATATTTTAAGGCAGAACAACAGGGGCACAATGTATTGTTTACAGTGTAAGCTGACTGTGTGACGTATGAATATGAATCTGTAATTGTTAGAGTTTCATGACAGGATATACAAGTCAGTGTACTGAATGAATCCAGAATGAAATAGGAGGTGCCTTTTACTTTACACATCGTATTTGGGTTTGGGAGTAATCTGTTTTGTGCTCTAGGTAACTGTCAGATGAGTGCTGATGTACCACTCACAGTCCGACTATGAAAGAGTACCTTCAACTTGAATATACCTTTACTTTCTGTATATATTTGACGATAATACACTCCGAGGAAAACTCTCCCTTCATCTGTGCCTTCTTTACTCTGCCTTAAAACTCACTGACTCAGTTGTTTTCAGGTACATATGGGAGACACAGCACCACTTGTACATATATTGTAATACATTCCTGGTGCTTGTGCTTCCAAACAATTGTATGGAAGTTGTAAATATGAATATGCCAAAACTCTTTAAGTGAGATAATTGAGATAATATTTGAGTAACAGGAGTTGTGAATGAGTTTCTTACAATGGGTTGTTGTGATTGTGTACCGTTTACTGTGGTGATTTTACACTTAAATGTATATTTATCCTGCATTGATACATAATTGACATATGCTACGTTAGTAATATATGCAATGATCAGTTACTGTAGTGACTGCAGGAGACACTCAACAGACACTGCACTTGGGCTGTGCAGAAAAGGTTCTCCCTTTTGAGAAGCACAAACATTATTGCAATTTGAGCAATAAGCACATTCTGTAGTATCATTTGGAAGTGTTTTGTCAATGAAGACAAATGTTTATACAGTGCATATTGTACATTATATTCTTTAGACTTCGGCACATTTGGGTTTACAGTACGACAAAGAACTCTTGGTTTAATGCAGAATTATTCTTCAGTTGAAAATGTGAATGTAAAGTTTAATGTACGTATGACCTTATCTTTTGGATGAGCTACAGTTATAATAAAAGTATAAAACAAAAGTATAAGAAATATGTTGTTTTAATGCAAGCAACTGAAACACAAAGACGATTTCCCCTGAATTGAGATCAAAGTAGTTTCATGCATGACGTGTGGGTGTGATGACAAAAGAGTTGCTCCTGATTTAACAAAAGCACTGAAAAGGAAATGGACTCATGTTTGGATCACTTCATTTAGGGAATTCTTTTGTGTTTTGTGTTATTCTTAATGTTTTATACAAGCAGTTTGTGGTGAACAGCTGAATCGATCAATACTGGAATAAACACACACATTTAAGATGATTGAGAAATACTGTTTGTTTGTCTAAACAGCCTTGAGAGCTGGGACCTTCCTGTCAGGAAATCCCGCCCATGCCAAGGGTCATTGTCACAAAGTCAACAATGTAACTCCATGAAAAGTCCCAGGTACATTTGATTATTTAAGAATACTTTAAATATGAATAAAGTTTGACATGCTACACTTTATATTAGTCCTAATTGAATCTATTTAGGACAAGTACATTTGCAGTGTTTGCGTTTCGGATATTTTATAAGTCTGTTTGTTGAGGAAAATGTACATCTACATTTCGGCAAGTTAAACTGATGTATTTATTTGATTATTTTAATAAGGATAGTCTGAGATTTGGAGAGATTTTTAGAATGAACTCATCTGCATTACTTGTTTTGATTTTGTCTCAGTGTAACATTAAGCATTGTTGGACTGCTATGCTGCTGACAATTAACCCACAGCTGTACCCCCCATGTTTGAGCGGTTGTCACAGTAAAGGGCCAATATTCTGTTGTTTTAAGAGCCTGTTTTGGGCATTTTATTATCACGGCCGACTGTGACGTGTTGTCTAAATGAGGACATGTGCTTCATTCCATTTAATAAAGGTGTGACTGCAGTAGAAACACCAGAACAATGGTTAGAAAAAATAGTCCTGCCAGAGCTTTAAATAGACCAAGCCCTGGAAAGTTGAGACATTTGTCACTCACTTGTTCGGACAGGTAATCTTTGCTTCGAAAATAAATCTCTTGAACCAAACAATGTAAGTTAATATGAACTAATGTGGTTTCAATTCAAATAAAACGATGAAACGTTGCACAATATTGCATATTTCACTCATCAGAGAAAATTTATCTTGTGGTCCTTGGACTGTGCAGACATAAGATAAACACAGCGCATGGAATAACCTACCACCATGTACACACCTAAACGTATGAGGCACATAGGATCGAGGCAAAGAGTTGAATCGTATCTGGTTTGTAGGGCAGATAAGGTAACACAAGACTGACGGTCATGTTTCAAACTTGACCACTGACAACCAGCCCGAGAGGACTACTTTCTCAAGTCACTGTAACCATAATAGCCCTTTTTGTTTTGACAAAAATAAATGAATGCATCAATAACTGCCTGCAATAGGAGTATATTTACAAAGTTACATAGCTAAAATCTGAAAACAACTAATTACTGGGTTTCAGTGTCCTGTAATCTGCACCATTTTTGATACGTTCTCATTTGTACTTGTTTGGTCCTGTTTTGAGCCTGTGTTTCAATCTGATGTAGATATGGTTTGGACCTGTTCTAGTGCTGGTTTAGCCCTGGCCAAGCTCAAGTTAGTTCCAGGTTTAGTCCCAATTCTAATGTGGTGTTTGCATGAATGCACGCTTTGAAGATTCTTGACAATTACATTTTTTAAAATAATTTCTCATCATCACTCCGAAACTCAGTTCTAATAACGCTATCTTTTGCCAAGTTCAGTATTTCTCTGCCACCACACATTTTTACACTCGCATGTATTTTGTGTTATTAGTTACAGTACCAGAGCCAATGTCAGCTGAACAGTGCTCTTCTTGTGTTGTTACTTAGCTGACATGAGCACTTTCAGGGTGATAACAGCAGCAGAGAGGACGCCTGCTGGAGCGCTGTCGTCTGTGTAACCCGAGAGCTCTGAAAGTGTCCGAGTCTCTCTCTCTCCTCTGCAGCCAGGAGCCAGTGTGGGGCGACGGGTGCTCACTGCATGAGGCCTTCTCACCACTATCTGTGTCACAAAGGGAGTCATTTTCTGAAGACTGACAAGGAGAGCTCTGTGAAGACTTTGGTGTGGCAAGGCTATATCTTTTGATCTTGTAATGTCTGTGAGTTCGATGGATGTGGGAGAGCCTGAAAATGGACAAAAGACAATTAAGCGACACAACTTTTTAATTAATGCATCATTTCAATAAAGTGGTCTTGGACACCAAAATGTTGATCCTGATTCCCGCCAGACATTTCTTTAGCACATGTTTAGCACATGTTTGTATTAACTGGAAATTGGATTATATTATGCATTCCATTAGGTGACGTTCATGATTCAGATCAGAGAAAATATAAAGAGCAATTTAAATTAATCTCAAGAAATACATAAAAATCTTTTCTTATTTTCTTTTCGTCCAAATATTTTAATATATAGAAACTTACTTACAAAAAGGTTGAAGGATGCAGACATACTACACACAATGAACAACACAACTTTTGCATATTGACAGTTCCCAAACAAACCATGAAATATGATCGTGTAGAGCAAGAATGCAACACTCCCTTTTGCATCTTTAGCGTCTTGTGTATGCTTCAGTCAGCAGTTCTTCTTTCTTGCTTCCAGATGTTGAAAATAAATTATAATACCCCACTCCCCCCTTTGACCTCGTGAGTAAAAGGTTATCATATTTGAATTTCCTCTGTTCATGATTACTTTAGTTCCAGGTAGCGAGCTGTGCAGCTTAAGTATGATTATGTCGTAGTTTTCAGTTCCACCAGTTTTCAGTTCCTCCAACCAAAACAAGTTATCAGGTTTTATCTGACATTTGTGTATCAGTGTTCAATGCAATACACAAGAGATATAGCAATATATGGTGCAATGGGTATCATGGTACTTCGGTACAAGAAGTACTTTGTTGAGCTTGGTAATTGTGCCCCACGTGTCAAACCTGGGACCCCTTCTCTTTAACCTCTACATGCTGCCATTAGGTCAGTTGATACACAGTGAAAATGTGTCCTATCACAATAATGCTGTCAGATCTATGTTTCACTGACGGCAGCTGAATATGGACCAGTGGATTCTCTCAGTCATCATCCAACAGATCAGTGTGTGGATGCAAAACAACTTTCTCCAGCTGAACTTAGACAATACTGAAATCATCGTCTTTGGCCCACAGAAACAAAGAGAAAGTGTTTGCAGTCATCTCCAGATTCTCGCTCTAAAACCTACAAATCAAGTTAGAAATCTGGGGGTAATCATGGACTCAGACTTGAATTTAACAGCCATGTCAAATCAATAACATCAGCAGCTTTTTACCATCTAAAAAACATTGCCTAAATCAACAGTATAGTGTCTAAACCAGACTTGGAGAGACTTATCCATTTCTCTCCAGTAGATTAGACTAACTGGCCTCTCCAAACGAGCTGTAAAACAGCTGCAGTACATCCAGAACGCTGCTGCTCGGGTCCTGACTAGAACCAGGAAGTACGATCACATTAGTCCTGTGCTCAGGTCTCTGCACTGGCTCCCTGTGGCTCAGAGAATAGACTTCAGAGCAGCTCTGCTTGTATACAAGTCTCTCCATGGCCTAGCACCAAAGTAAATCTCGGACATGTTAGTGCCATATAAACCATCTCGGACTCTGAGAACCGGCCTCCTGTTGGTGTCCGTGAAGTCAGGACATGGGGAATCTGCATTTGAGTTTTTAGGCAGCTAAAATCTGAACAGTCTTCCTGAAGATGTGAGACAGGCCTCTACTCTGACAAGGATCAAATCTAGGCTAAAAACAATTTAGTTTAGCAGTGCATATGACTGAAAGGATTTTTCCTTCCCTCTTCTCTTTTATGTTTGTGATTTTAATGCAATTTTCTTTGTTTTTTTCCGTTGTGTACAAATTGTGCTCTACAAATAAACTTGCCTTGCCTATTATAGGTTGTGTTATGATTTCAGATGGAGAGCAGGGGCCTGTATAATGAAATTTACAGTTTTTGAAATAAATATTAAAATGTATAATCTACAAATATTTAACCTTTTCATTGTATGTTTGGAATTGGTTCCACAAAAGGCAGCAATACAGCAGAGGATGTACTTCCTGCGGAAGCTGAGGACGGCCTAGCTGCCAGCACAGATGATGGTGCAGTTTTATACGGCCATCATTGAGTCCATCCTCACCTCCTCCATCACCGTGTGGTACGCTGGAGCCACAGCCAGGGACAAACAGAGACTACAGCGCATTGTGCGTTCTGCTGAGAAGGTGATCGGCTGCAGACTTCCATCTCTGCAGGACCTGTAAGTCTCCAGGGCTCTGGGACGAGCAGGTCGATCACAGCTGACCCTTCTCACCCTGGACATGGACTGTTTGAACCACTCCCTTCAGGCAGGAGGCTACAGTCCTCCGGACCAGAACCTCCCGCCACAAGAATAGTCTTTCCCTCTGTCATCGGACTCATGAACACTTCTAAACACTTTAACACTCACTTTAACTGCAATTTAATCAATCACTCACTGCACTGTCACTTTCTGCAGTACAACTGTAAATTTAACTGTAAATTCCTGTGTACATAGTAAGTCCATTTTCATCTCATACTATAGTATATTTTAACTGTTTCCTAATGCATGCCCTTTTGATTTGATTTCATATATGTTTTTTTTTTTTTAATTGCTGTGTTTTATGTTGCACCTTAATGCTGAAACAAGTTCCTATGTTTGTGAGTTATGTTCACCGACAATTGCAATAAAACTTTTCTTATTCCGATTCTGATTTTGATCTTATGGCTTTAGCTCCTTTCAGCCGACAACAATCAAATTTTTTGGGTTGAATAATGGCACCACTGTCTGAAACTTAGTGCGAAAAAAAGATTTCACTTTTATTTATTTATGCTGATAGCGAATGTGTGAATGTGAAGAGATATGAATCATAAAGTCAACAAGTATGCAATCGGACATAGTTCAAAAGCAAATTCTCCAGTTCAATAACAAACTATAATGAAACTAACAAACTACAATGTTGTGATGTCTCGTGAACACATATGGTCTGGTAACTCAACAAAAAGTGTGACAAAGCTTATGCTAAATTTGTTCTTTTACCATGATTTCAGAACTTATTTATTTGACCCTCATTGTCCCATTGGATTCATCGTTCTTCTGCGCAGCATTTCCTGTAGCCTCTCTCTGAACGCTGGCTGTTTCCATTATCTTCAGGATGCACAACTCTTCCGGTCTCTGGGTACTATTCTCTGCTGAGGTTGTTGTATTGTGTACTGTAGACCACACTGTAAAACACCTCGAGACTGTTTACGTCTAGGGCTTGTCGCTAGTCTATAATTATGCCATTGTTGTTTGGTCAAATGCATTTCTGAGGTGTTATGGCCCGGTTGTCATTTACGTTTGGTAGTTTCTTCCTTTGTGTATCATTTTAGAGGATGAAACAATAAAAAACATTACTCTATTTAGAAATATTTTTATTTGGGAATCATTTAAATAATTACCCCCTGACATCAGTCATGAAACATCTGACGACAACACAGATCGACATGAGCTTCCTATGGGGTGATCCTGTTTCACAAAACAATAGTTCCTCATGCAGGGGTTAACATTTAATGGTCAATTTATCAAAACAAGTGATATTCATTTACAAGCACAGAGATGATTAATTCCACAAAATACTAAAACATTACACAAATTCACGGCAATCGGAAACATTATTAGAGCTTGTGTTGTGCATGTTATGTAAATGTATGTGATTTATTAAATTTATAGTGTATATTTTGAGTGAGGGTTTCAGATAAATTGTAGAAAAAGATTCAGTTGTAGTCATCTCATTCTAAAACAGAGTCCAGATGACTACAACGATCTTTTTCTACAATGGAACACTCCTGGACGAATGAGGGATGACACCGGCGGTTTCAGATAAAATTATTGCTGATATCATTGATACAATTATTACAATTTTGATCAGTTATATTCTCCTCTATTTGGTCTTTTTCCTTCCAATGTTGCATCATGGTGGCTTTGAGGACAAAATGTTTCAAACCGGCAAAAGAACACATCTGCACTAGTGGTTTGGCAATGTTTTTATTGTGAAACAGGTTAAGATCAGTGAAGCAGAGGTTGCTTAGATAGTTTGATGAAGAGCAGCTGGAAACATTCAGGTGTGTTTATTGCTGTGATGACACATTAAAAAATAAATAGTTAAACTTTAAAGCCTTTGCGGTTGATACTGTTCATAAAGCCAGGGCCACAGCCACACCAGTATTTTTGCATAATATTAAAGATTGAGACATCATGTGTTGGATAGAGTTTATATATAGCAATTAGCCTAAAGTCAGTTTTTTAGATACCAACGCACAGCCACATCTGTCTAAATGTATGTTTTGTTTGCTTAAATTACAATAACTACTTTATTTTTCACAACATATGGCTGCTCCATTGTCAACTCTAACATCTCTGCTGATGTGTTAGTTTGAGGTGCTGACCACACTCCATGTCACAACACTAACACCACACTGCATCCACTGCAAACATTGGCTCGGTCTCTGTCTGTGTTTGTCTTGTCCATTGTCTCCCCTCAGTCTCTCTTGTCTCGCTTTGTTTCCCCATCAGAATTACTGCATGACTCAAAGTTTGGTTTGACAAGTCTTTTCTAAAAACAATTCCCCAAACCTGTTCCAGAATTGTCTTGAATTTAAACTTAATACGATCTCATCGATTGGTCTGGGCTTCACAATATCGTAACAACCCCCTCTCGTGGCAATAACGTGCAGTGCGTCAACAACTCAACAACGTATTGTTTACTCGTCTAACCCTATAAATGTGAAGTCTGAAAAATCACCCAGAACAAAGTTTTATCTTTTTTATTTTTTATGATGACGTTTTTTCAACTACATTGTTTAATGAACCATAAATTGCATTTCAAATCATTATTTCATTTTGTTTCATTTTTTATTTCAAATCAATTCCTGTTGTCAAAGAGTATATGGAATTACGTCAGTCCTATATTTAAGTGTAAGTGCAAACTCTTCTCTTTGACGATGAAGACGAAACTGTTCAAATACTGCCATCTTGTGACAATTGTGAGAATGTTATAATGCACAAGGCCAATAAAACATGTACTTGCTAAATTTTTACACTATGGAATGTTTTTGGCTCAGTGGGAAAACTCTCAGCTGGAGTTTTGCCTTTATGGATCATCAGGACTCTGTTTGAGACAGAACAGAACAGTGCATTTCTGACACCAATTTGTCTCCAATATGCCAATGTTTAAACGACATAAACGTCCACTTACAAAAACATTTATGAAACATTAAGATCTATCTCTGCCCTTAAAAAACAAACAACAACAGCAACAAAAAAACATAACGATTTTTTTTGCACTTTTAAGGGCCAACTTGAAAACTTGGATTTCCGATGTACTGTAAAAATGGGCGCCAAAACGGATGGTACATTTCACCAAAAATGAACTCAAGCATAATATAAATGTGTTTATGATTATTTTTTTTATTTTTTTTAAATAAAGGTAATTTGAATGAATGAAATCCACATTTTCAAACTGGCAATTAAAGGGTTAAAACATTGTTCATCTTATTTAGGCAGGGATAGAGCTTTAGAAAAAAGAAAAAAAAAAAAAGAATAGAAACTATTCTTATTGCAGTTCTTGTGAGTGGACATTTATGTCCTTAGGGTACTAAGTACTAACATTTAGCATCTCGTTTTCAGGAGTCCTGGCCCCAGAGAGGAGCAGCCTATTGTACATGTTTTTAGTGGTAGGAGAAACTAGAGCACCCAGAGGAAACCTACACAGACACAGGGAGAGAGGGAGAACATGCAAAAGCCCCACACAGTCGAACACAGGACCTTCTTTTTGTGAGGCAAGAGCGTTATCCACTGCACCACTGTGCTGTCAAAAGTGAGAGTTTTATTGCAATCTGATGCTACACAAAAACTAAAAATGCTGCATACTTTTTGTCATACTTAAAACGCATGCCATTTATCTATGTTTTCATTTGGTGTTTTGGTTCTCAAAACCGTTATTAATCCCAAATTAATCTCTCATATCCAAACTAAAACTAGTCGGCCATGAACCTAAAAGTCCTCAGCGCCTAAAGCTCTGCACCTGCACCAATCATGAATCAGTGCTAGCTCTGCAGCTTAGTAAGCCTGTAGTTCTGGAGGTTCTGAGATGAACATGAGACATGGCCTGAACATAAACTGATCACTTGTATGACTTGTATGACCACCCTGGTCCATTTATAATTGCAGTTCCTTTTTTAAAACCCAGATTATACCCTTCCTTTAACAAAAACCACTGTCCCAGGACATTTTCTCTTGAGAACTCAAGGTTGTAGCAGAGTGCAAGAAGATCTCTGAGGATGTGGATTGTGGATATGCACACGGTTTGTGCGACCACCTCAATTGCAGTATAATCGGGACAGATTTGCGAATAATAATAACAGAAGAACAACCGAGTGTATATTAGAGGTTTTTATCAACAGCCATGGTAAGGTAACATTTATTAACGCAACGCACAACTGTCACATTATTTATATATGTGAGAGATGGAATCACACTGCCAACCTATAGTCAGGAAATTGACCACTATATCAACATGTTACAATGCAAAAGTCTAGATGTTAGTGATGATTTCTGGATTGTGTGTTATCCTGCTTTCTATATAAACGTCTGTTTATTGCCCAATTCATGTGGTCCTAGTTAAAAGGTGCGACATTCTCTAAATAAGTAGGATGAGGAACAAGTTGTGATTAAATGGACGTTGACAACCAGAAAAGGGTTGTCAACCAAAGTATATAGAATAAGAAGGCCTCCGTCAAAGGTTTGACTAAATGTCCTCATATGTCACTGCAGCTGTTGTCACCATGCAGTTTCAAGAATGCTGTAAAAACATTGTACATTTTTGAGACCGTTAGCTTAATCCATGCCTGGTGGTGACACTGATGACTCTGGAGCAGAAGTCCCAAAGTCCCATCTTTGCTGCACAAATGTAGGTCATACAGAAAGATGAGGCCGTTATAATGAACAGGTGGAAGAGGGAGGTGTGAACTAGCTCTCGGGCTTGTGGGGATTGCTTCAAAAGGAAAGATGGAAGTCTTTTCAGAAAGAAGCTCAATACATAGGCAGTGATACTTTTAGGCAAAGACAATAGAAATACAGTATAAGAGAAGATATCTGGATGTTTTGAGTGGACAGATGATGTGTGGGGATGTGTTGTGTGGGTGGCCGCTGACTGTTGAGGTGTGGAAAGAAAGGAAGAGGAGGTGGAAAGATGAAAGAGAGGAGAAGAAAATTCCATTTACCAATCTGTGCAAAAACCTACATAAAGAAGACCATATTCTAAAATATAGCTACTGTTAGTTCTTTTTACACATTATTGGGAATATTGAGGGTATAGAGAGACTTATGAGAAAGTTTGAGTCTATACAAGGAGGTCCAGGTGCGGAGGGTGGTGTTGTAAATGTAGGTTGACATCACTGCAGTGTGGCAGGTTTAGAGCCACCTGCAATGTAAAGTCTCCATAGAATTTTGGGGGGAAAATGCATTAACACAGAAAATGAGCGCTGGTTTTATATAGACATCCAAAAGCCTTTGAGCTGATGATGCAGTCAGGTCAAGTAGGAAGCGTACGTGTGTCTCAGGTCCACATCATGTGACATGGGTGTCTCCAAAGGGGTGTCACCTCTGATTTGGTCTGACGTGGGTAAGTGCTACATTTCCAGGCGCTGTGTGACTTCAAGAAAGAGAGGAAGCCTGATCCATATTCACCACTTTTATGATGGATATAAGATCAGTATTGTATTTTCTTTCATGTGTCTATGTAAGGAAAAATGTATTACTCATTTATATTATTATTATTGTTTCAGCAGATTGAAAAAAAAAACGAAAAAGTACATATACATGTATATATGATTGAGAACCATGATAATTTTGTATAATGGCATAAGACCCAACATCATTATGACGTGTTAAATACATATTATAGGATATGTTTGTTAACATGATATTATATTCACCTCTCTGTGGTAAGAAAGTAAATGATCCTTGCCATGAACAGATGTAATTCCCATTCATTGCAGGTGCTTTCAGGTGATCAAAGTGCGTCGTGTTAAACCTTAAATCTGTTGCAACTGTTGCTCAGCTCAGACTGATGCTCCTCAGGCCTGTGCTGAACATTAGTCACACTAAAGGTCACACTGTCACCAGTTTGCTGTCAATACTGCACATGGTGACAGTTATGTCCAGAACAACTGTAGGTTTAAAGAACACCTACAGCTACAAGTTGAGATGGTTGAGCACGCCGATAAATAATGAAGACACACTTCTGACGACTTATTTCTGCATGTTACTTCTTTGGCAGTGTTTTATTTCTTGTGAATGTTTTCCTGATACAAACAAAGCTGATTAGTGTATAGAAGTACAAAAAAAGCAAGCAAACAACAAACAAGATCTATTTTCTGCCTCGGCCCCTCCCTTCTCGTCTCAATGACATCCAATCGCTTGACCAACCTGCGCGCGCTCCATTGTAGCAGGCTTCCCCAGCTGTTCTCATGTACCTTTAGAGCGTGCGCAATGGGAACGTGTCAAGTCTGAACCAATCGCGCGTCTTTCCTTCCGTTCAGAGAGGAGCGAGGGTGAGCGACAACATAGAACGGGCGCGAGTGAGGGCTGAGGTGGAGGAGGAGAAGGAGAGGAGAGAGAGATCGAGCAGACAGCGGCCGGAGTCCAAGTTCGGGATCATGAAGATGTGGTTTCTCCTATAAACAAGCGCGGTTCTGGACCAAGTCGGCGGAGGAGGTGGGGGGATAACGGGGGACGCAGCTATGGCGGGGGGCGGAGGTGGACTGAACGCTGGAAGAAAACAGGGTTTCCGGATTGTGCTGCTACTTTCCCCTGTGTTCTGGGTGGTTTCCGTGTGTGAGAGGAGAAGACTTTTATTGTCGAGGTGAGCGTTTACCTTCCACATCACAACATCACACGAAGAAGTGTCCCGTCACCCCCATTGCGCCTCCATCCTCCTCTGCTTGACTCTGAACGCGCGCACGCGGTTGGTGCGCTCCCGGTGCGCGCTGTTGTTTTTATTTTCGTCTATTTTTCACAAAGTAATACCCAGCTTATTTGCAGTGCGGAATGGAAGAAGAGTGTTTATCAAAATTCAGGAAACATGAATGAGATAAATTAAAGGATTAAATATGAGGACTCTTTAAAGTGGATTCTATTGTTTGGTACAAGTCCAGGCGAATGGTTATTTTGTTGATTTAGCCTATTGATTCGTTTATAGCCTAATTTGAATTATAAAACACAAAATAACACTCGGCACGAGGATAGATCAATTTGGTCTAGCAATTTCTACTTATAATTTTGTTGCACTTATTTTTGTATTTTCCCATAATGTTACAATTATTTCAGTGAGTGGAAACAACCGCACACACGGCTTGTTTACAAAAGAGTCACACTATTCACACCCACCCAATGATCAAAGCATAGGCAGTAATCGATTGTGAGATGTCCATATTCTGTTGTCAACACATTTGCATGCACAGTGCATTGGGAGCTGCATTAACATAGCCTTATGCTATGTTTGAGCACGACAAGCGTAGAGCACATTCTTCCTTTACCCGGTCCAATATAGCCCTCTTCTATATTGATGGAAATGGCAGGAGTTAGAGCAGGGGAAACGGTGGAGAGATCTGAAGAGGCTTTGAGAAAAGGGACAAATTTGGAAAGTGCACTAAAATAGTGGCGAATGTCTCTCTGGTTTTTGTAGCGCTGAACAAGACAAATCCTGAGTTGTTGTGATAAATGTTTGTGTGTGGCCTTTGATGTGTCTGCTTATGTATGTGTAATAACAAGTCAATGTAAATGGCTTTGTTTCAGCTTTTGGATGTATGGGATAAAAGCTTAGGAGTGGTCTTGTACTACCAGTGGAGGTTCAGTGATGTATTTTGTTGCTAGTGACACTTTCATTAGACAAAGAGACGCCTGTGGCTGAGCGAGCTGCCGACAGACACCTATGTCATCGCGCACAGAAGCACTTTTTTCTGTAAAGATACCTTTTTTTTATACTCCTCATAGCCAATATGTCACACAGAGGAAATAAGTTGTTGAATTACACATACATTTCCATGGGATCGGGACAGTATGAAAAAACTGCCTGGATGTAATTTGTTGCTTGAAGACAAAGACATCTGGTTCTACAGATATTTTGATTTGGTTCAGTTTCTGTTAAATAATATAGTAATACACTGTGTCTTCTTATTTACTCCACAAACAGGAGCTTTGTGCCTGAGATACAAGTGTAGACAGCTGCTAGGCTGAAACATAGGTATTATATGTGTTACATGTGTAACTAATTCTAACCCTAACCAGTTATGACATTTTGCCAGTGAATTTATTATCTACGTCTGGTCAACAATGTTTTAGTTGGTTCAAGTTCGCTTTACAGATTAAAAATATTCAGTAATTAACACTAAATAGTTGTTAGTTAAGATACAGTATTTCATTTTGTAATTTTTATTATTTATTAGCCAAATTAGGTAGCACATGCTGAATATTGACAAAATTTAGACATTAATATCTTAATTTGTTCCGATTGAGAATCTGCTCTTGAAGATCAGTTTCTTACTGACTTCTCGACAAATGCAGATGAATGGTTAGTGATTAAAATCCGTATATTTCTCTGAAAATATAGGTGTGTGATGTTACTACTGTGAAGTCTTTTGCAGCAATCAAGATCATGTCTTTGTGTAACTGTACTGAGCATTGGAGCTGGCATGCTCATCATAATATAGACTGAGATTTAAAAATCAATCAAAAAGTCTATTTTTAGACCTGGTGGCAGGTGGAAGTAGTGTTTGGTCTGCGTGTTACCATGCATCTTGTTTTATAAATAAAAAGGGTGTATTTTTTTTTATTGATTTTGATGGTTGTTTTTCTGCTCCATCTGACATGATTATGTGCAGACAACATGGCTGGCCTCTTTTTATTTGAGCTTTGTGATGGGTAGTTCCTTGATGTCTGGTGTGAAGCGTCAGAAATAAAAGGGGTTTTGTCATGATCATTGTCATCTTCGGTTGCTGTTGAATGGGTCAACGCAAGTTTAAGTCGGTATAATTTGGTGTTGGTGTGTATTAAGAATTTAGGTAGAAATATCTGGGAAGTTTTATATATTTATCCATTGTTTTATTTTTACTATATTACAGCATGATGCACATGATAAACACTTGAATCTATGTGACACCGTGAAATAATGATATTTCTTTATATATGCATTTAGCTTGATTTTTTTGAATGTGCAAGGCAGATATAGACCAAAATGAGCAATCTAAACTGCCAGGGTAGGAGTAATGGTTGCTAATGTGTGCCATGCAGCATTTCCTAACTTCACCCTGCACAGCAAGACTAATCCCTGCGATATTTGTGACTTCATAAACTCAGGAGAATCCCCAAACAAACAAGCATGGTGACGTGACGGACACTTATTTTGCAGAAATAATTCAAAAACACGCAGTGGGAACCCTTTTGTGCATCTGTGGACGGGAAAGACGTCTGCATTTCTCTCTCAATTGGATTTAACACAAGTTTGATTTTCTGCTTGTCCACTTTTGTGAAGCTTCGCCAATCAAATTGAAGTATTCTTCAGAACATACTGCCTTTTTCCGATAGAGAACCTCCCAGATAGATACTTTTAGAATTTAAATCATGAATTTATTATCTGGTTTTCCTGGTGCCCTAACTGACCAAGAAGCTATGTGTCACAGTTTGAGGGACATTCTGATTCTGATTCTGATTCTGATTCTAAAGGCGAGTTGGGTGATAAGGTGATCAGATTGAATTGTGCTTGGATTCTTGTGACAATGTGCTATTTGGTGATATTGCAGCATAATGTGATTCAGTGTTTCTGTTTAATAAGCTCAATGCTCACAAACATCTCTTTCCACCTCATTTTTACTAGTCGTCTCTGTGATGCTCTGCGGAAAGTATTTAACAATCACTGTGAAGTGTGAATCTCGGAAGCAGCAGATGGCTTTACTTACTCTGTATGTATAGACAACAACTTTTGATCAAGGCTCAAGGAAATTGTGACATGATTTTATTTGTGAATTTCCCCGACACGCCAGATTGAACATATCAATACATTTTTGGAATAGGCATAAATGTATCCAGTAGTTTGACGAGCTTCTTCACATACATATTCACACATAATACCCATTTTCTACAGCAACTTTTTTTAACTGGCAAGTGACTGTTGTGTGATGGCTATGGCTATGCATGTTCATGTGTTTTCCTTTCAGGCTTATTATTCAGAAGTAGAGGCAAAAACTACACCAATAGCTACTACAGTTTGTTTTTATATTTAGCAGCTACTATGTCACATCCAGCTTGCCTTGTATTCTCTGGTATCAATTATTAAGCTTGACATGTTGCAATAATGTCATCATCCTCTTTAATAGATAGACATTACTTATTGGATGTTCCTTCTGTGCTACTCTGCATCTTCCCAGTGTTACAAACAAGATGAATCGCTGCTTCTATTTTTGGAGGAAACAAAGCCTTGCACAAAGGAGTCCAGGTTCTTGACTGATTTAAGAGCAAAATCTTTACTCTTTATCTCTATAGTATATATAAATACCAGTGTTTTGAAGGTTATACGTCGAAGCAAACCATTACTAGTTAAGTCTATAAATACAGATTCTCAGTTTTACTTCATAAAATGCTGATAAATTTTGGCTTTATACGCCACTGTTAAAACAGAAGACGCATATATTTTTATAGCGATTGCAACTTTGTTGCGTGCTGTACTTAATTCTTTTTGTCATACGTCAATTTACTGTTTTCAAATTAAGCCTGACATTAAAAAGCAACACAATTTTGTGAAAAAGATCATGTCAATGTATCATTTATTCTAATAAAATAATATATTTGCAAACTTTCTCAGTGGACCATAGAGCTTTATGTCTATGCCATAATGGCAGTGGGTCTTATGGTGTTGACATTGAAGGCAATGACAGATTCGACGCGGAGTGCAGCTAATGGAGATGAATGCTGATGTTACTGACAAGGGGATGATTATAGTCATGATGCTGGTGTCTTGATTTTTGTGAGAATTGCTTTACTTTCACTTTTCCCATTCACAAAAACTATTTGTATTTTTTATTGTTTTATGGCAAAAAATGTTGTTATATCTTTGCACCTGCAGAAAATTATTTGTGGAGCATAGTTTAGTTCTATTAGTTATAATTATGTTATGGTGACTATGGAACAGTGGGTTTCTAGTTTGAACAGTTTTATGTTTAAGGCATTTGGCAGAGCTCAACCATTTGAGCTACTATCTACCAAAATTAGTAGATGTATGTGGGATGAGAGAGAAAGTATATTACAGCCTCTGATGATAATAATGGTATGTGGAATAAGACGTCTTCACAGTCTGATCTCTTTGACATGGTAATGGAGGGTCAGTTACAGGGCGCTCAGAGCCTCTGTGATTGTCTGACCTGGAATCAGATCTGATTTACTCAAGGATTCAAGCTTCCATCCAAGTGTGGTAAGATAAATATACAGGATTTCCATTGCTACAGTGTACATGGCATCAGCTGTAGGTTGTTATTTATTTTTATGTATTTTTTTTAGGTTCTTGCAAACTGTGTGTGTTTTCATGTGTTTTGAATGTGTCTGCTTGGCCCAATACTTAATCAATATTTCTTCACAATAAGGTGCAAATTTGTGGGTCATAACTCTTTACAAATGTGTTATAGACTTCATTTGTGTTGCAGAGTTGACTAATCTAAGTGTGTGGTTTGGCCTTATTCTCCCTCATCCTGGAAACATTGATCGTGCGTCCTGTACATGATTCACATGTGTGTGCTTTACTGTGTCTCTGATTTGTGCTCATTGTGTAAAGCGTACTCCAGACATGAGCTCATAGCTGCCAAACTGCTTTCTTGGGTCTAATTCCTTGTTCATTCCCACATTTGACATAATGTGAGGCATATTGGATTTTATAAGTCAGTGTGAAAGCCCCTCTGCCTGCTTTTCTTTTGGTCCCACAGTGAATTATTCACATGGGTCAGCAGCAAGATCTACATTTACTGAATGTTTTCAGTCACAATAATTCATAATCAATGTGTACTCCTTAACTTTTGTTCTACAATGTTTCCCATCAACAAAAGCAACACAATTAATTTTACCCATCCTTTACCAATCTTGAAACATTGGCTTCTACTTCCTACAACAGGAACAACATCCATCATAAAAACCTACAACCTTTGCCATTTATTTCGCTCTTGCAACCATAAGTAAAAAGGTTGACGGCTAAAGAAACATACACTCTTCAAGTCGTTGTTTGAATCTAAAGAGAATAAACCCACTCCCAATCTCACAACTGACTGTTCTAAAGGGTCACACTTCACACATTCAACATATAAAACAGTGACTAAACTGCAACTAAACAAAATAAAGACCCAAAAGCAGACCCTCATCTAGGCATTACATTTAGCCTTGCCAGTCACATACTCTTCACTGAGTCCTGCTGCTCCTGACCAAACACTGTGAAGCCACAAATCAGGCCCACATCAGATCCCCCGCAGCACTCACACGCCTGACAGACTAGAACAATCAGGCTCCAGAGAAAGCCTTTTGAACACTTCTGACAAATGTGTCCTGTGCATATCTCTGTTAGAGGTGCTCAATGAGGATGAGCCGAGGGCCACTGCCTTTGAGAGACATTGGAGTCATATGAAAATTAACGTGTTTTAATTTGTGAAATGTTATCAAGTTATCACAAATATCTTAAGACTTAGCAAGAGCTGCAACTCAGATACTTATTGAGTACATGTGGATTTTACCATTTCATTGGACAACTGTTCACTGACAATTAGTGGACGACTTGTAAACAACCGAATTTAACGAAGACTGATTTTCCTTTATACATATAACATTAAAATGCGATCCTGTCTTTACTGGTAGAATTATCACTATTGTACACCTGGCATTGGGTGTGGGCCTGTGTTTGTGATAGGGAATCCTCTTCAGCTAAACTCACATTTCTCTTTTCGAACAAATAATCCACTCAATGGGAATCACAGATTTTAATCTTGGCAAAATACTCGACTTTATGTGAAATGTACAGCTCCAGAAGTCCAGAAGACGATTTGTGTTTGCTTTTTATGTCAATAATAATCATTCCAATATAAATCATTACAGATAGCGTAGTTACCAAATTCACCAGTCATATCTTTATTGCAATCCTGCAACAATAGATATGAAACTATTCAACGCAAAGTTATACAGTCTACAAGTTGTTTTCAGACACCAGAGCAGGGGTCACGGTTTACGTGTTGATGAACACTGCACTACTCAGTAGTTGAGTCATAAACATATACAGCTCCATGTGCAGAAAGCTGCAACTCAGCTCCAACAATTGTTGAATATCCTTCCATCTCTCATCTCAATTTCACCTACACTGCCCATCCAGTAAAGCCGATGGGCCAAAAAAAATCTTCAATCACATAACTAACTTACTCGTGTTCGAAATTAAAATAATGCAATTTCTGCCTCACTGAGATAACTGTAAATGTTAACTATGGAATGCAGGGCTGAAACGAAGTGAAATCTTGTGAATCGCCATCGGCAATCTAAAATAGAGGAGTCACGATTTACTCTTTCGTTTTGCTCTGTTTGATAGCTGTGACACATGCTGCGTCTTGCCCAAAATAACTTCAATGCTTTAAGCAACTCCAGTGTTAGTTCACTATTTTTTCATTCTCATTCTCCTTTGCAATAAACGTTTCCTCTTAATTGTAGACAACATTCAATGCACATTTCTTAGTTCTAGATTATGGTGATATTGTTCTACAGCAGCAGTGTTAAACTCTGAACCAGTTCATCATTCAGCTGTAATTCATTCAGAAGAAGACACAGAACTTCCACTCTAATTATATTCTAAAGTAGAATGGAATCATTGGATGCAAGAAGAGAAACACTCCTGTTTGTGTATAAAGCCATAGTTGATTTCCTGATTATTATCAAGTTGATCACACATCAGATCAGTATTCATCCTTGAGTCTCAGAATTTTTATTTTACAACCCATCGTATCAACACAGAGACAGGAAAAAAGCTTCACAACTTTGCTCCTCTGTGGAACAAAACAGACATTTAGCCTTTAAATATTTTAAGCATTCAAGACTACCGCAGTCCAATGCACTTGTTTTATATAATTTATCTCATATTTATTATAAATGGTTTTATGTATTGTTAATTTATTGAATGTTTTTTTGTTTTCAGTGTTAAATATCCTAATAGTCCATACAGTATTTTCACCCAGATTGAGAGACTGTGAATAATTTTCATATTTTTATCACAACATCACAAAAACAGGCCAGCAACTGAATTTAAATATCACTGGATTTCGTCCTGGGGCTCAGTGTGTTTAATGTGTCTAGATAAAACATCTTCAATTACAAGATGAGATTATGTTGTGCTTCAAAGCCACCTTTATCACGGCATCCATTTCAGATGGATATGTTTACGGTAAATGGCTTCCTCATTACTATTGAGCACAAGCAAGCAAATTTAGCATCACAAGTATGTACATGTGTATGGTACAGACAAATTACTCGCCACACCACATGGAAAATCCATATTGAGTATGAGTATTTTTACACCCAGTTTGAATTTTGAGTTTCATTAATGTATACTAAAGTCTGTCAACAAATCTCTTGGATATATAGTTAGAAGCCAATAATTTATTAATGTATTATTATGTTGCCTTGTTTGTTTTTTTTCCTCACAAAAAAATATAGATTCGCAATAAAGATGAGCCAATTTTTCATCCATACATTTTCTGCTGCATTATCCGGGCCGGTTCGTTGGCACCGTATGAGTAAAAGACACTGACTTCCTCCAGCGCTTCGAGTCCAGCTTTGCATAGTCCAGCCCGCATATCCAGTTTATGCGACTCCCTGTGGCTTTTGAAAAGCTTTAAGTGTCCTAATGTCATCAATAAAACGTGTCAAAATGTTTGCTATATGTCCACCCGCCAATGTGCGCATGATTGTCGCAATTTCTGGAACTTTTCGACCCGGAAGACCACGATGGAGATTCTAAGAAAAGAAAAGTTCGAAGAAAACAGAACGTTAATGTACATATTTTTTGGACGTTCAAAATCTTTTTATTAGATGCTGAAAGGTATTTTGTTTTCTCTGAAGTCCTTCTTTGATTTAATTATTAAATGAAATTATTTTGGTTCTAACTAATAAGTATCCATGAGATTTATTGACCCACTTTAAGTAACATTTTGATACCTCAAAACTTCCAAACATGGGTGTAAAAATACTCGTGTTACTTTTAATGGCGGTTGGTAACTGAAAAGATGCATTTACCGCCACCTACTGTAGTTGTACGTCTTCAAAGCATGTGTTTTACGCTATTCTGTTAAAAAAAAAGAAAAATAGACAGAAAGAGAGAAAACAGAAAGAGGAAAGAGAGAATGAGACAGAATACAGATTTTCCATGTGTGTTGTTGCTGAGTATATTACAGTATATCCTGTATCAATACACATTGGACATACTTGTGCATGTTTTGTTTGTTTGTGCCCAATACTTGAACTCCTACACTTGAGGCAGGGACTGCCTACCCACCTGGAAGGGCAAACACTTTTTCCGGTCACGAATGATGGCCTCAGATTTGGAGGTGCTGATCCTCATCCCAGCTTCTTCACACTCGGCTGCAAACCGTCAAGTGCATGCTGTAGTCCAAGTTTGAAGCGCCATCAGGACAACATCATCTGCAAACAGCAGAGAAGAGATCCTTTGGTCTCAACTGTACACCCCCAACCCTGACTGCGCCTAGACAATATGTCCATAAAACTCTGAACAGAACCGGGACAAAGGCGCTTTTGGTAATTCAAATACTTATTATTCAATAATGGTGTGTCTTTTATCCTGAAGTCACATTGAACCCTACCCATAGTATGACATGAATACTATTATTGTATATTTATCCACTTTAGCAGTTTTGTTCTGGTAAAGTTGTTTGGTGCGTCCCTCAGTGTTCGTATGCTGCTTGCTCTCACACACACAAACTCGGGTCGTGAGACGCGGCACACACTCTGAAATATTAATGAGCATGTAGAGCTTCCCCCTCCCCCACTGAATGCCACACACTCCTCTGGCTCCTTAAGTCTGCTTTATCTTTTAACTACTTTCCCCTTGGTCCAGTGTTTTCTCTGAGTTATGCTGCTGTTATGTCATATTAAAGAGATAAGAGCACTGCCTTGGGAAAAATACAACTTAACTGAAATTATTGTGGAGGCCTTTTTTATTGACTTATGACATTATAAATTTAGATTTTTCTTTTCTTTTTAATTTCACTTATCTTCAGTATTTTATAGAACTGTAGCTCCGTAGTCATTTATCAATAATCAGTTGATGTGTCTTAACGATTTATTATAAGATTAAATGGGACACGCTAAATGGAGAAGACATGGAGTGGTTAGTCAAATTGGTAGTTTTTTCAAATAACACATTTCTCGTACCGGTACTTTTCTGTATAAAGAGTTTTGCATGTCAGATAGCCCACATATACCCCCCCCCCCTTTTTAGTTGACTGAGTTAGCATTAGTTGCCTTCTAATATTTTTGTTTACGCTGGCAGTCCCAAGCATGGACTGAAAAATTATCGTAAACTTACACACAACCATAAGTTAAAACAACCTAATTACTGGTTGACTTCCCTCCCTATTTCATCAGCCATCTCTTCAACAGCGTTAGTCTTTTTCTTTCTATGTGAATATTTTGGTGTGTGTTTTGCAGACCGGTTAGACTATGGGTACCTACTGCCCACGAGTGCGCACCTCTGCCTGCGGCAGGAACGCCATCAGTCGGCTGTGGCTCCATGCAGCGCTTCTATGGATCAGTGACAGGATCCTGGATGAAGAACTCTAGAGTGAGTCACTCCGCACGGATACAAATGATGCTTCTGCAATTCTTAAAGGAGACATACTATCTCAACTTCAGCTTTTTAAAAATAGTTCTTCATCAGATTCTTATTCAAATTGATTCTTGCATGTTTGAGTATCCGTATGTATTAATATAACGAATTAAATAAAATGTTAATGTTTCCACCTACCTATCACGCCCACATCTCTCTACTCATAACAGTAAACACATTGGGGTAACAAATGTTCATAGCGTCATTCAAAAACAATGCTCTACGTGAATGCCACTATGAAGAGGCGGCTAAGTTTGACAGTTTTAACAGGAAGTCAATAAACTAATTCTATTACTAAGCTGTTTTTTAATCAAGCATTAACAAAATGTAACATTTTATCTACTATTTATAATTAATTAAGTTCCAGAATAACACAACATGTTTCCAGACCTGTTCCATTGTTTGAAGTATATTTTTATATTATTTTCTTACTTTTAGGGCAAATGTCGTGTTTATTGCTCTAATGTGCAGCACGTTGAAAACGTCTTGTTTATGAATTGTACTATAAATATGGTTGGATTGATAAAAAAAATAATGGTTTGTATCCATGTTGGCAATGCGGTGCTTGATGTGTAAATATAAGTGTCCATGGTTATTCCAGGGGTGAGGAGGCCTCGCTGTGGATTACCAGACACCTCATCAGAGCCGCACCAGAGAAATAAACGCTACCTCACGACAGAAGTGGAGGCACGAGAGGTGTCATACAGGTATAGGCTGTTCCAATCTGGATCTTACACAAAATCAGCAAGTGTGTATATGTTGTTCATCCCTGTTCCTTCCCCAGCTCTGTTTTCTCTCAAAGTGGGGTCTTAGCTAAGGGCCTGAGTGAATCAATGTTCTCTTGAGCGATCCCCTTGGCCTATATTCTGCTCCACCTCAAATGTTTGATTGAAAATGTTACATGGTCCAATATAAAATTAAACAAAATGATTATAAAATAAGCGCAAAGCATTGAAGTAATAACAAAAAAGCTGTCAAGAGTATTAGGTTATTTAAGTTAGGAATATCCAGGTCACAATATAATAATGATAATAATAATAATAATAAAATAATAATAATAAAAAAGATGATGGTAATAATAATAATGATGATGTAATAATAATAATAATAATAATATAATAATAATAATAATGATAATTGTGGCAATTTTAGTTAAAAAAACATCTAAATGGAAAGTACTTTTATGTTTGTTTTTGTTCTATTAACTTTATCTTGTTATTCCGAACGATTGAGTTCATAAAGCTGGCACGAACTTGAATAATAATAATAACATGTTTGACAATGGAATGAAAGAAAATTAAAGATTTCACTGTTGTTTGATCTCAGTAACTGTGAATAATCATTCAATTGTGATGTTTTTCTCACAATAATCGTAACACTAAAATTAGAATTGGCATACATAAGAGCTGATAGTGGGTCATATTCACTTATCGATCCATACAATCCCTCTCTCATTTATATTCATATTCATTTCCAGGATGCGCACGGACAGTGAAGGAGCCTCTAGAGTGTTTAAATAAACCCATAGGGCTCCTCTCCTCTTTCTTCTGCACGTGAATGCCTCTTTACTGCTGCTAGTGTTACACCTGCTATCAGCTGCCACAGACATAGGCCTAATCATATTTAACGTCTTTGCTCCTTTTACCGCGCCGCCAGCTTGTCTTCAAAGTAACATCGGCCCTCAGTCACGGCATATTTGTGTCGCAGATGGAACATTTGTATGAATTAATGTATATATTTTAACTAACACCAAGCTCAAATGGAAATTATGTTTTACAATAAAGGGCAAGGCATTTTTTGTTGTTTATGGTTTTACAAAATATAAAGATTAAATATCAAGACACATTTAATAAAGCCAAACATTCAAACTTCAGTGTTATTTTTGAATCAGTCATTCTGGCTTATATCCCCTTTTGTACCCGTCCCGTTTGGCCTAATGTCCTGCAAATTTGTAAATTTTCAAATTCAGTGCAAGAGTCTTTACATTTTATAAATGTCCAATATTACTTCAGTCCAGTTCTTAAGCCTCTCTTTAAGAGCAGGGATATCCATGTTTAACGGTGACCTCACCGTGTTGGGGGCCACTGAAGGCACTTCTAACTGTCTTTAGTGCCTCGGACTAAACACTTAAGGTGATGTAGAGAGGTGCAGAGGAGTTGTTGGCTCCTGCTCACTTCAAATGATCAGAAGCAACTGCTGAAGCTGCAGGATTATGCAAGCGTGCATCTTTAAATGAGAATTTCCTCTGGCGCCTGGGACAGGTACATAATGGGGAGGATAAATCTGAAATGTTTAACTGCCTGATTCTTTTTCTGCCCGCTAAGCAAGATCAGATTATTGTTTTAGCTGATTTTAAAGTTATCCATTTTATCAAGTGTAGTTTATTAACCCTAGTAAGCCTTTTTTGGGATGGGAAACACATTTAAGTGATTAAATGTTGATGTTCTAGTAACAATCACTATGTTTTATCCTACCTTTTACCCAAATAAATAAATATCACTGCATTCCAAACAATTCATTACATTTTTTAGCCATGTAAAAGTTGTTTTTCATCATCACTTTTAGTAGCAGTTCACAGCTTCTACTTGAAGGGTAGAGCAGAGGTAATAAATACCTTTTCATCGCTGTGAGCTCCATGGTAAGACCCTATAATTTCAGTTTTTTTCTTTTCTGCCTCCATCTGGTCTGCCCCTGTTTTATCTGAAGTTCAAAGAGGTTTCAAGAAACAACATAAAAGTGAAAAGCTTGATGAAATATATAATGACGTTCACCTCACAGTAAAGTATATGAACGACTTCTCCTTTGCAATTACGATGTCTTAGACCCCGTTTCTGCCTTCTGAGTTATATGTGCTGCATCGAAACTGGCCCATTCAAACTTTCTCTTTGGTCAGCACAAGGATACTGCTTCATGAATGGATGATAGGATACTACAAAGTTAGTAGATGTTGATTTGACACATTTTAACATTTTAAGAGAGAAGACACCTCGTAACCCTGTTTAAAGCTCATGAAAAAACAAATAGCAACAACAACAAAAAGAAAACAAGGAAAATCTTGCAGACGAGGAGGTTGTAGTGGGAGGTTAATAAATCATTCAACAACTAAAAATCTTACTTAGGCTAGTACGGAATGTTTTAGATGCGTTCTATTCTAATTTTCTCATTTTTCTTCTCTGCAGCATATCAAACTTCACACCTAAAGTGGGAGAGAAGGACACGCAGAGAGCCATCCGACAGGCCTTCAACGTGTGGCAGGCCGTCACACCACTCTCCTTCCAGGTCTCACTCTCTCACCATTTCAAACATGCAATGGAGCGTATCTGTTTCCCGCCACCTTTGACCCCAGAGCTTTGTGGATATGTCTTACAGGAAGTGCCCTATTCAGAGATAAAAAATGAGGGCAAAGAAGCTGACATCATGATCTTCTTTGCCTCGGGTTTCCATGGTGACAGCTCTCCATTTGATGGCGAGGGGGGCTTCTTGGCACACGCCTACTTCCCCGGTGCGGGAATCGGCGGAGACACTCATTTTGACTCCGATGAGCCTTGGACTCTGGGGAACGCCAACCACGATGGTAAGACCATTGTTCTGCATTAAAAAGTAGTTTATCTGAGATGTTTGAACACAACTCACACATACTTAAACAACATTGAATACAAATACAAAGATTAAATTAACCTGTTTCATGGACGATCTTGGTGAGGTGGGACCGTCTGCAAAGTCAGGGGCTGTATATGCGTGTTTGATCTTAATGTGTGTGTGTGTAGTGTTGTAGGATGCATTGTAGATTAAAGAAAGTAAGGAAACAAGTGTGGGGCACGCAAGTGATTGGGTTGGAAACAGAATGAGGGAAGCCCATAGTGTAGCTTTTAAAGGCACAGGAGCCCACAAGGCCCCACCAAACTCCAACCGTGCACAAAACAACACCAAATAGTGACAACATGGGGCCATTTTGTCACGGACCTCTCCTCAGCAAAGCTGTTGTTGATGTGATGCTCCAGTCGGACTAGCTCTCTGACTTATTCTTTTGTATTTGTGGACTTTGATAACAAGTGATCCACTTTATACTTTAATTTCACTTTATTTTACACTACATTGGGGGTGGGGAGCCAACAATTGTACTCAAGTAAGAGTAAAAAGTATTTAATGAAACTACTACACAAGTCTTTACAATGTACAATGTAAAGTTAATGTAATTGAAAGGACAATTGAACGTTCCATCCCATCAATTGTAACATCATGGATTTTTTTTTGTTTTTTAATGCACACAATCTAGTATTTTGAAAGGAGAGGCCACAAAAAAAAACAACTAAATAATATCTGGAAGAGTAGTGTGCAAGAAACTGTCCAAGACAGTTTATTCAACATAAAGCTTTGTAGCTTGTTGACATTAGAAAGAGTAACCAAAACATTTAACACTGTCAAATATTAAGTATGAAGTAAGAATGCAGTCTGAAAATTATATTTTTAAAAAAGTTACCCAAGTTCCTACTTCTGGTCTACATTAGAAACATACATATCTAAATATGTTTTACTTAACATTAACATTAATCACTGCTACATCAAATAGCTTCTTAATATCCACAGACGATTATTGCTGTGTTTAGATTGAAACATTTGTTGAAGATGCCTCATGACTTTGTAGTTTTCCTTTGTTTCTTCCTCTAAGTTTGACAAATGGCTGGTGCCAGATTGGCTCCCGTTGACAAACTAATGTGTGATAGAGAGAAAGCAGAGGGACAGTGACAGAGCAGCAGAGGGCTCTGCTTTGAGAGATTAGACCAGAAACAATTAGCTGAGACAAAGGAGCACCTATAGTCCCTTTGCCCCCATCTCAGCACAGCCTTTATATAACAAACTCTTTCCACAGGACTATTTCTATATATATATCAAAGACGTTAAGAGCACTGTGGAGTGTCATAAATTATACAGCAGCACATGCATTTTCAACTTGCTAATTGGTCAATATATATAGTGGGGACTTATCTGCGAATTAATGATTTATGCCTCAAGTGCGTGTGAATATTGCCTGGGTATGCAGACACTTTGCAATGTCTCTTTATCTCCAACTCCCTGCGCACACTTCCAGCGCACATGCTCAGAGTAATTGAAAGATTAGAGACATGATAGTGAGACAGACTTTTAAAAGCAGTGGCGAGAGAAGGGTGTCAGACAAACTCGGACAGTCGAACGTTTCTTTGACTTTCTGTAAATACATACATTTGTGCTTGATTGACCATTAATGTATGGAAATCATTGCAATTCCATTGTGAAAAATAGAACCAGGACTAAACTCAAACAGGACTGAAAGATAAAGTATGTCTAAAGTATTTTGGTGATATTGTAACTTCTTCTATCTTGTGCAACTCTATGCTCAAACTCGACACTTTCCCCCACCCACTCATCCCATTGGACAGCTTTCGTCGGGAGTAATTGCCTAATGGATTTAACCAATTCTAACAAGTCAATGGGCTGTGCTCATTAGCGCCAGTTTAGCCTAGTGGCTAGGTACATCTGGTGGCTCTGAGGCGTGGGCTCACGCTCTACGTTAACGCTCTGACCAATCAGAGCGAGAGTTGCTTGAGCTAAGCTGCAGTATGGCTTACGTCACCCTGTAAGACCTGAACTAGTGCTATGGTTAGTCAAATACATGATCTACGCTCAAAAGTCTGTCATATATTCCTTCCTTTTCCTGTTATATGTAACGTTTTCTCATTTTCATTTTGATTTGGAGAACTTGGCAATAATCAGTCCACAACAGACGCATCTAAATATAATGGTGGGCCGTGGTTGTGTAATAGACACTTCTCTAATTGTCTCAGTACTCTGCTTTATAATACCATTACCTTTCTCTTCCTCAGCAGATTTCCCTTCATTTCTGAGTAGCTAACTCTTTTCTACCAAAACCTCATGCTAAATCCAGTTTGGAACATTTGTCACATGCTGCATGTTCCTCAGTTTTGTCAAGTGTTGCTTATTGTAAATATCGTGTTTGTGCAGACAGCTTGACACAGTATGCAATTGTTAGCCTTGAGTCTGTAGACACTGAAGCTCTGAAGAAACAATTGAAAAGACTTTAATACTTCACAAAGACTGAGGATACGCCAAGGGATGGCGGCACAGTGGTCATGTTCGATAGCCTCCTCTCATGTGACACATTGTCTCAAAGGTGGTCCCTGGATTTCAAAACAAGTCTGACATAGAGGTGGTCAAAATATCGAAGTTTAGATAATATTGGGAATGTTGTTTTGAAGAGATATTGGGTAAATCATTAAGAGTAGAAACATGCTACAAATAGAGACGGTTAAAAATATAAAATAAAATATGTTTTTCAAATATGGGTTCCGCACTTTCATTGATTTTATAGGCATTTCACATTTCTCTAATAATTAAACCTAAAGACATGTTTTGACACAACTCGTCGGATAGTCCAAAAAGAGATTTTGGTATTAACTTTTGGCAATATCGCCCACCCCGAGCCCGATGACTATACGCCAAAAACGAAATGCTTAAAATTCTTTAAAATCCCATTTATATCGTGACTTATCTTTTTTATCTTTTTGTAAACATAATCATTTCACACATTTTCTCAGCTGCGGCAGTGTGCCAGTTATTTCATGGTTCTCACATATTGACTATAATTGCTTACTTTGATGGGTTATGAGTAAAAGTGTTAACTACTAGAATCCGCACACAGGCTGTATGGTACATTGTGTTTCAGGGTTTGAAGGAAACTGTACTGGAGGGAAAAAAAACAAAAAAATCTACGTTTGACTTCCTTGTATGAGAACAAAGGTTATCCATCTCCCAGTGCTTTGCGAGGTGGTTCAGAAGACTTTGTATCAAACCTTGCAGCAGGCGTCTGGAGGGGCTCAGTTGAGGGGCAACTACGGGAGGTCTACACTCAAGAGAGACCACCTGGGAATTCCCTCAAACTGTCATCAGAAAGCACTGTAAAATGTGGTGGGTGATAGATCAGATCAGGGAAACAGAACTGAGTAAATATAACATGTGGGGGACTTGTGAGGGATTCAAACTATGTGTCTTTGAAAAATCTGGTTTATAAGTAGGGCTGCAACGATTTATCGACTTAGTGACTAGTTGACTATAAAAAATTATATTTTTGGGATAATTGTAATTGTCCTCTGGACTATACAAACTCTTAAACACATACAAATAGACCTTTTTAAAATAAAAAAACTTGTGATCAAAATCACGAAAAGAGTTAACTTGATCTGATTTTCATCAATAATAATCTTTATTAATCAAATATTTTAGTTTATTTAGTCTCATAGTGCAATTCCAATAATCTCTGACTAGTCGAATACTAAAATAATGGTTGAGACAGCCCTATTTTTAGACACAAGATTAGATTTTTGAGTGATTATTGTCTCACAACCTTCTTGCATAAAAGCAGCTGCACTAATGGATGGTGCTGTATTTGGCGCATTGTGTAAATGCTATTTTTAAGTTCATCTAGGTCAGTATGTTATGAATATTGCATTTTGTTTTGTCCCATAGCTTGTTGCCAACGTGGCAAAAGATTGTTGTAAAACTAGTGTTTGATTGAACTTATGTGACCACTTTTTTTGTTGTTTATGGTTTCATTGTATTTCATAATGTTTGGGCACCCAATCAAATATTTAAACATAAACACAAAACCATTGCTGTTGCAAAGCAGTGGCTTGAAGAATCAAACTAAATACTATAGATTCTAGCTCATAAAAGCAACAAATTACTAACTCAATCTTGACCAAGTAAGTTATTAAATAGAAAACCCAGATAACAGAAATGCAGTTCAGTCTTAAAACAACTTGATTTTCAACAGCAATAGAAAGTGTCCAAGCGTAATCCAAGAAAATCCATCTGTTCCCTTACAGTAACATCTATGTAAAAGCCTGTCTGTCCACCGAGGTACAGACTCTCCAAGTGGAGATAATGATTTAGTCTAATTATGTTCAGAAAGAGTCAAAGCAATTACAGAGCTGATGAAAAGTATTTACTGAAGCTGTGCGCTGAGTCGGGGCTGATTTAGGGATTGACAGCGGGATTACTGAAAACAAGGCACCCGCAAATGACATTCGAATATATTTTACATTTGATCGAATTGAAATTCCGACTACCGTACAATTAAAAATATGCAAACGCTGCTGGATATTTTCATTACTTCAGTCATAGGTATGTCACTATAAGGTACAGTGTTGTCTGTAACTTCATCCTTTGAAATGTTACTGTAAATTTACGAGGTTGATGTGTAGATTTCAGTCATTAGTAGCTGTAGGATTAACCTTTAACCTGCAATGATCTGTGAAAGAAACAGTTTTGGACCTAAGACTTTGACTTAGAAAGCTCAGCATCAGACAGAGTGTTTTCATTTCAAAGTCGAAGTCATTTCTGGGGCTCTGGAAGCTGCCAGAGTGAAACATCTCTTAACAATGACTCATTGTACTTCGGGAGTGCATTGGCTTGTTGAAGTCAGAGTATTTTTGAAACTCTTTGCCATCACACATACGTACATTATTTACTAGTTTTACAAATTTAGAATCTTGTCTCATACAAGTTTGAATTTTACACTTGCCTCTGCAGTAATCTTCAGTGAGTGGCAGCATTTCAACAGGATCATGCTGGACTTTCTTCCCAAAGCTCAGGATTTTCTCACTCACGGCTCTTTCAGTTCACCCTAATGCTTCTTTTGATGTGAGACACATATGACACTGCTGACGAGAGCATCGTATCTCAGGATTTAGCCCACTTTCTCTGTGCCTCCTTTGGTCTTTTTATTTTGTTTCCACTGAGAAACCTTTGAATTTGAGGTATTTATTTATTTTATTTTTGTGAATTTGAAACAAAATAAGGACACACACAGTTTTTCCAGTGTTTCCACTATATCAATAATGCCCCTGATCCAATAATCAATGATTAACTATTAGAGATATACATTGTGTGTTAGGACCACATGCTCCAAATGCTACTGATTGTTTACCTTTTTAGGACCAGCACTGCATTATGTTTGCTAATCAAACTTAAACTGAGAATTTGACAAACTTTACACATTACAGTATAATAAAAATAATTAAAGTGGCAAAAATACCAAAAGAGCTGTGACAAAAATACAGTACAAATTAGGGGTGTGCGAAATTTAGTTGCTTGTTTTAAATTAAGGACTGTTGACTGTTTTGAAGGATAAAATGGGTGTATTTCCTTTCGCGTTTGTGCAGGTCGAGGTTTAACAAAGAAAAATGTTGTTACAATGTATTGGATTCTTTATAAAATAGTGATATATCGTAGCATATCTTGAGCAATATATCGATTATTGCATGTATCGCAAAATCGTGATATCACCGTATCGTGAGGGACCCTGTGATTCCCAGCCCTAGTACAAATATACAGATTTGTATAACAGAAGAATTCACTTAAATTGTCATGGTAGTTCAAAAGATTCTAAAGATCTGCAGTTATTGAAAAGAACTTCCACCTTCAAATCTATCTAAACTTCAACATAAACCTTTACATGAAATATTCATATTAGGCCAGATATTTCCCACCCACTAAATGCAACCAAAATTAAGAGAAAATAGGTATTTTATTCATCTGTCAATGAAAATCAGCTCAGTCCATGCATCTTATTATTTGTGTTTTTTTCTTCAGGTAATGATTTGTTCCTGGTGGCTGTCCACGAGCTGGGCCATGCTTTAGGTCTGGAGCACTCCAATGACCCCAGTGCCATCATGGCTCCCTTCTACCAGTACATGGACACGCACAATTTCAAACTGCCTTTGGATGACCTGCAGGGCATTCAGAAAATCTATGGTAAGCATGACTTTTCCAAACAAAGAAAATACCAGTGACTTATCAATGACATAATTAAAGGGTGCTGTTCATGGTACTGATATGAGAGAATGTGTTCCTTTTTTATTTCACATTGCTCTAATCTGCATTAAGAGTTGGCCCTGAAAGCAAAACTTGCATGAGCACAAACCAAAACCCGAACTTGTACATTATTAATCGTAAAACCCAGAGTGAAGCTGAATTATGAAACAGTGTGGTCCAGTGGCAACCCAGAGCTGTTGTGTGTGTAAGGAGGTATTAAGGAGTTTTAAGGCAAAAGACAAAACAAAAATGGTGCTTCTTTTGTCACTGTTCCAAATACTCCCGGGAGGCTTTGTTCTTCTGCTGAGAGAAAAACAAATGCTTGTCATTTTGGTAAACTTGAAAGTGAACAAAGAACAGTGAAAGCTTGTCAGTGGCATAAGCATCTCTGCCTAGTCTCTTTTTATCACAACAGCTTAAAGTCCTATGTTTATAGGCAGTAGTGAAGACAAAGAGCACTGCAAAGAAACACAAATAGTACAGGTTATGTAAGGCAGTGGTCTTAGTATTGACTTAATTGATTGAATTGATTTAATTTGTCGAGTAGAGTAAATCAGTTATTAATTCAGCAGTTAACAACAGTTAGCAAATGTGTTATAAAATATATTTTTTTGTATTGATGTCATAAAGTTAACTTAAAATGTCTAATACCAAAAATACATAATGTACAATATATGAAATAAAACCTTTTTAAAATAGACATTGTCCGTGGTGCTGATGTTCGATCTTGCGTCACTCTCAGTTTTAGGCCTATTATTATTATTATTAAAGCCTGAAGCGACGAGGGCACAGTAAACCTTGCCACTAACTAAATTATAAATTCACATTTGTCTTTGTGTCTCCCCAGGTGTGCCCACTGCCATGCTGGAGCCCACCCGCCCACTACCCACCTTGCCCTCTCGACGCACTCACTCCACGTCGGAGCGGAAACACTCGCGTCCAGCCCGCCCCCCAGGGGACCGCCCCGCGCTGCCTGGCAACGGCAAACCAAACATCTGCGATGGCAACTTCAACACTGTGGCCTTCTTCAGACGAGAAATGTTTGTCTTCAAGGTAAGATTCATCGTAATCATGTATACAATCAAGTGTACTGAAGTGATTACAAATATTCAAGAGGTTTTTCACTCCATCCAACACAACTTTTAATTTAAAATGATAATGAATCTAATTACAAATACCCCATTACAAATATCCCAAAAAATACCCCTTACAAATAGAACAAACCCCATACAACTGGCACTGATCGATCATAAACCTCTTCAACAAACACATACAAGAGCTGACAAATAACTAAAGCAGATTCATTCTTCTTTAAAATAAAATGTTTTCCTCTTAATTGTAGAAAACATTAATCCTGCTACATTCTCAGTTCTAATATGGATATTATATATATGCATTCACAGCAACAGTTTAAAACCTCTGACTTTCATTCACCTCTAATTCATACAGGAGAATGATACACACTCACCACTGTCAATTATATTCTAAAGTAGAATGGCAATCTTTATACACAACTAGATCTTGTGTATAAAGTTGGCATTTTGCCTGATTATTTATCAAGTTTATTGCACATCAGATCAAGTATTCACAGTCTGAGGTCTCAGGACATTTTTATTTTACAATCCCATCGTTTTAACACAGAGACAGGAAAAAAAGCTTTCAGCAACTTTGCTCCCTCCCTGTGGAACAAAACACAGAGACTTTTTAAATTAAATCATTTTATGCCTTTTAATGATTTTAAAGCACTGGTCAAGGACTAGCCGCAGTGCTTGTTTTATATAATTTGATCTCATATTGTATAAATGTGTTTTTATGTATTGGTTAATTTTATTGAATGTTTTATTTTTGTTTTAGTATCCTGTGTTTATTGTTTATTTTGTGTTGTGTTTTAACAGGGTACCCATGAAAAAGAGAAATACTCTCATTGGGTTTTCCCTTTTAATAAAAAAAAAAGATTTTTCTGAAAAAAATGGCATTTGTATAGCTACTTTAAGGACAGCATTGACAAATGATGTATTTATTTATGTATAAACGTATTTGTTTAATTCTCAAAAAACTTTGTAGTGTCGCTTTAATAACAAATAGGGCTTGGCAATATGGCCCAAAAATAAAATCTAATTTTTTTTTGCACATTACAATTTCAATTTATTTTAATCAAAGTCTCCGCGACTGCTTCTCTTTAGGGAAGCTCAATACATTTTAATCACCTATGGGGGACAATATTACTTTCAGGAGGAAATTCGTCTCGAATCTAAAAGTTTGCATACTTCTCTTCTCATCTCATGTTGTCGTGGATACTCACACCCAGGGGGAAAGGGGCGGAGCCAGAGCGGGCTGCTGTTTTTGCTTTCCTCAGAGAATACAAGATTCAACAAGGACTTTTGCCGAGAAGACTTCACTGTTCACTCACAAAATGCAAGCTTTTGTAACATAGGAAAGGCTCGTCAAAAAGACGCTCAATTGTTCACTGGACTCTTCCCGAAAATATTTGCGAGGCAGAGTAGAGGTGAAAGCGGATGCAATGTCCCGCACTCTAGGTCATCTGCGAAGGTAACAGTAACAGTAAACTTGTAACTTTCACAGATTAAACTACTTAAGGCTCCTTAAAGATGCAACTCTAATTAAGCGATAAAGGCTTTAAATATACACTGGGCTTTAGTCAGTCCTTTCTTTGACAATAGTGGTTGTGAAAAGCGTTGAAGTTGTCCGCTCCGTGCTTACGGCTGGTCAGAGCAGGTGTCCTTGATTTAACAATTTAGCCATTTTTCACATTGTCGATTTATAAAGACCCGAATTAATCAAATTTATGTTATGTATCGGCCAGCCCAAATAACAAATGGGAAGTGGATACAAGTTGAAAGTAACATGGGATCAAAGCATGTTTGAGAGAGGTCGAGATGTGTGTAGTTATCGGACCATTGCTTCTACAGACAGTGAGTCATGCGACTGCCATATAAAGCACAGCACCGGGGAACAGAGATAAGCTTTAATTGAACATTAAGTGGAGGATGAGGGCTCTAAGTGCTTTGAGAGGAACATGGCAGTCACGCTGGACCAAATAACAGCTTCAACACTACCGGACATGTTCTGAACATCTGTGCTTTTATAACTACATATTACAAGGAAAAATCTGCAATAATGCACAGAATGCTATGAGATAAACCAAACTTAATGAAATCATTCTACTTGTCTGTTTGCAAATACTATAAATGTAACATTAATCCTGATATTGTGTTTCTCTCACAATATCATCATGGACTAAAATATTATAGTAGGATGTATATAACATGGGGTATTTAGTGGAAACACATTTTTTTGTATATGTAATTATAATACTAAATGTGTTTTAATTTATTTTCATACAGCCGTTTGGTGCTGTCCGTGGTGCTGATGTTAGAATTAGTTGTTTTAGTGTTTATTTTCATACTATGTGTGTGCGCAATTGATATTTGGATACTATCTCACATTATTATCAAAGACTTTTACTATATCAATTTAGCTGAGGCTGATCACATGATAATACAATTTGCACAACTATCACTGCTAATGCAATGTAAGTTTGTTGACTTGGTAGATGACAAACACACATCTCAAATACATGCAGTAAATAGGAGCATGTCTTTGTGGACATTGTGGATGGTGGTTGGAAAGGGTGAAAAATATATGGTGATGCCTGTGATCTTTAAAACTGAATGTTAGAAAAGGTCAGAGTGTGTCTGTGTTTTAGGTCTGCTCACTTGTTTCCACGCTGCTCTGTTTGGCTCCAAGGTCCGGCTTTATTGTGGATACTTCCAGGTTGATATAATGTGATATTGATTAAATATTATTACAATATGGTGACTCCATTAAACACCCACCAGTGTTCAGTGCAATGACTACAACACTAGAACAGCAAATTCATTGAAATCCACCTCTTTTTGGTCTGTAAAGCATATAATCTTCTTTCTTAGTGCTTGTCCCGCTTTAGTGCAGGGTCTGCTTTTTGGCACCGTCTCCTTCCTTTTATGAGATGATTGGGCATCTTCTGGGGTGAACGGGATTTATTTCAGATGTTCTTTAATGATGTCTACTCACCTTTTCATTGTTTGCCCTTTGTTTGTCTTCCTAGCGCGCATTAGCAGTGGTGGTGCACATTACCACAGATTTGGGCCTCATGTTTTTTTGTGACATGGGCCTACCTTGTCAACCAGAATGATCATTGTATCTTTGTTGTTGGGTCAACAGGGTGTTAAGAGCAGTATCAAAAAAGTATTGGTTCTGATGGATAGAAGTACAATAATAATATACAGTAAAAGTTGTGTCTGCCGATACGAAGAAACAACTAACTTACTTGTAATAGTGAATGTTTAAGAAGCTAATCTCCTCCCCAGTGTGAATGTAATATCCCCAATGTTCTCTGTATTTGTCAGAAGCTTATGATGTTTGCAGCTGTTTATTTTCAGGCTGTGACCATTCTATAAATATGCCCCATAATACTTATACATGAAATGCATTACTATCCCCCGCAGATGTGCAACTATGGTCTCTGAAGTGAGTCTTAAGTGTTTGTGAGACACTTACTAAGTTGCACTTTACACAACAGCAGCTGCGCTCATATGGTCATAAGGGATTTTTGCAATGTATTTTAAGCCTTGTTTAAGATACCTTTTTCGTGGTTGCTATGTTTTAAGCAGGTCATTTCCACCTGGCATGTTCTGCAAGTTTTGCAAGACTGTGTTTTATTCAGATATTTCCAGTTCCACTCTTTTTGAACATGAACTGTGCAGAAAGTCCTTGCTTCTTCACTGGCATGCAGAATAGAGCACACTTCTTTGAGTCCAGTTGAAGGTTATGTCGGAACATGAACTGGTGTTAAAAGCCAGTGACCGTTTTAAAGGGTCACTCATTATGAGACATTTCCACTGTGAGAAACACTTAGTCTTTTCTGAGTCATTGATTAGATTTTTTTCCTTTTCTGGTTCAGACAGGCATTAGCGGTCCGTGGATAGTGCTGGATAATTGCAGGTGAAACATGTGGCGTCTCTTGTGGTAACACTGAAAAAGGCGTTATAGACTGGTTTAACCTGCGCCACATTTGGTTGAGGCAATGGGAAACCAGGCCACCTAAGACAAGTGGTGAAGCATAAATAACACACTATTAAGAGTAAACAACAAAGTGGTGTACAAATCTGTACTGTATTTTTTCTTTAGATCTCTGAAATGCAGTCACAGAACTTAAGCATCTATTTTGTGTAGATCATCTGACCAAATAATGTTACATGTATTTATTATGTAGCTTTTACCAGACAATTCAATCGACTGCTAAATAATAAGATGATTTTAAACATTTATCCATCAAACTATTATAATAAAATCAATCAATTATTGTAATGAATTCCAGTATACAGTGTGTGTCATTGCTAAATTAGGTTTGCATACACAAGGGCAGCAGGTTTAAAACGTATGGCTAAAATCACTTGGACACTTTGAACTTTTCTAATTTTAAACTAATTCACAGGACATAGCGTTTGAGTAGTTTGTCTGACTGTCTGTGTTTGCACCTGTTTGGGAGCTCTGTATAATGGCGTGTATTCAGTGGGGACGATCCTTGGCTGTGTCCTAGATTCTCTGAAGCCAAATGATAATGAGGGAAGATTGATGCTTGCCTTGCGCTCCTCCCTCCTCTGCCTCCTCTGCTGCTCAGCTCCGGGCACAGGCACACCCTTTTTGTCCTTCACTTAACATGCATCATCGTTCTTCTTCTTATCGCTGCCTTCACCGCGGCCCCAGCGCTGTTCTGGCGCTCCTGTCCTCTCGTTTTTCTTGGTTCATCACACCCACTTCTTATGATTCGCTTGAGTAAACAACATAGAACATCCAGGAGCATAACATATTGTCGAACACAACATTTATTGATGATGATTTCTTGCTTGTTGAGAAGAAGTGGGCAATAAATAATATGGAAAAATTTATAATATTGTGAATATTGTTTTGAAGACATGCTAAATCTGATTATGGTGCATACCGTTTAAAAGTATAAAGTTATATTTAGTTTCTTTTGTGGGTAATTTTACTGACCATTTGACGGATATTTAAACCTCAACTAAATAATTTAAGACATGTTTTAACACATTTTTGGTTAATTGACAAGCAATTCAAATTTAACCAGGGACAAAACCATGACTTAAACAGGACTAAACCAGGGACAAAACCAGGACTAAAGCAAGACTAAAATGGGACAAAACCAAGACTACAGCAAGACTAAATTGGGACTAAATCAGGACTAAAGCAGGACTTAAACAGGATTAAACCAAGGAAAAACCAGGACTTAACCAAAACTAAAACAAGACTAAACCAGGGACAAAACCAGGACTAAAGGAAGACTAAAATTGGACTAAACCAGGACTAAAGCAGGACTTAAACAGAACTAAACCAAGGAGAAACCAGGACTAAAGAAAAACTAAAACAGGACTAGACCAGGGACAAAACCAGGACTAATGTCACAACACATAGTAATCATGTTATAATGATGTTTGCAGCTCAAATACAAATCATTCATACATTACTCAGGAATTGCACCTGTATCTGCTCGTTTTATTATTTTGTTTTCTAGAAAATAGTAATTCAAAGGGGTCCAAAGAAAATGCAGCAAAGTTCTGGGCCTTTAAAATCTGAAGCAAAAGTGCATTTCCACAGCTGTCATAACTAGGGCTGGATCATTGATGATTATTTGATCAACTTCACTGCTCAAGTCCCAGCTGTCATGATTTGTTTTTTGTTTTTGTAGGACCGGTGGTTTTGGCGTCTACGGAACAACAAGGTGCAAGAGGGTTACCCGATGCAGATTGACCAGTTCTGGAAGGGTCTACCACCTCGAATAGACGCTGCCTATGAGAGATCGGATGGAAAATTTGTCTTTTTTAAAGGTAAGAGAAGACCATAGGAACTGAATCTTATTTAAACAAAATATGTATCAATCATCTGCTCATGCGACAAACAAAGGTGATGTACTATGAATAGTCTTATATGCAAATTGACAACAGTTTTTCTTTCCATTGCTCAATACTTTGCTAAACCGTGAGCAAAAGAAGTGTTTAGAAGAGAGAGGGTTCTGCACAGGAGTAACAGGCTTCATACACAGACACAGAGAGAGAGTGTTGGCACAATCACCTCAGCGCCTCACCAAATGCTCATATTGACTCACACTGCCTCAGAACAATGATGCTCTTTTAACTCTAGAAGTAAATAGTGCACTTATTTTCATGGATGGACAGATCTAATTTACCACAGCTTTTGTTATAGTTAAGAAATCTCTTCTCTGTGTGATCTGTGTGTAAAGCTCTTGTAAGGTTAAGACATTCGTCATACTTTATAGGGGATTTTGTCATGTGCTGTGGCATTGCAGGGAGCAACTGCATTTACATCATTTCAAGCTTTCATTTTGGAGGCTCTTTAAACATGTGGTCAAATAAAATGTTGTGTGTAATATACTGACTCCATAAACAACAGCGACCAGCAACCAGGTAAAAGGTTTAAGAACAAATTCTCATTTACAAAATTGACCTGGTCAAGAAGCACCAGCAGGAGAAATACTGTGCATACATTCAACTGTACAAATAGACAAACGACAGAGAACAGTTATATTGGTCTGTCCCTCAAAACCTGGAGCAAAGCCTCTCGTCTAATCTACTGTGGCTTTTAAAACATAAATCATAAAAAACATTTCCTTTAGATCAGGGGTTTTCAACCTGGAGGTCACAAAATGCTTTCAGGATCCCCAGATTTATGGGAAAACATTTTAAATGTATGCAATAGTATAAGGCTTGACACCCTTCAAATGCAGTGGTGAATGTTAATTCCTTGTTGGGCTACCAAATTCTTTTATATAGGCCTATTTTCTGAAAATAAAATGAAACATTAAATAGAAGGCTACTTTATCATTTTACAGGTACCCTACTTACTGTGTTTGGGCGAATACCAACCTGCTAACCTCTGGTTTACTTCCTCCATAGATTAATTTTTTACATGATATAATTCATTGTTTCATAATAATTATTTAAATTATGACCCAAATAATCACAAATATGTTTTTGTTCAGTCATTTAGCAGCCCTTGGTGTGTTTTTGTGACAGAAAGTACATCCTTAGTCAAATCTTCTGATATTTAATGACATTGGAACACAGTGCACCTTTTCTAGGGTGTTATGAGATATAAGATGTTTTAAAATACATTCATTTTTAAAGTTATGTTATTCCATGTTGTATTGAAGTGTTCAATTTGGCTCGGTTAGCCAGCAGAGGTTTGCAACTCCTGTGAACACTTCTTTCTGAAACTGGCAAGGAAATCAGCCTTTGGCAAAAAAACTCTCTTGATAAGAATTTTGAGTGATTTAAACATCAACTATGATATAATACTTCATAAATAAACCAAGGTAAGCATCACTAGAGGGTTTGTTTAAAGACGAAGTTGGGGCGTTACTTTGAAAGCTTGTTTTAAAAGTTTATCTTCTGTTTTGTTTGTCCCAGGCGATAAGTACTGGGTTTTTAAGGAGGTTACAGCTGAACCAGGCTACCCTCACAGCCTGGTGGAACTGGGCAACTGCCTCCCAAAAGATGGCATCGATACAGCACTGCGGTGGGAACCAGTGGGCAAAACTTATTTCTTCAAAGGAGACCAGTACTGGCGCTACAATGAGGAAAAGAGAACTGCAGACCCAGGCTACCCCAAACCTATCACAGTGTGGAAAGGGATACCCAGCTCACCGCAAGGAGCCTTCATCAGCAAAGAAGGATGTGAGTGTGCCACAAGGTTTAATCTTGTGAGTCTAATAGGTCAGACCATGTAACGTGTGTGTCTGTGTGTACGTTGACATGGGCGCTGGAGCGTGCAGGAGTTCTGGTGTTAGATTGAGGCGCTCTCTTGCAGGACGTTTGGATGTGCCAGACAGACGAGTGCAGGGGTGTTGTGGAGGTGATGGAGCAAATATAAACGACATGAGACAGGCCTGGTGGGGCTGTGTTTCACAAATACTGTTTGTGTCGTCGAGCTGCTTGGACCTGATATTTTTAAACTTGTGGTCACTGAATCAATGTTTTCTGGAAATGTATGCGTGTATAAAATTAGATCAATTGTATCTCAATCATTTTTGCATTATCTTGAGAATAATATTTCGACAATTTTAAAACAGTATCAAGAAAGTGCTAAAGTGTGCCTGCAAGTGTCTTCGTTGAGGTTCAAGTTTAGCACACAACGTCAATAGACCATAAAATGAACCACAAAAGGGCAGAAATGTCACTTTATACTTTTGTTTGGGAGATTACACAAGACAGTTCTGTCTGTTTTTGAGGGCATTTTAAATTCTCTCTGCATCTAATTTTGCATCTCCAACAACAGTTGTGATGTTGTATCACCCACCCAACTGGATTTGAGAATGCTAAGGATGGATCTCTGCATTCAAATCTTTTCACTTGCTAACATCAATTTGCATAATGAGGCCAGTTGGAAAATGTAGCATTAGCGTTACATTAAAATCTTCCATACATCCTGAAATCCTTGATGTCTTTTTTTGTCTCTCCAGACTACACTTACTTCTACAAGGGCAAAGACTACTGGAAGTTTGACAACCAGAAGCTCACAGTGGACCCTGGATACCCCAAGTCCATTTTGCGCGACTGGATGGGCTGCGACCAGTCGGACATTGAGCGCTTGGGGGGAAGTGGTAACCGTGGAGACCGCCAGCTGCCTCTGGACGATGTGGACATCATGGTCACCATCAATGACGTCCCGACAACCGTCAATGCCATCGCTGTGGTGATCCCCTGCATCCTGTCTCTGTGCATATTGGTCCTGGTTTACACTATTTTTCAGTTCAAAAACAAAGGGGTCCAACAGAACACAATGACGCAGCAGTACTACAAATACCCCGTGCAGGAGTGGGTATGACAGGCCAACTTTTTTATCAAAATGCTCTGACCAAAAGCAGGTGGTCGTCATGTTTTTTTGCCCAGCTGATATCGGCTTAAGGCAGAGAACACAAGCTTATACAAGAGCGCCTCAATGCTTAAAGACGCTAATGTGGTAGCTAAAGGTAAACGTCGCAAGAACTTGTGCCTGTTTTGTGCCACAAAAGAAAACTTGCTGTTACCAGGGTTTCCACTATTCCTAGTCAAACTAACATTAAAACAAGAGTTTGTGGATGATGCTTAAAAAAAGAGACCATTTTTTTCTCGGACCTACGACGTGTGACTTTTCTTCTCAGTGAAAATGAAATCAGGCCACACACTTTCAAGTTTGTCTTACAAATGCTTGTACATGTGAAAAATTTTACTTGAAAATAAAGAGTTGTTAGAAGGCCATAACCTAAAGAACAAAGCAGGGGTCTCAACTCAGATACAAACATGAATTTATAGAAACATTTTTCAAAGAGGAAAATATTTTATCGGTAAAATCGCAGCTAAACAACAAGATAAAGCTTAAAATATCTGACTAAGACTAGAAAGACACAGACCATTTAACACGTTATGTAGCTTTGTGGTCTTAATACAATTATTTTTTACCTAGATGGATTAAAATCCACGCACAGCAAAGTACCAAGTTGGTTCATGTAAGTTGGAATGTGTCTTTAAGAACATGGGCCTAATAGTGACTGCACGAAAAGGACCAGAGAAGGTGACCATGGCTCAGTATTAGTATTCTGACAGTGGTACAACATCGACATAGTTTAATGAAGTAGCTCTGTTAGCGCTAATAGGCTCCGCTCTGGTCTCCACACCGCTCTGTTGTAATACCAGTGTCTCTTTTCTGTCTGTCCTTCTGGTCATCCCACACTCAAACCTTATTTTCAAAATCTTCCTGCATTTTAACATATTTTTTTCCTATCCATTTGTGCTTCCCATGCTACTTTATAACGTACTGTATCATTTGCATTTGATTAACATGCTTTAATTTGCCAGGTAACAGACCATGCTTGGGTTTTTTGTCCAAATGTCCAAAGTGTCTCGAGAACAATGTTTGGACAATATTTTCACAACGCATCAGGTATGTGCTGAAGCGTACCTGTGAATGTCTTGTTGAGGTTCAAGTACTGCACAAAACGTGAATGGACCAGAAAATTAACCACAAAAGAACAGAATTTTCACTTTATATCCTTGTTTGGAAGATTACACTAGTTGTTTCTTTCTATTTTTGCTGTCATTTTGAATAGTTTTAATTATAGGCATTGTTTTGCATGTCTCCAAAACAACAGTTGTGATGTTATATATTATTCGATACATCTCCCACTTCTACTGGCTAACGCTTCAAACATTTATGACTCGGTGTCTGTTCAGTGTTACTTTGGATAATGGTTTTTTGCCCCACTGTTTAGAAACATGCACCATATTGCGCGTTTGCGAAAGTCTCCCTCTTGGTCGCCTCAATGTTGAAGACTAAAAATCCAATTTAATAATGCTCTGACCTCTCAGTTGTTGATTGAAACATGCCATGAAGGCCCTCTTGGAAAAGTGCTGAAGCGTTGCAAAACTGCTGCTCTGTGGTTCGGAGCATGCTTTATTTAAACACACTGGCTCCTCATTTAAATGTCATTAACTCTCAAATGACTCATAATGGTTCATTTAGCGGCCATTTAACTCCCCCAGAGGCGTATTGGAGTTCCCTGACTATAACCTCACACTCTGAGCTGAACTCACAGTTTGTAAAGATTTTGGGACAACACAGTCACTTTCTGTTAAGATCTTCTATAATTAGATTCAGTGTCATCATGTAATACTTACTTCCTGTCCCATACTTTGCACATCACTTTCCCAGGCCACTTCATTTGTGCAAAAAGTCCAAAGTCTTGGTCTTCCTGCATCTGCACCCCCCCCACTCCCCTCCATCCTATTGTTCCTGCTCCCACTTTGAACCTTATTCACTGAGCTCCCTGTCTTACAATAATTGAATGTGTTCTTGGTGCATAACCGTGCAATTACTCGCCGCTGTCGTGAGCCGTTCAGCACATGCAGCATTCAGCACAAATCAATGCTGTTCAATGCCCTACAGCGCTATTTGGACAGGGTGGAAAAACACACATTTGTTCTTTCAAGTGGGACAATATACAGCAAACACTAAATAAGACACTACAGGTTCTTTCGGGAAATACACAGTTTTGGCTTATATGTAGATACATGAATGTCAGTCTTATTGGAAAATGGAGTCATATTGTTTACTCAGCCTGTTTCGAGGGCAGAGATGCATAGCACAGATCAATAGAAGTGAATAGGCTAAAACTACATAACCAATCACCCACAAAGGACAAGCTGGGGGCATATTTTAACTTATAGATGCTCTGCGGAGTGAGGACTTCATAGAGTTATAAGGTAAAGAGGAAGAGAATTGGGGAACAACAGCGATATATTTTTTTCCTTTTGAGCAATAGCATCATTCATGATTATTCTACTTGAGGACGTGTTGGCATACGTGGAAACAGGCAATTGTCATGTGAACCCACCTATAGACCCTTTATAATGCTCAAAATTACAGAATGGAGGGGAAGCAAAGGTGAAGTAGATCATAACACACTTCAGTTATCCCCAACTAAAATCAGATCGATATACACATGATTTTAAGTGTTTATTTGACATAACTGCGCAAGTTTGAATATCAGGGGTAGAAATGTCGGTTTGTTGGCCTCTTTATTTAAAAAAAAAAAGAGTGAACAATAATAGTCTCCTAATTGTATTTTAGCATAACAAACAGTTGCATTTGAGGTTAAATATGTAATATATTGATAGATGAAATGGAATACTATTGTGGGCTCAACATTTCTGCAAGTATTTGTCCATTAAAACCTAAAAATCAAGGTTTTGTCTTCAGCTAAAATGTTAAGGGTGTATAATTATCATCTATTAATTCTATTTCTATTTTCTAACTATGCTCTGTTATTACTTACACGTACAGTAGCTGAGGGCTTTTCATCCATCAAACGCTCCTAGAGGCTGAGCTCAATTTCTCCATTGCAAACACATTATGTTCCACTTCACTTTTCATTTAGAATGTATTTGTTTCTAAACATTTAAAGGGTCTATTGGACATATATCTGACCCCACATCATTGTTGGCTGTGTAAGCGCAGAAGGAAGGTTTCCCAGTGTTGTAATTATTTAAATGCATGACAGCTATGTATCAAATTAATTTGCCGAGAGCACTTAGCTGACATAAGTTGCACAAATGAAAGAAGTTGTCTTAAGCAGTATATTATTTCATTCTATTGTTTCTAGATTACGGTCCTTTTTTTTTTTATTGGAACTACTAAATCAACCTTCACTATCTTACTTGACACTTCAGCACGGAGTATTTTACTGCTTTAATCGTGAATCCAGTTTTGTCTTATTCAGCAGGTTCATGGAGTAGAGAAGGGCCTTTCCTTGTTAAGGTGGTTGTCGGCTGTGTAGTTGCTGCTTGTGCACTTTTTCCCAATGGTGGCTTCAAGTGTTGTGCGCTGGTCGTCAGTCGGTATTGTTATGCTGTAAATTAAAAACGTAGTGGAGTTTACCCTGGAGGGCACTGGGCTGGAAAAAAGATAGTCAATCCATAAAAATACACCCACAGCTAATAATGATATATCTGATTTATTCCACTTACACTCATGTTGTAGTTCTTCCTCCTCGCACCAATTCATAATAAGAATTTAGGGGAAACAACTGTCAGAAATAATCATGTGTGTCCATTTGTGCAATACTGTCAACATGAAAAGTGCCTTGCTTAAGGGCACAAGGTTTCATTCTTATTTTGTATCCAAGGTCTGAGACCAGGGGTTTTAGCGTCATGGCTTCTTATTCTGCTTTATTGTTGCCAGCACTAATGCTAGCAGGAAAGGTAATTAATTTTATTTCCTGACATTAAATGAACCTAAGGGTTGTATATACAGTATTTACTGAGATTGATGTTAAGATAACATGTATGTGTATTAGCAGAAGATGGAAATGGAAGAAAGCTACTTAAAGCATTATTCATATTACACACAACACTTTTATGAAGATAATAAACTCAGACTCAGAGCATTTACAATGTTTTGTGTTCCAGGAATCTTTAGGATGCAAAAAGCATCTTAACAAGACACATCATTTTAATATGGTGACCTGGCACTGAAATATAGGAGGCTGGGTTCTAATTTATACTATGCTGGGGGATATGCAAGCCCACATTCATATTTTTTATTTATTTATTCCTGTTTAGTGTAAAGTGTCCCCTGTAAATATAGCCTATTCTTGAGATTGTTCACAAAACTGGCACAAATGGGCATTGAGTGGTCAGTCTTTACCAGATGTCTGTATTCTTCCCAAATATGCTGTGCAATTTGTATGGAAGAGTGTTGCTGGTACTTAATTACATTTGTCCCAGGTTTGCTGTTCAACGGAACAGTGAAGCCAACACAGGGTTCATTCAACACATTTCAAATACCAACACAGTAAACATGTCAAATTAGTTTTCCTGCAGATGTTTACAACTAGCTGAATGTCCGTTCATGCTCCAAACATTTCTGCCATGAACAAATGTTCGGTCCCATCTCTGACAAAGTTCACTGTGAGTTTTGGGAGTGGCGCAGAGGCTAAGTCGTGTTTTAACTTGCCTGTTGTTGCCTTTTCTTTATAACCCTCGTTTTGATCAACAAAATAAATACATATTAACCTTTAGGTGAATAAAACATATCAAAGGAAGTTGAAAAAAACAGATTTATGAAGTTGTTTGGGTTATATGACTGGTTAGTACGTTTAGTCACATCTACTATAGCTTTAAGAGATTTTTTCTGTAAATACTGTTTGAAATTGGACCGCTTTTTGGACTAAAGGGGTTGGTTATTAAATAAAATAAAAATTATATAAAAAATCTGAATCTACTCATGGCACTCTTTGTGAAATGAGGCACTTTTTTGTTTTGAGGGGTTTTGTTATGTTTCTAGTTATATTTCTTGTCTTTATAGAGAGAACAAATTAAAATCCTTCTTTAACATTTAATCTTTTGCACATTTTTATGACAATGCTTATGGCCGAGGCATGTTTACGTTAATAGCTTGAAGACACTTTCTATTGCAGTATATATTGTTTTACTATTTAAATGCTGAATGGAGCCTAATTTTTATATCTATATTTTGTTTGGTTTTATTGTCCCACGCCAATTATATACCAATAACACTATGTTCTGTTAACAATTAAATGTCAATAAAAATTAAAACTTTATTGTCTCATGATGTTGTCTGTCACATTTTGAACATTCTGATGACATAGCATTTGAAAGAGTCAATACAAGCACTTTTTTACAGTTGGTAATGCCCTACACTGAGTCAGTACCGATTAGTTGAATAAGTCTCCATGACTATTACCGGAGTCGGAAGGGCTTCTGAGATTATGTGCCGTATGAATTGAGCAGATGTGTGTAATAAATCTGTCTGGTGTGTCCTGCTGAAATAACCCTGGGGGACATGCAGCTCCTCCTCTGGTGATACGCAATATGCTCTGCCACATGCTGAGTAGCCACACCGGATCTGATACATTTTATAATCCCAACCTCTTTTACACTTCATGGACATTTGCAGTGCTCACTTAAAACTTTAATTTCCGCTGTAATAGGTCATTAGATTACGTTCATCTGTAAACTACTTGCTGGGAACAGTAGCATTTACTTCACAACCAGCAATGGCCCTTTTCTGAAGCTAGCGTCCGGTATTAATTACTATATAAACATTGACACTAGGCGCAAACCTCAGAAGTGCATGTTTTTATTTTGAATTTAAAGTTAAGAGTGACACAATCCTCATCAAGGCATATTGATACAAATACAAAAAGCATACACCAGTGATTCTCAAACTTTTCACACCAAGTAAATATTTGCCCTTCCGAGTACAACCAGATTTAAATCAAATATACAACAGGACTATTCTAGGTCTAAACTACACATGTCCAAAACAGGACTATATCCTGCATTATAGTTATTATTACAAGGAATAACAAAAAGAGGACAGCACTTTTTCTTAAATTAAAATCAAGAAAACAATAGAAGTGCACAAGAGTCCACATTCCCAGTGAGCAGAGTACCACCAGCAGTACCCGGATCACAATGTGAGAACCACTGCACACTCATTATTGTCAAAAGTATTAATACCGAGTGCAAATAAGGCAATGACAATATTTCCAGTCTTCCACTTCTATTATGTCCTGCCGTGTGGCACATTTGGCATCAGCAGGTCAATACCAGTTTGTGCATGAGATCATGAAGCTCATATTGTCCACCGTCTTGTTTCCCATCTTGCATTGGGGCATTTCTCCAGTGTGTGTGTCTGTTGGAGAACAATTCTCATTAACATGTACATCTTCATCTTTAATAGGATGAGTCACATGACATTTAAACTTTCTAAATAGCCAAAAGTTTAAAAAGGTGGAAGGCAGGTTAGAATTCTTAATGCTGATATTTTGAACTGGTATCTCTGCAATTGCAAAAAATTGGTGCAAGGTTTAATATGTTTTCAATCAAAAATGAACTACAAAGGTGAAATATTGTTACACTTTAGTAAAACAAAGTGTATGTAATGTAATGATTAAAATCCCTAACAAAAAATAAAAATGTTGTGGAATTTGATTATTTCTTTCAAAAACAATGATACGTCCCATTTAGGCTCCTGCCCTCCACCTGCAACTATTATATCAATTTCTAGAATGTTTTGAACGCAACTAATAGACTTTATAATGACATGGTCCTGTCCCATATGTGGATACCTTCCACAGCAGGGTGTTTACTGTCAGAGCCGTTCAACTTTGCAGTACTTTCAAGCTTCTCATTGTCTTTGTTCTCAAGACTCTGGCCTCCTTCCATTGTAAAATTACCGTCCTGCATTTAAAGACAAAGACATGTTAGAAATCAGGACAAAGCAGTTTTAGGAAAGATTAAGGCCCCATTTATAAACCTGTAAATCAGACTACATGAAAACGGATAACTAATGCAAATACAACCTTATTTCACCGCAGACCTTGTTATTGGATGGGATTTACACTACGGCAAATTGTATGGACGAAATGTCTAATCAGAGGGACCAAGAATCCTCCTGGAAGACCTTGGCGGTGAGTGTGGAACACAGCGATACGGAGCAGAAAATGAGAGGAGATGGGACAGAGGGGGAGTGGATGGTATCACTGCCACCTCTGGTTATCAGGTCGGACATCTTTAATCATTCCCAGACGGATCCGTCCAGGACGCCAATCCAATCAGAAAATATACTATCACTTAGTGGAGACGAGCGATGGAATCAACATACACGTCAGCTGCCAGTCTCTCATTGCCTGCTTGTGGGCTGTAATGCACACGGGACTATTACAACAAGTTTGAAAGTTTGTACACCCATGAATTCATACCATGGCTCTGCACAACTAAAACACAGCAAATAAATAAAGGTTAAGAAATGAAAAAGGATCAACCTACATGTCCAACATTTGTAATACCTATGTTTATTAGTTGTTAAGTGTTTTTGTTTAATCCTCTTTTGTTTCCATTTATTTTATTACTGATTTTCAGGTAGATCTTTGTATCTGTCTCCATTTCCTGTATGTATTCTTGTAGACAAAGAGCCTTCTTGTTAAATACAACACAATGTGTTTGAAGACCCTGAATAATGATTATTTACATTTTTACATTTTATTTAATTGTCACGGTGTATAGTAAACTGATAGTATATAATATTCGGTTTGTCGATGTAAATGTTGCTGTAGTATAGGGCCCGTTTAAGATTGGCCACAAGACTGTAAACATTGATTTGGATCCCCATTACTTGTCACCAAACTGAACAGCTACTATTCCTATGGTCCAATGGTTAAAGGAAAAAGGTTTGGGAAAGTTGTCAGTGTTTGTGGTGTTAGCAAAAATGTCGTAGCTTAATCTCCCACTTTAATAACTTTTGGCCGCAATGGCCAGTGTTTTTTTATGACATCCCTGTGTACAAATGTGACTTTTTCTTAATGGCTTTTGAACAGTTCTACGGTATTACAATGTCTAATAAATGTTGCATTATAAATCGTTGATTCATGTTAGAGCGTTGCCTCTTCAGGACGGCTCTGGACCTGGTGTGACCCTGTGAGACCTGCAGCTCCACTGCTCCCTCAGACACATCACTCACTCGCCCTCTGTCACGCTGTGCTCCTGTGAAACAACACAACTTCAAAGCTCTTCATGCCTGACACACATCTGTGAACCAGAACTAATTTGGCTAAAAATATTAAAAAATAGTAGGTCTAATTAAAGCCAGTTTAGGTTGAATAGTCTAATGATACTTTTGTTCCATAGAAAACAGTTATTAAAGAATAACCTATTTTGACGATTATCAACTATATTTCAGTGTAATAGTGCAGTATTGTTATTCATGAGAGGGACATTTTCTTCAAACGTGTAATAGAAGAGTTAAACTAAAGTTTATAGCCACGTCTATTCTGGTTCTGCTCATGTTGTTTACACATCAACATCAATCCACCTACGAGCAACTGGGAGGTTGAGCATACTAGACAAATAAATGAATTTCAGCCTCAGCCACTAAATGACCCAAGGCCGCCGTGATCCGTGTGTCGCAGCGTTGGTCTTGAAGCGGTTCTTCCAAGCAGCGCGCTTCAATGGCTGATCCAAAGATCATTAATCAAAAGAGTCTTTGTTTCTACAACTGTTGTTTATTTGAAAACATGTGCTTGCCATGTCGTTGTAAAACTACAATGGCTGTAAAAATTAAAAGTCTAATGTTAAATGAAATTCACTATAGGCTATAAGGTGTCCTTGTATAATTCCAAAGATTAAATGAGAGGCTCGGGTTGACTGAAAAGCTGAAATGTTCTCTGACTCATTAATTTTGAGGTGCTACTTAGAAGTATAATATGTCCATATTTAGACATGGTCTACACGTAACCATTTATCTACTCTTTTACAGATACACGTCCTGTTCATGATCTATTTGGAGCCCTCGGCCCCTCTTCTTCAGAGACGTCTCGTGGGTGAGGTTGTCAACAAACATGGCGTAACGGAAAGGTGCTGTGATGGCTCAGAGGACAATTCAGACTGTAGGAGGAGTAGAGCTGCCTGCAGTTGTAGCAGGTTACAGAAGGGACAGATGCGTTTTATATTGCTTGAGGCTGTGAAGTAGTTTACGTTTGAAGCTCTGGGTACGGAACATAGACCTGCTGATACTATCTATACACTAAATGTGTTATTTGTGATAACTTACTTTGTTTTTTTTATTACTCTTAATTGTTTTCTTTTTTCTCAGTTACGTTTACGATTCAGTTTGTGATACTATAATAATTTTGTGACAATCATCATTTTTAATAATGCACATTTGTTGATGAGTTGTCAGTAGTTGCACTAGTACTAGGCTTGTAGAAGTAATAGAAGTAGTAATAGTAATAGCAGTTGTAGTGACAGCTTGCGCTAAATAGGCTGCTTGCCAAGATTTTGAAAAGTTTATATCACAGGAAATAACACGGACACAGTAGCTTGCTAAAAATACAAAACACTATCAAAACAATTCATAATAAGAAATACTAGCATAGTAAATAAAACTGTAAAACAATTGTTAAATCGTTCATTTAATTGAATTTGTTTGAGCCTTTGTGCATAAGAGTTCATGTGGAATTTTAAGATATATTTATTTCTCAAAGTACCACTAAAGAAAAGATGTGGCTTTCTGAGTACTACCAGATCTAAATTGAGTCTATAACAGGACTATTTCGGGGCTAAAACTGGGCTAAACCAATTCTTACAGGACTAGACCAATGCCTCAGTAGTTTTGACAAAGAAATTACTTAAGAAAGAGCAAGCATGTACTCTAAATGAAGAAAACCCTCGACCTAGGTTCTCGCGTACCACCTGAAGGACCTGCGCGTACCAGGTACCACAGTTTGAGAAACACTGGACTATGGGATTAGGGGGTCTAGTTCTTATTATCATGAGTGGAAAACCTAAGTAGTAGGTGACAGATCAAGTCCTACTATATTACAATCATCTGATCTGATTCTGATTCTTCTTGCTATTATATTGCTATGTTGCGCTTCCAAAAATATTCTACCAACATTTCCTTTGGGTTGTCACTAACTGAGTTTTAGATCTTTTTACGTCAAGCTTTTGTTATGTTAATGTTGAATAAATTACAGATTAATTGCACAAGTTACATTATTATTTGTTGTATTCTTTAAAATAACGTTTCTCCTTTTTCTGCTAAAATTTACGTCTTGCGTCATCACGTTAACCCGTTTGTAGCGGAAGTGAACACGTGTGGAGGAAGGCGCATGTTCGGAGGCCAAAAATATTGCTTGGGTACTTTTATATGTTATTTTTATCTTGACAATTCGTGAACAACGTGAACTGTGTTTGTCTACAATTCATTATTTTGTGTTGAAAAGCGTGAGGATTGTTTTTTAGGCTCTTGAACCCGTTCTGTCTTTAACGTCTCTGATTTTACTGTTAGCGTATCCACAGCTAGCAAAGCGGCACCGCACAATATTTTCTTTTCCTCTTTGTATTAATTGTGTTTTTTCCTCTCATACAGAAGCTGTAGTCCCACCTCACCATGGCTGTCAGAGCTGCATTTGAGAAAAATAATGAAATAGGCTGTTTTGCCAAACTAACAAACACGTATTGTTTGGTGGCCATCGGAGGAGCCGAAACATTTTACAGGTTACTCATATTTTGGTATCGATTAGTTCACATTTTTAATCTAAAGATCATAATAAGCATCATTGATCTTTAATGCGAATGTCTCGTTAGTTTCAAGATTGTGCTTAAACTATGCAATTCACCAGACATTTTAGAGAGCTGTTAAAAATGTTTTTCTTTGTTTAACCGTCCACAGTGTGTTTGAAGGTGAACTGTCAGAAACCATCCCAGTAGTTCATGCTTCAATAGCAGGTTGTCGCATCATTGGCAGGATGTGTGTTGGTAAGTGTTTTGTTGAATTAGTTCTCTATATCTAATACGTCATGTACAGAATTTAATTTTCCTATTGCAGGAAACCGCCATGGGCTTCTTGTTCCTAGCAACACAACAGATCAGGAGCTCCAGCACATTAGAAACAGCCTTCCAGATGCAGTGAGGATTCAAAGAGTTGAGGAGAGGTTATCTGCTCTTGGGAATGTCATAGCCTGCAACGACTATGTGGCACTGGTCCATCCTGACCTTGACCGAGTGAGACATACTTCTTACATTTACACTTTATTTGGTTAAATGTTTTAAATCCAGTACTCTTGTCAGTATGTTGAGTCGTAAATGTCCATGCCAAACGTACGTTCTCTTTCTCAGGAAACAGAAGAAATCCTTGCAGACACACTAAAGGTAGAGGTTTTCCGACAGACGGTGGCAGAGCAGGTACTAGTCGGCTCTTACAGTGTGTTCAGTAACCAAGGAGGTCTCGTCCATCCCAAGACATCCATAGAAGACCAGGATGAGCTTTCCTCCTTATTACAAGTTCCTCTTGTGGTGAGTGTCAAAATTAAACAAGTAGTCATGTCCAGAACTAAAGCAAAAGAATCTCTGAATCTGAATCGGTAGCAAGACAATAGCTATTTTCTGGTTCCTCTGAGCTCAACAGGGGCAGACACTTAGTTACAGAAATACAATATTGCGGAAATGAATAAAACAACGCAGCTAACCCAGTGTTATGGATGACTTCCCTTGTTAAAGTAACACTGCGACCTTTCTGAGGTGGCACGTCACTTGCCTGATTCCACGGAAGTAGAAAGTCAAACCTTATTATATCTGAACGATATTATTATAGCCAAAAATGTCTATGGATACACACAGGTGAGGCGCCTCCAGTCAAGCAAGTGTAGGTCTGTCATCTTACTCTCAGTAAATGATTTTTAGATGCAGTAAAAACATAAAAAATGAAACCAAAAAACATGTTGTTTTAGTCGTTTGGCCTAAAACTTAGAGCCTTAAGCCTCTCTTTGAACTTGCCGCTTTATATTATTTTTTTAATATTCTTTTGAGGATGTGTGTATCTTCCCTTCAAACAATGACTCGAGAGCTTAAGGAAATACTCTATATAGCTTAAATGATTAATTATACATAATTAACATACATTCACTGTCAAATGTCTTAATTTCAGGCTCCACAGTGAACCGGGCCAGTGAGTGATCGCAGCTGGAATGTGTAATACTGGTGTGCTTTCTGTGGCTGCACCACAAGTACAGAGCTGTCTCATGAGAGCGTATTCAGGCTGAGTGACTCTGCACAACCTTCAGCCATCGCCACCAGCATGAGAGACTCACTGATGACAGGTAATACTATGGTATATCTATCTGTCTTTGTGAGTTATCAGTGCTAACTGTGAAGAAAACTGAGGTACAATAATAAATTGAGATACAATGTCATGTCATTCAAGTAGTCAGTATGTCGCATTTGAATACTAAATCTGACAGAATAAATTTTTATTCTCAAAATGATATGTTAATCATAAAATAACAAAATCAATGTAAAAATGTAACAGTATTCAAACTGAAACAATTTTTGCTGTGTTCTGCTCCTTCAGTAGAGCTCACCTGTCATAACTTCCACAACAGGCTTAGTTTGAGTAATGCTGTGGCCAGACAACTGGGAGATCGGTTACTTCCCACTTAAGAGTTCAGACCTAAGAGTTCAGAGTGTCTGCTAAATTACAAATATGGCTAATGCTTATCTGTAAGCTAAACAAAAGTCAACGTAATATGAATGTGTCGAACATGTTCAATAAAGGTATATAGTTACAGATTTAACCAGTAACAAATTTAACTAACAAATGTTAGCATTGTTTCTGTGGTGATAAACCTCAGATCCACTTCTCATGGTGATCAGTTGTTGTAATATGTACAGGTGAGGAAAATCCCAGTTGCCTGATCTCACCACAAGGCGCAAACATAACAAAATTTAAGGAGTAAAGTGTCTGACTACTTAATACTGTGTACTGCAGTGTACTGTACCAATGCTTTTTTGACAATTGTATTTATTTTAGTTTTTTACCTTTCTCTTTAGCATGGCCTAAACCCTGGAAACCTTCACAGCTGATGTTCTTTGCTGTCTGACCTCAACACGTTTATCAAAAACAATGCCTTTACGGTATATGCAGAGAGCTTTTTATCACACCACTGTCACCAGCCAGATTATAGTCATGCGGTTTATTACTCTACTTGGGTTGGAATGGATAAAACGGGTGAGAATGCTAATGGTATAAAAACAAAACAAAAAAGGTTATATCCTTCTATGAACGATGTAGTTTTATCTTTGTTCTGTAGTCTGTCACTACATTTACCTGCTTTTTGTAAATTATGGAAAATAACTTCCTCTCTTGCACAAACAAGAGCTTAGATGGTTGTGTGTACTTAAGACCATATAACATTTCTAATGAAGTTTTGTCTGTATAAAATGACAGCCTTTAAGTCAACTATGAACAAATGAACTCTTCAAATTAAAAATGAATCTTTTTATATGTTGTCTTTTTATTGTCTGTTATGTTATCAGTGGTCCGGTCCAAATAGATTGGTTAATTATAAAATGTTAACAATGAGCATGCAAAAATGTTTGAAGGCAACTTTTATTGGCAAATGCTTTGAATAAGAGAGCAATGCATCTACTTTATGTACAGAACACTCAAAGTGTGACAGTGTCAGTAGCCTACAAGTGGAAATAAGTAATACATCTTGATTATAGAATCCTTTATACTCTTACAATTTCAAACACACTTATTTTTTGGTATGGGGGATTTCTATAAAAACGCAGAAAAATAAAACAATACAGTTAAATCTATACCATACAATAAAAGTCAACATGCTAAATTTGTTGTGCATCGCAACCTGCCTTTTTTAAAATGTATATAAAGTCTCAAACAGATGGTTGCGGTTGATGACAAGAAAAGAGAAAGCTGAAGCAGATAGAAAACAAACATTTTACTAAAGGTCAGGTAAATTAAAAAAAAAAAAAAACAGTCAACCCCTTTTATTAATTTATGTGCAAAAGAAGCTCATTTTCTACAGTAAATACATTTTATTCGGTCTAATGTTCTATGCTATCAGGACACACATGCCACACAAGCTCTCAAACACAGATGGGAGAGAAGTGGGGCTCACAGTGCAAAGAGCGGATTGAAAACTTGGATGAAAACTCCACTACAATTTGGGGATTAATGCTTCCACTATAAAGTGTAATAATTTAATTGTGTCCAACAGCACTGCAAAAACCAACTCGACTAAAAGAAGAAAATTGTGTCATTTCCAAAACCTCTGCCTCTCAACAGAAACAGAAATCATTCTTACGTTTGAGCATAAAAGTGTGAGTGGTGTAGTGTGTGCATTAATGCCAGCAAGTGACAATAAGGTGATTTGTGCTCAAAAGGCTAAAAACACATGAACTGCAGGTCAAGTGTAGCAGCATTTCGCTAAAGGCGCTAGTCCTAATTATAACAGTTTTTAATATACTACAGTTAAGAGGGTTTATCTTTGAACAGGTCGTTGATTAAGATGACAACACCGTGTGGCAGGACCTGTTGAGGTGTGTGGGGTCAAATATTGCACACAGAAATAAACACTAATAAATCCGAAGTAGTAGGAGTTAGTGTTTCTTTTTAAGCCTGACTCTCATTTTACAGTGAAGCAAACAGGCTGACACAAAATATAAGATTATACTGAAAATGACTGGAGAACAAACTATAATAAAAAACATTTTAAAAGTATACAAATTATAAAACTACAGATCTCGCATGAAGTTTAAAATCAAGATACGTCAAACTGTCGGGATGTTTTTTTTTAATGCACGTCATAATGTGCTCATTGGCTAAGCTTTGTGAAACTGACAGTTACGTGAGCAATATCAATGTACTTGCCCAGAGGTTTTTTTGTTTTTGTTTTGTTTACTGTGCCTAGCTCTAAAATTTCGGGATCTGGCGAAGTTAGTGCTAGATGAAACAAAAAGGAACACCACATACTAACAAGAAGGCGCCTCTAGTGTTGTTGCGTTGTACTTACTGACCAATACTACGTGGGTTTAAAGGGCTTAAACTCAATGTGGGGGAAAAGCTAATGTGTGCCTGCAATGGAACACAGTGTAAGAGAACGACATGTGGTGGGTTTTACGCCCCCCCCCAGCCCCTGATGTCTACCCCGGACTTCATCCTTGACCGTTTCTAGCATCCAAACGTCTCCTGCGAAGCGTAGACCATGTAGAGGAAGCCGTCCTCGTCTCGCTCCTGCTCGTAAATCTCGGAGATTGGGGTGGACACGGAAACCATGCTGTGTTGGTTCACCAGCAAGAAGAAGGCCTGCGTCGGGTTTAGCTGCAAACGGCGTCTGGTGGGAAGATGGAAGACAACATTGATGTCAATGCTATAGATCGATAATGTGGAATGGTTTACGTGACATCATCTTAATAGATCGATTATCACATCTGAAAAAACACATTATTGTTTGACGTAAAATGTGGTGTATTTTCACCACATTTTGTCCTGAGTCCTGAGTCCTGTTTAACTTCACATTGAACTTTAGACCTATATTCCGTTCCGATGTATATAATCAGGTTTTGTCTTGGTTTCTAATGTCAAAGTACAAACGAGTATCTTTTTCAATTTGTGATGAAATTATCCAAATCTACACGGCCCAAAAGTATCAGCAAAGTTCATCATGTGCTCTGGAATAAATAAATCTTCCATGAAATAAAAAGGGAACCAAAAGAAGCACCCATACCATATTTTGAGAACCACTGGTTTGACAATATATAGAAAAGAACAATTGAGGACAGGAAAGTTGCTCTTAATGGGCAAAGGCAGTATTTTAAATTGACTTGTGTTTTTAGGCCACACTTGATTTATTGTCCAAAGTTCACACATTTTTGAAATGAATAACATGTTTAAGCCCAACTTCTTCTTTTGGAACTTCATTTTATTAATTTTCTTTTGCATGTAAACATACCAGGAGTTATTTGGTGATATCGTAGGCTTCTGTGTCGATATATCTACGTGAGTAATTTTTGGTATAATTTACCGAATTATTTTGTGACAGCACTACAATTTTGTCTTAAGTAAGGCAACTTGTTTATGCAAAATATTTGATATTCGTTCTTTTGGTAATTAAATGGGTGTATCTAATGTTATGTTTGTGCAGGTTGTGGTTAGACAAAGAAAAAACATTGTTAAAATGTATTGGTTCTTTAAAAAGTAGTGACTTAATTTGTAGAATATCATGAGCAATATCTCGATAACTGCATCTGTCACAATATTCTGATATTAGCACATTGTGAGATGCGTATCCTATCGTGAGGGACCCTGTGATTCCCAGCCCTAGTGAGTAACACTATCTGCAAACAGCGTTAAACACACACACACACACACATACCACACACTCAACACAACCTGATGGTCTAGCAGTTTTATAGCTTCAATTTCGTTTTTAAGGTACCTGATGATCTTGACAAGCTCACTCATGTTGACATGGTCTGGCACCAAAAACTTTGTCTTGTCCAGAACTGGAAGCTGCTTCTCCCCCTTATATCTCTCAATAATTACCTGTAGAAGACAGAGGAGAAAATGAATTCACCACTAATAGATACATGAGAAAAATCTAGTTTCTGCATCTGCTTGTCTTGGGTTCCTGGTGTTTAAGTAAATAAAGAAAACCAAACACATGATTTAGAAGGATAAATTCCTTTATGTATTTAACATTGATTGACAGTCTTTCTGAGCACACTTTCTGTTTGTCTATATTTGTTTCTTAATGTAAAGTCTCTTTGTGCATCTTGAAAAGTGTTCATTATCATAAATTATATTATTAAAAAAGTGACTTACAGGGATCTTGTTGGGGTGCTGCTCCCGGATCTGCTGGACCTCCTTGCACCGGTCAGCTGAAGGGAACAGGAAAAACATTTTTTGTAACCAACTGCTAAATATAACAACATGACACGAGATACCAAAGAAAATGCTCTGAATGCAAATTTGTAACCCAAGCCCAGAAAGACCAGGGTAATACATAAAACGGCTCGTCAATGGTTTCCAAAAGGATGACTGAACTATTTGTATGTTTGGTTCTGTTTGGTTTGTATATTCTTTATCCCGAACTGCATAAAAAGTCCTGACTAGTTCTGAACACTGCTAAGGTTCAAAGCTTAGATGGCATTGAGGGAAACATGATTTGAATAGTGCCTTTGTTTGACTGGGCTGTTTTGCTCAGTAGCAGAAGGTAATGTTTTGCCATTGTTGCAAGAGCTTTGCCAAATCCACTGGCATAGTGGCAAACTTTAACCAACTTCACCATAAAATAAATTGTGCTCGCTGCTAGTAAATGGAAGATGGGGTCACGAACAAGCTTAATTGGCAAATGACTATAAATCACATTAGTAACGCAGGCAGCACAGGGTAATGTCACAGTGAATTCTGTTGTATTAAAATTGGTTCACGTGCTATTCTTTTATTTAAACACAGGGCACAGATTATGCAATGCTGGTACCAAACTACAGTATTATTCACTGAACCACGTGTACTGTGTTATTGTGTTTTCTCTAAGCAGACATCTAAAGCTATAACTGAACAAAGCTTATAATTAGGTAAATATAAAACGAGCAGGGGTCAAGTCAATAGCTTCATAAACGCCAAAGCCATTGTTTGAGACCTTGTTACACTGGCCAGGCTATCTGAGAACTAAAATGGACATTACCTGATCGCATATAGTGCAAATTCCACAAAAACAAACCCCACTTCTAACAACTATAACTCATTAAAACGACATTAAGACACTTCCTATTGGAGATCCCATCATGAGAGATTACAATTACGATACGAGCACTCGCTGTGTATTGTATGCAGTAACTAACGGAGTAGTATTAAAGTGTAATAACATCTGAGACAAGCAAACAAGAGGCTAGCAGGCCAGCTAAGTTTAAAGCTAGCGCAGACAGCTGCTCCTCAAGCACCTTAACCACCCTGTCTTCTGGATCTTACCAAACGTCCTCCTCTGTTTGAAAGGTCTGTCGGACGGCATCGTTGTCTCTGCCACGGCACAGTTATTACGTGATTAATAAACCGTTGTGTTGCTCGAAAATAGTGGATTAAACAAAACGCAGAAGGTTCTTGTTTCTCCTCTGCTCGTCGGTCACAGTCTCGAGCTCAAACTGCTTTGGACAAACAAAGCAAGAAAACCTACCCCTGACGTCATGCCGCTGTCTTTAAAGGCGACGTGCACTAAGTGAAATACAGTAATAACAAGTCACATACAGTAATAACACAAATGCGTTTTTAACAATAACCACCCGGTGCACATGTTTTTCTATTTGCCTGTTGCGTAGCAACAGTCCAACTAATCATACACTCGCCGGAGTGTATGATTAGCATGACTAATCATTTTAATGATTAGTATGACTAATCATACACTCCGGGGAGAATATACACTAAGTCATTGACAACCAAAAAATAGGGTAACGTTAATGTAGCCTACATAGTTAGAATAGTTAACATTTTAAGAGCAATGATCACTATAATTTCCCTTCAAAACGGGTACTTTTTATGTAGTCACAGTTTACAAGTGTTTGTGCCTTTAAATCTGTTCTCTAAACCAGGAAATGGATGTGCTGAGATCGTAACGTACATGGATGTATTAAATTATCGAGGTAACATGCTTCCATGGTTCATAAGGCCTGGAATCCTACCCAAATTACTCAAATGCTTGACTAAACTGTATTTGCGTTACTTTAGTTGTTCTATAAAGTTGTGTGCGTGAATATAGTTTGAGAAAGTAGTGTTTCTTTCCTCCATTGTAATTGGACCCAAGCAGGCCACGTGACCAGCCTTAGAGGTAAGGGATCATAGGTTTTTCTTTCAAATATAAAGAATACAAACTGCAGGGTGACTTTAACTTGTCTTGTTGACTCATTTAGTTATTCATGTAAATGTCCTGAGATTATAATAATGTAATAACGAAACATGTTTTTGCACCATGATCGACATAGGCGTTATGAAAAATGACTATCTCATCTCACACGTTTTGTAAGTTATCGCTTCTCGGCCTTTTGGCTAAGATCAAGTGTAGTATCTGTTCTTATCAGTTTAATATCTGATACGTCCCCTACCCGGGGACCATATATTAAATTGATTTTTGGAACTGGGAGATGGAATAGGGGCTTGCTCCGTCCACTCCACGCATCGACCTGGTATTGCTGTACCTCCAGGAACGGTGCACCCCCTTTTACGGTAAAAAAAAAAAGTGAAAGTGTGCACAACCCAGACATGTTTTTAACTAAATAAACCGCTTAAGAAATCGGAAAATTAACCATCTTCACCTGACCAGGAGTTACTTTCCTAACAGCATTGCGACATTGTCCCAATCTTAATTCATTGTATTGCTTAATTACACTTTTAATCGACACCATAATTGATCTGGCGGGTATAGCAGTAAAAACAGATCCATTAACTTCCTGTTAGAATTGCTGATCTGATAAGCCCCGCCTCTTCATAGTTATCTTTAAGCGTAAGCAGTGGATTTCTTATACTTTGTTTTATTGTTGAAAATGGACAGACATTTTGCAGTTTGGATGTGTTTGTAAAATAGGCAGAGGTTTAAAAAATTGCCAAAAACTTAAAATCCCATTGAGATGCGACAACGGCCTAATTTGGGGGAATACATTCTACAGCTAAGATCCTCAGTCACCTCCTGTGGTCCAGTAAGTCAAAAGTTTATTGTAGTTTGTTTATTGTTGGCATAGGCGACTTTCATTTGAATAATTGATATATTTGATGTATCAAATGTACTGTACATTTTTGAACAGTATAGTTCAATTCAATATATTTATATTATATAATGCCCAAAATCACAACAGCAGTTGCCTCGCAAGGCTGCACAAAATGATACATTTTACCAGCAGAAAATTAGAAAAGCAAACAATGAAAGTGATTGGTCAATAATAAAGCAGATTAACCAATGTTCACAGGAATTAAGAAAATTACTAGCTGTCCCAGATCCCTGTCCTTAGACCCTCTGTACAAACAAAACCTACAAAAAAACTAGGAAAAGATGAATCCTCAAGGACAGCCACAGTGAAGGAGAGATCCTCTTCACGGACGGATGGACAGACTGTAGACCAGTGGTCCCCAAACTACGGCCCGGGGGCCGGATACGGCCCGCCTCCACATTTGACCCGGCCCCCTAACAATACAAGAGACGCATTATTCATGCTATATGAGTCATAGATTCTCTCTGACAACTGAAGCTGATCTTTTACACAAGACTGCACGGCACAACACAAACTTTCTTTCTGTGAAGAACCCAGAGAGGGTTATTTGTTTTATTGATTTCATGAATAGTGTTATTATATATTTCCTGAATTATTTTTTTGTGTGAAGAACCCAGAGAGGGTTTTTGATCTCGGAAAGGGTTATTCATATTTGGTTAGTGTGGTTTCTGGAAAACAATACATGTTTACATTTAGGCACCCCTGCGATCGTCACACTTTTTTCTGTTACAAAACTGACCCTGGCCCCCCATCAGAGAGGGAAAAGTTATGTGGCCCTTACAGGAAAAAGTTTGGGGACCCCTGCTGTAGACGGTCCAAGACTGACGCACTCCATTTGCAGTTGTGGAGACAGAAACATCAAGAGAGGCTATTTAGTAGAGTTTTCACCCAACCTGATGAGAAGCATGCAGGTCCACAGATCAGGCAAAGAGTACACAGATTTTTGACTTTGAGGCCACCATATTTAATATTACTAGCCTGGATTTGCATTAGAAAACCAACCCTCATCCGTTCGGCCTCATCCCTCATCCGTTCGGCCCTCATCCTTAATCCCTTTCGGCCCTCATCCCTCATCTGTTCGGCCCTCATCCTTCATCCGTTCGGCCCTCATCCTTCATCCCTTTCGGCCCTCATCTCTCATCCGTTCGGCCCTCATCCCTCGTTGGACTCATGAACACTTCAAAACACCTGTCACTTTAACTGCAATATTCAACCACTCACTCCACTCACTTTCTGCACTCAACTGTACATCTAACTATAACTCTTGTGTACATAGAAATGCCTATTTTTATTTTTATTGTACAGTAATTTTAAATTGTTTCCTAATGCATGCCCTTTTTTGATTGAATATATGTTGTTTTATTATTGCTCAGTGTTTTATGTTGCACCTTAAGGCCGAGACAAGTTCCTACGTTTTTGAATTTTGTTCATTGACAATTGGCAATAAACTCTTTCTGATTTCTGATTCATCCGTTCGGCCCTCATCCTCATCCGTTCGGTCATCCTTCATCCGTTTCAACCGTTCAATTCCTATCCTTCACTCCTTTCGGCCCCATCTTCATCCTTTCGGCCCTCATCCTTCATCCTTTCGGCCCTCATCTCATCCGTTCAAAAAAGGTGCCATGTAATATTGCTGTGGCCTTTCCCAGCTGCTATTCTACAAATGTGGCAAATACTCAGTGATGGGACACATACATTTTTATTCAACATTTTAAAAACAACTCATTGTTTAATACAGTGATCATGATTTTGCAACTTCTTCCTAATAGGGTCTGAGAGCTTTGTAAGCAAACTATAAACAAGAATATAACAGCAGCAATCCCAGAGATTTATAGAAAAGCCGTTAAGTTGAAACATTTACAAAGCTGATCCTCATATCACTTATGTTCAAAGTAAAAGTCACAGTGAAAGAGCAGTGATCGATGTTCAGGCGCCACCTTTGCTTGAGTAGAGTGTAAACATGAGTTAAGAAAATGCGTATAAATAGACGTTTATTAAATAAAGATAATAAAGTTTATTCTTGTCACATGTGGCAGTGGAAGCTCTCAAACCAAAAGGATGAATGAAATGGAGTTATATGGCATTTCCTGGTTATGCCACTGATAGCCGGGATCATAGATTAAGTGTGAATTTGGGCTGAAAAAGAGAATTCTGCTTAAGGGCCCAGAAGAGGCCAAGTTCTGGAGGATAACATTTGGGAAAGCAGCGAGAAAAGAAAACACAAGAAAAGAACAGTAGCTGATGTGGAGATGAAGGGCAGAGTCAGAGGTTTAACAGCAGAAACGTCAGATTTAAGATGCAAAACATATGAAGCCAATAGGAGAGGAACACGTGTATATCAGCAATCTGGAGTCTCTGTGCGTCACAGGCCAGCGTCGTTGTACGTCGGTGTTGTCACCTTCAGAATACTTTGCGCATCTCCTCCACTAGAGGGCGCCACTTGACCTCTCCTGTGAGCAGCAAGTCATCTCCATCCAAAGCGTCAATGAACTGCATCTGTACAGAGTTCACGTCACAGATTAATCATGAGATGAAAATGTCTTAGATAATATTGAAGAATGTTTAATATCATTAACACGACTGTATAGGCCGCTAGAATGAGTTGAAGATGTCAAATTAATGTCAGAACCAGGTCATTTTAAGAACACAAAACACCAAATTGGGCATGTGTGGAAACTGCTACATCAACTAATTGTTTATTTGATGATGTGGTAGGCCTATTTTATTTCCCAACACCTGCAGCTCAAGTGACTTTTGATTGTCACTATCTTTCATTAAAGCCAAATATCAGGTGCTGATGGTGCATTGCGAAATCAAAGGGCTTCTTTGTCCTGTCATTAACAACATCCTCTCAGAAGAAAAAAATAACATTTTGTTGTACATGTGAAGTTACTTTAACTCTTGTCAAAATGTAGTTAGTAATTTTAATAGCAATTTGTGAATAGTGTTTGTGGAGTGGAGCCTGCTTCTTCACCATGTTCTATTTGTTTGGGCATAAAGTCAATGGCACAGTGGTACTTCACCTGACAAGCTGTTTACTTTCCCTGTGTGTCGAGGAGTAGGAGGCGCTAACAAACTGAGCAGCATGTTCTCAGTCAAGACACACAAACAGTGGTTTCTATTGACATTTATTCAATGGCTCAGTGGCTGTTTGGATTGACAGGGTTCCAGGGACTGCAGTCACAAAGGCACTCTGCCATATTACAACATTATCCATAACTCTCCTAAAGCCACAAAGCAGTGATAGCTTAGTATTGGGTTACAAGATGAGCAACTGCTCAATATAAAAATAAATCCTCTTAAAATATAATTATTTAGTACATTTCTGCAATTAAAGTGATACTTCTTGTGGCTTAGTGTTAATACCACCACATAAATTTGTGTGTAAACAACTACAAGTACATTTACTGAAATGTAGTTAATGGTTACTAAAATGTCAGGTGCAGACCGTCTGGACAGGTTTGTGTGTTGGAAGTGGGATCACACGATTGTGACGTGACAGAGGAGAAGCTTGTACTCTCCGTGTGGCTGACTCAGCGTGACACTGCTACTATGACCTTTGACCCATGCAGCTAAGTGCGAGTGAACAGCCGTCAAACCTGATTTGTCTAAAGCAGAGGTGGGCAGTACTCAGCTATGTTACATTTACATGAAGAACTTTTTCAAGAAATTGTACTTCTTGGAGTCACTTTTGACACTATACTTTGACTCCTACTTGAGTATATTTTTATTGAAGTAACAGTAATGTTACTTTAGTAAAAGTGCTGGTTCATCTTCCCACTTTGAGTACATCTACAAATGACAAACGTTGACAAAATGAAATTATTGTAACATTTGTGTTTCTTGCACCTCAGATAATGATTTAATTATACTTGGATGGGAGACCGCAGGAACACCAGGGGCCACAGTGAGGCGTTACAGGAAACTGTTGTGGCTCCACTCCCATTGCCTAGAATGAATTGTTGCGAGTGTGCATGATTGGTGGTGGTTGGAGGGGCCGATGGCGCAGATTGGCCACCTTGCTTTGAGACAGTCTGCCCCAGGGCAGCTGTGGCTACAACAGCACCTTAATCCATCGTCACTTTATTTCATGTTTTGTCCATCCAATTACGTAAACTTCAAATTATTATTAATCATGTTATTTCCAGACAATTTCTTTTCAAAGTTACTCTTACTTGAATAATAGTTTCCTAAATACTGTTTTACTCTAATATTATTATTATTATTATTATTATTATTTATTATTATTATTATTAAGTAACTTTACTTCTTATTGAGTACAATTTTGCTACTGCTACCCACCTCTGGTCTCATTACTAAGGCTAGCAGAGATCATTTGAGACTTGTATTTGATGTAAAGGCCATGGCAAAAGCATGCAGCAGATGGAGTCTTGCAGGTGTTTCCAAACCAGGAGTGTTTTCATTCACACAGAGGCAAAGAAAACATACAGCAAAGTGCAGGGAGGGGGTGGGTCAGTTGCAAGTTTCGTAAAAGTGCACAGGGGGGTGGGTGAGGCGGAAATGGGTAAAAGTGAAGGGTCAAACTGATTCTCTGTGTAGAAAACTGCTGACATCACACGCCAACACTGAGAATAACAATAAAACAATCACATTTACAGCTTTCCAAAACTAACTGCCGCTTCAGATTGACCACAGATTGGGAGCTCGATCCTTACCCCTAAATATGCCTTTAAAACATGGCGTCAGTGTGTTAGTGTCACTCATAAGTATTGATGGAGGGCTAAAAGTACAGAAGGCGATGAATTGGCACATTTTTGCAATTGATTTAATCGAAAAGGCAGTCAAAGAGTTTTTATTGTTACTCTGGTGAACCAAAAAGGAATGATGATGATGCTGTAAATGTGCACTTATCTACCAGAATGTCAGGGCAGTGTGGAAATGAGAGGAGCCCGGCACACACCTGTTTGCGGACATATTCCACCATGAGCCTCGAGCTGTTGGGGGTCCTCACATTGGCAGTTGAACAGGTTCCTCCACAGGGCTGCAGCCAGCACACTGTCGTCGGAGAGAATTCCCTGTAGAAATACAAACACAATCACCATCTATCATAAAGCCACGCCGACAATATTGTAGTTTATGGTTGATGAAGTTAACCGTCTCTCTCACCTCATCATATCCAAATATCGCTGCGTAGAACGTCTCGGTCATCGCTTTTGTTGCCTCTTTTCTTTGGATGGCATCAATCTGCAGAAAACATGACCGTCACCTTTTTGGACTTGAGTGTTTGCATTAGGCCACGTCAGAAACAAAATGTTGTCTGTGTCTCTTATAGCAAATGTTTCGCACAAAATAATTTAATTTTCCAACTTCTCTGGATTGAAAATGAGCATGTCCATTATTTAGACCTAAATGAGAGTTTTTAATCACAGCACAATAGCACTCTTCGTTTAAAAAGGGACACATTATGTAAAATTATGAACTTTTAACTATGTCATTGTCATTAACGTTGTGGCAGTGGGGACATGTAAAAGTTCAAAAAGGAGAGAGGATTTGGGTCATTTACTCTTCAGTTCATATTTACTTGTGCTTTCACATCTCCGTTCCACAATTATCATGAAATCCGAGAGCGACTCCAATCACTGGTCCCGTTGAGAGTTGTGCAAATACAGAAGCTGCTGATGCAGGGTTCTAACCTGAACATTGTGTGGACACTGCGGCCGTTTAAACTGCAGAAGACTGTATTTTAAAAGGAAAACAAAACACGACTCAACAGAAAACATTTACGTGTGCTTTTCATGGCCTGCTCTTCCAGAAAGCAATTAGTGTTAAGCACAGCCTGCACTGACGCGCCTGCATGAGAGACATCAGGAGGTGAGAACTTCTCAATAAACGCTGCAGTTGCCACAAAAAACATGTAGTCTATAATTATTTTATACATGTTTTTATTATTGTAATTATTGCAGCCACAAATAAAATAAATAACTGCTTTCTTATAAAAATAGCTATTTACAAAAGGTGCTATTGATAAAATTGAACATAAATTGTGTCAAAGTCTACAGAAACAATGTGCAAAAAGAACACCAGAAATCCATCTGCCTTGGTTTCAGAGGGATTTAAGAGTGTCCCAACACTTTACCATGGAAATGACCATGAGCATGTGCTCCCTGAAACTTCTGACAGAGGAGAAATACTGCAATTACTAAAGGAGATGTCAGCGAGCACAGGATCACATGTGGGACGCTTCAGAAAGACAAGGAACCAGCAGGTACAACTATTATTATAAAGGATAATACATTCAACCACTCTGCACGGCACACCCACTACACAGGACTGGGACTGAAGTTTCTAGACTAAAGTTCTCCATTTGCCACTTTTTACTCACAACAACAAACTCATGCACATTCCCTTCAACACACTTGACACAATACTCTGATTATCTGGTTTTTTTGTGTCTGCATTCATTTGTTACCTTCATAGGATCAAACGTCAACGTGAGAGAGGTTAGTGACACGGCGATGCACTGCGACTACGTCAACAGAAACCGTCCTGGCTCCTGCAGCCACTAAACTGCTGTGGACGGCGCGATCTAGTCGTCAATCATGTTTTTCTTTTTTTTTCTAAATTGGATGAGGAATTCTGACATTTTGACTCACATTTATGAGTTTGTGCCAGGTAATGAGAATACACCTTCACATGCTGACAAAAGTTCACATGGGCAGCTGTGAAAACACCTGCAGTACGAGTCCTTTTACCGCACCTCCTCGCTCCGCCCCAAAGCCCAACCGCGCACACACCGCAAGTGAGCTCACCAAGCACGCCGTCATTTCTCATCTCTGACCTCCTTCTGTCACGCAAAGCCAAACGAGCTGCACGGAAGGGCTCATTCTGAAGCGCCTGCTTAACCTTGGCTAGCGTTCAACCATCCTACGACGTTCAAATCAAGGACGAAGGCACATTTTAAGGTTCATAGTGACCACGTTGACCATTTAATACAGACTGACACATAACGGCAGGGCAAGGCAATGCGTGAATTTACATACCGTTTTTAAATACACATATACAAAAAAAGAATTCTCTAGACTACATTATCTCATAAGCACAACTTTGTACAGCGTCTGAAAGAATAACTACATAACAGTCATTTAAGGCTTTGCTTTCCTTTTGATAAAGAAAAAAAAATTGTTTGCTTCATCAGTTTTGAAGATAAATTCTGCATGGAGGATGGCCAAACTAAATTAAATAGCTTGTTAAAAGCCCATTTCCTAAAGTTCCCCTCTACTTTCTGGTTATGTAAAAGAGCACTGTGCAGTCATATTTACAGTGCTGGCTGTAGTTGCTCCATGTGACGTCAAGAACCCAGAATTTGGTGAGAAGCTTAAGCAAAGGTTGCTTTTTATTTCTAATTTTTAGATGGATTTATAGTACCTGCCATTTTCAATAGTAAAACAAGTGCGCTGGCTCATTAGAGGAGCGTTTGTCTTCAACAATTAAATGTCAAGAATCCACTCCATACTTTTTCTAACTAATCAGCTTCAGTTAATTCCAGGTTTAAGTATGACAACATGTTTTAAAAGGCCCAATGCAGCAAAGCAAAAACATAAGTCAGTGCTGCTCCAGTGACAGAGAATAGAGGCGCAGCTCTGTGGGCACACGGCTGCAGCCAGAAGAACGCTCTGGGGACGTCTTGGCTACACTTCTGGCTGGAGAACGACTGGCACAATTACAATGAGGCAAAACCTTAAACAAACTAAGTCTGCATCCTATGTTGCATGCAGCAGCACAAATCAAACTGAGGGCAATTATGAAGTGCAGTTTCAATTTGACTATTTCTATACAAGAGAGTGACTGACATCATGTTGTAACCAAGTTTATAAGTTTATAAAGGTTGACACATATAAGTACGCTTGCATTGGAAATTTAAGTGTGAGATGGATTTTTTTGTTGTCGACACATGCAGTTTTTGGGTGCCAAAAAAAAGAAAAAATACATTTAATACAAACTTGCAGAGTAATCTTTCAAACAAAGCGGCCATAACATAATATTTCTGTACATTTGTGGTTAATTTTATGACCAGAATGATTTTACAGGGCTAATAAGGTTAACTCTGCAATATTGATCTCAATAAAATGGCTCCCATTGAAATTGACAGACTAAATTATGCAATTGAAACAATACAGCTTTTAGCTAAATAAATCACCATTTTTACCCTTGCTATGTTGCTCATTTTTAATAAAATGTCAGAAAATCAAAACTACTAGACTCGCTGTTTACAACTAAATGTATGCGAACTCGAAAAGATCAGCCGTAAAACTCAAACATCGTGACAATTGAGTTTGCAGCACAAGGTTAGAATGTTTTGGTCCATTCATTTCGAGAGAGATCTCAACCATTGTATTTTATGCTTTTTGGCATATGGGATGGCCAAAATATCACCAGAGGGAGTCATGTGAGACTCATTCTGCTTTCTGATCGGATAATCATCTTGAGAGCCAAAACACCAACTTACAACATAAACAATGTGGACGCCCAATGTTTTAGTAATCAAGAGTACATCAGCATTACAGTTGTTATCAGGAAATCTATATTGGATTTGAACATGTTTATCTTGTATCTAGGGACACAGATATGTCAAAATATTACATACAGTTCCTTAAAATATAAGATGTAAAATCTTAAATTGTATCAAAATCTTAAAAAAAAAAAGACAACATTTTTGAAGGAAGACAATTTTATATTTTGCACTTTTTAGTTTTAAAATAGTCTTCAACGCAAAGTGTACTTACTCCCATAATTTTGCTCCTCTGCTCTACATCCTCCCACATCGAGTGAACAACATAACGACACATGTATTTCCCTTCTCTGCCCTCTTGACGCATCCGCACCAGACACATCCTGAAGCAAAGAGAATATGTTAAAACACATGCAAGGAACTGCATAATATTACAAATGAGTAACGTACCATACATGTAACTGCGCTACCAAGAACCAGGAGTTGAGTGTGTCTGGAAGGGAGCATTCTGAAAGACAGAACAGGAACTGAGTCAGTTACATTAACTTAATCAAGTAGAGCTGAGAATGCCAGATTTTATTTTATTTTTCAATAAAAGTCGAATGATTATTTCTATTGTACATTGAGATTTTTTAAATACATTACAAAAGAAAAAAAGTAACTATTGACTGAAGGCTTCTAGGTAGAGAATATTTATGAATAAAGGTGTGGGCCACAATACATGACTGGACTGAGTGTGATCATCGAGTCTGAGACCACACTACACGCCTGACAGTCATGAGAGAGTCCACTCTGGCTAACAACTAAAGACAATTTTACCCTTCCAAATACAATCAATAGTACACAAAAACTATTTTCATAGTCTATAAAAATTATAGCCTACTACTACTACTACTACTACTACTACTACTACTACTACTACTACTACTACTACTACTACTACTACTACTACTACTACTACTACTACTACTACTACTACTACTACTACTACTACTACTACTACATACTACTACTACTACTACTACTACTACTACTACTACTACTACTACTACTACTACTACTACTACTACTTACTACTACTACTACTACTACTACTACTACTACTACTACTCTACTACTACTACTACTACTACTACTACTACTACTACTACTACTACTACTACTACTACTACTTACTACTACTACTACTACTACTACTACTACTACTACTACTACTACTACTACTACTACTACTACTACTACTACTACTACTACTACTACTACTACTACTACTACTACTACTACTACTACTACTACTACTACTACTACTACTACTACTACTACTACTACTACTACTACTACTACTACTACTACTACTACTACTACTACTACTACTACTACTACTACTACTACTACTACTACTACTACTACTACTACTACTACTACTACTACTACTACTACTACTACTACTACTACTACTACTACTACTACTACTACTACTACTACTACTACTACTACTACTACTACTACTACTACTACTACTACTACTACTACTACTACTACTACTACTACTACTACTACTACTACTACTACTACTACTACTACTACTACTACTACTACTACTACTACTACTACTACTTACTACTACTACTACTACTACTACTACTACTACTACTACTACTACTAAACAGCATCATGTGACTCCTGGCCAACCAAAGCAGTTGTAACGCTGTCACTAGCCGTTACGCTTAATTCATGATCTAAAATGTTTCCCTTGGATTTAACCAGAGGTAAACCTGTGTCATGTGGATCATTTATGAGGCAGACATGGGCCGCGGCGAGAGGAGATAAGAGGTGGTGAACCATGCAGGCTCACGCAGAGGCTAAATTGGAAACTCCATCGTCGATCGACACCGATCAGATCAGCGCAGGTTTTGCTTATCCCAAACGTGAACTGTTTCAGCTTGGGCTGTAAGTGTAAAAGAAGTGCATGCGCTCTTTCTGTATTATTACGATTTTTCATTGTTGTATGTAGCACCTTAATGCCAAAACAAGTTCTTATGTTTGCGAACAATGCCAATAAACCTTCTCAGATTATTAATCTTATGTTTAGCCAGTAATAATAAGCATTGTTCCTTCTATAAAAGATGAAAATAGAATGTTTCAGTGACGATGCAGCAGTTTCCAGTGTCTCCTCGGCTGCTTTTTATTGGCCGCTGGGCTCAGTGTGTGCAGAAGTTTCAGTAAACACGGAGCATGGCCAAAATCGGGTTTAAAATTCAAACAGGTGTGCTGCCCAGTGGTTGAGTCGTTAAGGCACATCACACGTATGCCAGGCTCCAGATGCAGCCATGCACTTCGAATCCAGACTCCGACAATGTACTGCACGTCCTCCTTTCTCTCTCATTCCCCGTTTCACACTGTCCAATAAAAAAAATCTTAAAAATAATAATTCAAACATGTGCGACTCGAGTCAAATCTTTCCGCGGTCCACACTACGACACTGAAGCAGCTGTGACTGTCTTCAACTAGAGATGACTGTGAGTGACTAAGCACGACTGAAAATCATAAGAGAATCTGGCCAAAAGTCATGTAGTGTGTCTTTAGGTGTATAATTATTATTCTAGTTATTCAAGTTTGGATACAATCAATTTAATAGTTGATTGGTCACAATTTTTCTAATTAATTATTACAGGCAAAATGTTGGTCAATAAAACAGGAAGGAAAACAAAAATTAAACATGCTTTGCTTCTGACAGAAACTCGCAAATCTCTGAATCCTGTAACATGAATGTGTGTCCAATAGATCAGTTGAGTATTGCTTACTGTCAAAGAACTCATCATAGTTGATTCTCTCTACACAGCATGTGTACATGCGCAGGGCAGCAATCTTGATTTTCTGCAAAATAAAAACAATAATTAACAGTCAAAAATGTTCATCTGGGTAAGAAAACTGACAAAGGATAAAATTGTATCTGTTCATTTAATGAGCACTTCATTAGCTTTCTAGGCCCATCTCAGGTCAGCAACTTTTGTCTGGGACGTTAGGCAGCTACACACAGTTGATAAAAGAGAATAATTGGGTCAATACAAAGCGGCTCCCTGATGAGAAACAAAACATGAGGTCAGTGGTGTAGAATCACTTTTGGTTCAGGTCACCAGCTTTTAGCGTGACTCTTAAATGACAACAACCAGCATTCCTGTTCGCAAACGCAAGCCTTGTTCAAAATGCAGCCAATAACAATGTGAGGCTGTGGTCCTGATGTTCAACTCAGGATTAGAGAGGTATGTGTGACATTGGAATCCTTCATACAGTATACAGACGTCTTAAGCAATACACTTGGTTGTTGACTCTTGGTTGAAGGAGAAATATTCTTCAGCCGCCACTTTTTTTAAATTAAAAGAAAGAAACAAATTTAAGAGATCATTTCTCACTGGTTTGTCAAGAGGATAAATTACAGCTCTGCATATATAGTTTCACTAATGTACGACAGTAAGGAAGGGCACACCAATCTATGTATGGTTCACTCTTTGGCTTTTCCGTTATGAAATCAAATCAAATCAGAAAAATTGAGAAACAAGAAGTTATTATGATTTTTTGTTTAAACAAAATGACCTAAAACAGCAAATTCAAAAATGCACAAATTATTGATTATTGGCTGAGTGAGGTTTCCGAAGGCTGTCTGGGGACACGTTTCCCGGTTACGAGCACAGCACAGCCCGCTAAACCCCTCCCCTGTCCATTAGTCCCTTTTGTTCACAATAAAAACAAACCAACGCCGGTGTCCCAGAGACAGACATTTTTTAGTTTCCTTTAGAGCTGCAACGAGTAAATTGAGTAATTCGATTACAAAAAAGCTTCGATCATCGTTTTATTGCCTCAATGATTTGTTTAATTTACATATAGGATAGGTTATTCATGTATACCTCAGAAATGTCTCCAGGCGCAACGCGAGTCACGGCGGTGTGCACCCACGTGTGTGTGTGTGTCAGAGCCCAGCGTGTCAACAAGACTGATTAGTTTGTAATGATTGTCTGGCATACACGTGACTGGTGCGCTGAACGACCGATCCGTTACACACGGGGGTCCACACTAGTGCGAGTGAACAACTCGTAGTTTTTATTATTCATTACAAAAGCAAAAATGACAAGGTCTTATTTATGAAAGAGATAGATAGAGATATATATAGATATCTATCTATCTATCTATCTCTTTATCTATATATATCTGTCGTTACGACAAAACAACATTGTTTACCGCTTGGGGAAACCAACATCTTAAAAGTAAGATGTTTTTTTGCGTTGCTGTCCAATGCAAATCGGCAACTTGCAAATGCGGAGCGCTCAGCAGTCTGACAGACGGTCAGCGAGGGAGAAATCTGTTTTGAAAGTTTTGTGTCTGACGAAGTTAACGTATGTTAGGTCCAAGGTAAGCTTGTCGTGTGTGTCAATGGTAAAAAATGCTAACTTATCCATTTATCTACTTTATGGTATTTTTATGAGGCCTAGAGGTGGTACTTTCTGATGCGAGTTGGAATTTAATTCCTTATTTTAAATTTTGACCTTTATGTAACACTTTTGTACACTTTAGTGTGGAGTGAGCCATTTACAATGAGGGGCCAATAAGCTTACATTTATATTATATAATCTAGGGATGCAGCTATCGATTATTTTAGTAATCGCGTAATCTATCAATTAGTTTGAAAAAATGTGTTTGTAAAACTATGTTGGGTGGGACCAGTGATGCCTGGAGTTTTGAGCGGTGGCTCTGCTTTTTGTATTTTGTGGCGTCGGCTCCATGTGCCATTCACTTTGGCCACCGTGTCGTCGCGGACTTTCTGTTTCACAAGATTATAATGACATGTTCACGGTCCTCCGTGCCGTTTCCATGGCTGTTTAAAAGTACAAGCATGACTGGGAAGCAGAGTTGTTGTGTGGGGGAGCGCGGGGGTCAAGAGTGGCGGGGCGAGGACGGTGCTGGGGTGGGCGGCGCGCAGAGCTAGTTGCGGTGGTTAGAGTTGTAGTTCGGGACACCGTTCTCTTTCACACAACAAAACTCTTCCCTGTCTCGCTCGTGCGTTTGGAAAGCGCCGCTCTCTTCCCTGTTGCGCTTTCGTCTGAGCGGAACAAGCGCTGCGTGAAACAAACATGCCACAAGTTGTTCTGTGCGCTCCGCGTGCCACAGATTCACGTGTTTTTAATTAAATATGTTTCACTAGCAGGGACAACGCCACAACAATGGAATATGAGAGAATGTTTATTGATAATAGTGATGATAGATCAATTAGAGTTGGCTGGGTAGAGACTAAGGACTAGGGGCTTCGGCTCGGGTAATCAGCCCAGCCGATTCAGAACCCTCCTTAGATGGTGATGTGTTAAGGTGAAGATGATAAGAGACATGGGATGAGAAGGCGGGGTCGAGAGAGCAGAGACAATAAGAGATGCTGGGATAGGCATGTATAAATAGGGCTTGTGGGTAATTAGAAGTGTGGTTAAAGAGTGGATGCGTGGTTGCTGGAGGAGTAGGAGGTTGAGGCGTGGTCCCGCTCCCGAACCAATCGAATAATAAAAGCTTTTTTGTAATCAAATTATTCGATTTACTCGAGTAATCGTTGCAGCCCTAATGTAATCCATTTGTGGCCATAATATTTACTTTTTAAATTAATATTTGCAAGTTTAAACATAAAAAATACAATATAAATGTTTCCTTTCTTTTTGCTGATAATCGTGAATAATCGTAAAATCGGGATATTTCCCCTCATGATAATTATGACTCTAAAATGAATATTGTGACATCCCTAGTTGAAAGCTGCTTTAGTGTTTTAAAAACTGTGATGAAGGTTCAAAATGGATTATAGAGATTTTAAGTTCGTGTTAGAAGTGCACCAATATATCGACCCAGTATCGGTATCAGTTTCAGAAATTTGTTTAATGAGGAAGTGAATGTTGACGCTGCAGAATACAAAGACACAGAGCGCGCACGTGCAATATCTTTCTTGGCCAGACCTGACTCACGGGTCAAAAGACAACATGTGCATCACTACACAGATACAAGGAGTCTACAGTTGTTGTTATTATGTCCGCTTTCTCAGCGAGTTTTGGAAGGAGCACACCGCGGCACAAGCCGACAACACAAGACAACAGCGGAAACACAGAACGCTCACAAGAGGGAGGCGAGAGAGGAGAGGGAGTCAGGCCGAGGAGCAGGAGGAGAGGTTTCTGTTCACGCCATTTCTGTCCTTCACAGAGCAGTTTATTTTTGACGCGACCCAAAGGAAAGCTGACTTTTTCTACGTCTCAAGCCCCTCCTCCCAGCGTTACCATGAAGCTTGTCTTACTATAATAATTAATATTATAGTTAAAAAGAGCTTCAAGTGAGGATATTATAAGATCAATCTTCTAATATTTAGTCTAGTTATTATTTTATTTTCAAAATAGTCATCTGTATGAATGGGTCTAGTTAAGTTAATTAACAGATTTTCTCTTCACTACTTTATATTGCGCGTCTATACAGTACATAAATATTATTAGGCTGTTAATAGTATGTTTAGGGTGCATGTACCGGTACATTAAACCATCCTTGGAGGAAAATGCAACCCCATGAGAGGCATATTTACCATCCCTTTAAAAGATTCTGAGGAGAGCACTACATATGTCAATCTTTTTCCTTTCTTCCCCAAAGAAGGGTATTATGTGTTAACTGGTTCTACACATTTTAAAATAGTTTTTATCCTTATTTTAGAACAAAAATGTGTTTAGCTAGTAAAAAACAAACAAAGAAAATATCGGCCCTATATCTGTTATCGGCCAAAGCTTTACCCATAACATCGGTATCGGCCCAACATTTCTATATCGGTGTACCTCTAGTTTATGTAATTATCTGGAGCCATAACTTCATAAGATCAAATTATGTTTCTGTTGACCCAAAGATGCTGGAAGCAAAAAAGAATATAAGAAATGTGGTCTGTTGGTGGAGGAGGAACCCAAGGTCCCTCTATTCATTCAGTGTTAAGTGACTGGGTTAGGGTCTTTACCCATTAGTTATATAACAATTGAGATTTATAGATGTTAATTCTTAACTTATGAATTACTTTCATTTATGTGGAAATCTGTTATCAGACCTAATACAGAGTCTCCTTCTGGACCCCTCGTGCACCAGCAGCACTGGCCCCTCCCCTCTGTCACTTTTTGACTAAAGACTAGATGTGATCCTTATTTTAGAACAAAAATGAATTATGTTATAGCTATACTTCTTTGATAAAAATACCCCCCAACAAATACAAGTGTTTAAAATGACCAAACAACGTATAGAACACATCGGCCTAATATCGGTCAAAAATGTCCATATCGCTGCACCATTAGTGGTATTTAAGAAGCATTTTATGATGAATGTTTCACAAACTAAAATATTATCATAAATACTCTTAGGGTAGACTATGTAAGGGGAATATAGCGAAATATGGGACCTTTAAAAGTTACTCACCCATTTGTTGTACTTGAGTGACCCCGTGAAGCCCATGGCCTCAATGAGCTTTGTAAAGGCGCCAACTTCTTCCTCTGTGTGTTGGGGAGTTTGTTTTACATGAAGGAGCTGAAAGTTGCACAAAAAAATTAAAGCTTCACTCGTGAATCCTTAGTAACACTTTATCTAAGGCACTAGATATCATAAGTACATTCTCAGGTCATGGCATCACACACCTGGACACTGTGGAGAGCTTAAATCTATACTGACATCTTCTAGGGGTGGTGTTTTAATGAGCTGTCAGTTTTATTACACGTTTAGTAGAATTCTCGAAGTATGAATGACCAAGGGCTTCTGTCAGAACTTTGTCAGTGTCTTTTGCTGCATATTTACAGCATGCGTTTCATACCTGACAGGTGTTGTGTAGTGTCCGACATGGTGTTAAGCTCGGAGGGGAACTCTGGTAAAATGATATGCAACTGACGCTTGGGAAAAAACAGCCTTCTTCCAACACCTGAAAACATATTTACAAGTTATAGTATCAACATATTAATATAAAATATACGTGAGTTTGTTGTGTGCCTCTTCTGTCCACTTCTTACAGAAACCTAATAACATTCATCTGTCCTTATGTTCTAACAAAAGCGTGTTTGAGTTCACGGTCAAGGAGCATGTTCACAGCCCATTTGGCAGCCCACACAGAAGGTAAACTCATAATTGGTCACAAATGAACACACATCTGTCAAATAAACCTAATATTTCATGTTATATCTACAATGAGAATGTAGTATGTAGCTACATTATCACTGGTTCTGGGCACATGATTTTTACCGTAACATGCTGCTTTGGCCCCAGCAAATGTTTCATGTGCGAAGTTCAGATTGTCTTTAACCTACTTAAATCCCATTAGCAGCTAAGCTAATGTTAGCTCTATTACCTTTCCATAGGCGCTTCTGGACGCAGTCACATTGAAAATGCTTTTCACGGCAGACTGCAGTGGCCGCCGATACATGACTCCAAAATCTCCAGACACAAGCACTGAACAGTGGGACGCCACAGTCCCGCGTCTTCCCCTGTAAATCCTATCGGTTTTGCAACGCGAGTCCTTTCCCTCCTCCTCCCCCTCCGGCAATGTCAACGGGATCTGTCCGCCGCACGATCTTGTCCGTGCAGAAACACGGGCCTGAAACAGGGGCTTGAAAGCAGCGTAAAAACAAACAAAGCACAACTTTGATCAAATAATAATACATTGTTGTTGCGTGGGATTTCTTCTAATAATAAAAAGCCCTGTTAGATCACTTAGCCAGTTATACTATTTAAAGTACGTATGACAGGTTTTTACGAGTTTCTAATTTTGACTTTAATTGGTAGTTTTACACTAATCGAGTAGATATTAATGTTGAAAATGTTGAAAAAGCTGTCGAAAATACAGGAAGTGACATCACACTAGGACTACTCATTCCAGTCAAAGTTTAGGCAGAATTTACGCTACAACAAAAAACCTTTTATGACACTCTAAACATGAATTCAACAAAATAAAGGTGCCCTCATATATTTTGATTTGTGAAATAAAAATATTGTCACATTAGATGAGTTGTTGCCCTGTGTTTGCTGGGTAATTTCCTAGTGTGGAATTACAGTACATCATTTACAAACAGGAAGTTAAATTATAAACCTAAAAAAAATAGCTATTCTGTGATAAAACTTTTATAATGTTTAGCAACATTCAAAATATATTTATCTTAACTGCATTTTAGTTCAATGAGTGGTCCGAACTGTCATAGGCACTTTAAGCTTAAAGCCTATTTTACACATTTTTACATCTCTCAAGTTGTTGTTTGTGAAGAAACATTGACAAGTAACAAAAAAAGTAAGTAGAGCTGAGTTCTGAAACAGAATGTAATAGCACCATTCCATTAAAATTGCAGACAATTTTAACACAGCTAACACATTTTTTCTGACAGTTTAAAACCAGGGGTGTCAAACTCAAATCCACAGTGGGCCAAAATGTAAAACTTGAACAAAGTCGCGGGCCAGTATTGAACAAATGAAACTTTTAATATTGACCCAAACAAGATTTGCTTTAACATTGAATATGGAACAAGCAACACTTATTACTTATACTATACAATATATAATGGGATTTGTAGTAGTAACGATGAATGAATGCGCTGTATAATACCGGCGCGCCAAGCCCTAGTAGTCATTTGGTATAGCCTCTCGGGCCAAATATAATTACACTGCGGGCGAAATTTGGCCCACGGGCCAGAGTTTGACACCTATGGTTTAAACAATCATTTAACAAAACCAATGTGTTATTATCCGGTATTATAACTATTGTGTAATGTATTTGATTTTCGATCGTGTTTATAGTATGGTTGCTGCTGTGGAATTTATATGTGGATTTCGCCAAGTTAATCTAAAATGAATACATTCTATAAAATCAGGCAGTGCACAGTGAGTTGTGGAGGATGTCTCTGACTACATGTTTTACTTTACAAAACAGGTGAATACTTCACTAAAGGACACTTGTGTGTTCATAAAGGGATGTGTTTGATTCTCAATGCTATAGATATTTTCAATGCCGTTGAACATTACAGACTGTACCGGGTGACACCGCGGGGTGTTGCTCTGGCGTCAGGCGCATTTCCCAATAAAATGGGAAATGGCTGGTGGGTGGCCAGGACGGTTGCTGGGGCCACAGGGTTGTGTTCTGCTGTTTGAGCCGATCTGGTAATTGTTGTTTTAGTTGTGTAATCTGTTTTAATTTCTGTGTGTTAATTGTTTTATATGACAGGGTCGCGCGTTGTGGACTGTGTGCAGCTTGTGGTTGAATGACTGGGTGTAGGTGATTGTATTTTTTGTAAGCAGTTGTTGCACGTACCGCTTACCTGCTGTCCTTTTAATGTTTTGTTTTTGGTCTAGTTAGTCCACTCTTGGAAGAAAGGGCGGGCTAACTAATTTTACATTTTTGTTTGTATGTCTTTGTCTTTTGTTTTGAGTCATTTCCCTGTCGTCTGTACCCTTGTGTGTTTGAACTGTAACACCCGATTTGGAGTGCGCATCAGGTGTTTTTTTGAAGTAGTTTGCTGTGGACCAACAGTTGTTTTGAATATTGTGTGCTGTGTTTCAAGCGTATTGTTCCACCTTCTGTGGTGTTTTGAATTTAATTCGGCTCTGTAACAAATTTCGGATAACGATGACGGATATCAGAAAACAGGAATACTCTCTCCTTGTCTAGTAGCATATTTCAATATTTCACATCTGTCTTCCATTACACCACGAGCACAGTAAAACCACGTGTAACAAGACAAAGCAATGGCATCTACATGGAAACAAGCAGGTAACAGACAATCTACCAGAGAAGTTACATAATGCACCTTTTAATACTTTCTAAACCAATGGTTATTTCATTACTTTTGTAAGGCAACTCTACGTTTTAGCTGACTGAATGTTAACAGACTCCACAATAATAGGGATCATAATTTTAGTATTGATATTTGGCACAGTCCAGGCTGTTTAGCCAGAACCGTAACTCTCATTACTCTAGTAATGACACAAGAAAGACAATGAAGCTGTAAAAAGAAAAAGAAAAAAGATAGGGGGCATCATAAGGTTATGTGGATCAAACAATGGTACTTTTTAGGTTGGTTGGTTAGCAGCACTATGGTGTATTCAACTATAAACTATGCCAACATTTTTAAACTTCCCTGGTTTATAGACCTACAATCCAATCATGTTCCAAAACTGCTGCTTTTTAAGCAAGAAAATAAATGGCTTCTTGTGTAAATTAGTTAATTTACCTGAGCATACTTTCCCTTCATGGGCGGCGTATATGACGATGGCAATAGGTTATATCAACTGGATAATATTGTGAATGTTGTTTTGATTATGCAAAATATTGGGTAATTGTTTATTAGTATAAAGTCCCCAAACACAATTACTCAGTTTTCCCATAGACCACAAAGTAAAAACACTCAAGCTTGTTAACACTTGTTAACGCCTTTTATCTGAACACGAGATGCAAAATCCTTTCTGTAAAATCAAAATCTGACGATTTTGAGTATTATTGAATTATTGAATTAGATTTTTTTTTAATTGTTAGGTCTGTACCAGCACAGTACAGGATCACATGATTAATACTAACAGAAGTCTTATGAGGGACTCAAAAACTGTGTAAATATTCAGAACAACAATAAAGGAAACAGAAAAATAATAAGGGGAAATTATGTTTATTGGGGTGTCAATAAAACAAAGGTCAACTGGAGTTATCTGGACTAAAGCTTTGTTCCAAATCTCAGCATATATACATTCAGAGCAATAAAATGTGACTTGGTGCTTACAATAATACTTCAGCGATGAGTTATGAGACACAATTTAGAGGGGTAACGTCAGGTCTAGCCAGTGCTTATTTCCTCGGCCCGACTCCCTGCAGTGACCTCACCTGACACGCACGCACACATATATATACACACACACACACACACACACACACACACACACACACACACACACACACACACATACCAAGTGAACCACTCATCAGCATCCTTGATCTCCTCATATCTTGTGACTATATCTCTAAGGAAGCAAGCAACTTTTTGCCATTGTTTAATTCTCAATACATGACAACCAAATTAATCTCAGTGTGTTTCCTCAAAACGTCAGTCTGAACTTTCCTAATATTGCTTTAGAAATAAAATTAAATGCAAAATCTGTGAAAGCCAGACCATCAAATACCAACAGACTGAGCAATTGCAGTGATTTTGCATATAGAGGATCCCACTGTGCAAAACCATACAGTGACTATACTATCAATATTGATATTATGGTCCTGCATGTCCAAATGGTGACTGCCAACACCCCCAACTCCTCACGGTGAATTGATTTTCTAAACATTTGTGGTCAGTTAGAGGAAAAAAGTGTTCTTCAGAAAGCAAACCAAGCAACTTGTCTGTTTAGGTTTGAAACAAATTGATGTGTTTGATTTTTAACATGATTGCTTAACACATAAACATTTAATTGATATATTTGAATAGTTTTTAGTTTTAATTTTAGTTTATTTTCCAGCAACCAGTTTTTTTTTGTTTGGATGGATTTATTGCCTTGGAAAATATATAATAAGAAGAAGAATAATAAAAATAAAAATAACAACAACAAAAATAAAAATAATAATAATCTGTGTCTTTACTGTGAGTGGGCTTGCATCGCCACAAGATTGACTGTCTGTCAATTGGCCTGGAGGAGCCTCCTCTTGCTTGTTTCCATGGAAATGTTATTCCTTTAGCCATAATATTCTACAGTATGGCATAAAACGTTTCTATCTGCATGGAGAATGTTCTAAAGTATGGTTTTTAACTTTAACTTTTTATTTCCTTGGAATTATGGAGGTTACTTCCCAACTCAGAAAGCTACATAGTGTGCTTTTAAACTGAAACACTTATTTCACACAATCTTTGTCCAAGGAACGAAACAACACAAATAGGTAGACAAATCTCAACCTGCGAAGACACCACTGTATGTTTCTTTTTCAGCCAGTGCATACCTAATAAAGTTTGTTTAAAGTCATACTGATCATTTTGACCACATTAAACATTTATTTCAATAAAAATATGCATCCGTTGTGTTTGCAAATATAGTATAGCCTGCATGCGGGCCCAAGGTAAAATTAATGGCTTTTCATGTAGCTGTATGTTTTTGTATTAATAAAGAGTGATAAATGGCAGCTCAGAGGAAGTGGTGAATTCCTTTAAGGCTCCAGTTCCTGTGAGAAACCTGGCTAAAGAAAGCAGACATAAATAACAGCTGCCATCCCACCATCCTGGTCAATACTGAACTGAGCGTGACCACTCATACATGTGTGTTGGTCAGCTTTTAAAACCATCCCCATGGAGAATGAACGCAAAGAAAACAAAGACCCAGGATGTATTTTTACCGATGTAGAAAAACCAATTGCAGTGATGCTGCTTCTGCTCAAAGACACATTGTAAAATATGTAGCTTAAATGTGGCCAGTCCTTCAAAGTCTACAGCTCGGGAATGTGCTGTCACAAATCCTCAGAATTTTTAGTAAACTTAATGTTGAACCAATGGAGATTTTACAATGCTAAATACTACATTTTGTGTCTATTCAACATTTTCTGACACATACAATAATAAATGACCTAACAGCCCGTAGAGTTATAGCTTATGAGCTCCTTTTTTCTTTGTTTTTGTTAATGTGTTTTAGTCGTTTGATCCTAAATTCCATCTCTGTGTTCTCAAATTTCGAGATGTTTTTTTTTTAGGAATGAGACGCAACCCTGGACTCATCAAAATTGTATGAGAAAGAGAACAACAACTTCATGATTTGGCTATACCTAATCAATGCTAGAAAAGGTTTCAAAGTTAGTCATCTGCAGTGTTTTTAAAATCAAGACGTTTCGACTTCCATTTGAAAGTCAAGGTATCCACAGACTGATGGATCCACGGGCAAATTTTAAGCAGGATGTCACCTTATTCCAGAAGTTGCCCTGAGCGCAACCATCCAACGTAATCCTCTTTCCGGTTGTATTACTTAACAAAAGGCTGCCGACCATGAGAGAAGATAAGTTCTACACAGTCTAAAAAGCCATTTTCGGGCCACCCAGGAAATCGGTGACATGTTGACTTGTTGGTCACATGAACATTGGACATTTTACACAAATTTACTTTATTGCATATTTTAGTGGCAAGACTTTTCCCTTGTTCTCTATTTAAGGGAGCGGAGTTCCTGCTCGACCGGAAGTGTGATTACAACGTCATTGTGTCATGAGTAATTAATCTCACAGTTAAAAGCTGTGTGGCAAAAGGGTGTGGCAATCAGAACAAAAATGTGTTTATGTGGTCTTAAGTTAATGATGCGTAATGTTCGCAATAGAATGTTTGTGCCATTAAAAATCTTTATCTCCGTGGAGACAAGCAGATGAAGCCACCTTGCCAAGTTGCCCTGCTTACGATAAGAAAGCATGTTTTTAAATATATGCAATTGTTAAAAAAACACCTGAAATTATATAAATTAAAGATGCTGTGGAACATTCCAGGAAATGCATTTACATCATGGTGACAAATCCCCCGCCAGAAAAGTTAGTGCACCAGAATTATTATAAATATACATGTATTTCTAGTGATTTACTGTATGTCTCAGGATTATAATACAAGAATATGAGAGAAGAGAGTTTTGTTTGATAGTGTACCAAATTTACCAAACCTGTCAAAACATCATAAAACACAGGGCTAGTATAACGGGTACAAGTACATTGCAATGGCATCATCTGTTGTTTTCATTGTGATAGGATGTTCACTCTTCAAGTTTGACTAAATTCCACAAGACACAGTTAAGATGAAGAAAAAGGGGCAAAAGAAACGGGGCGGGGTGTGGGGGGACAGAACTGCTCTCCTCCGTGGATGTATATTTCCTGACTGTCTACATGGTGAGACTAAAATAACAGTACAGACTGACTGGTAAAGCCCTGGGTTTTGCTAAGACTCTCTCTGCTTTAGCTCTTTCCATCCCACTCCTGGTTTATTCTCTAGCTCTTCCTTCCTTTCGACCTCTGGCTAATGTTAGCGCTAACAGGCTGTAATATGAAACAGGGTGCCAGCCTGCTGTACAAACGCATGATCTAACCTCCACAGCTTGTTCATTTGGTGTTGTATGTTTTGTGCAGGTGTCTTGGTGAAACATGTTGATTCAGCAGGGCCTTATATTATCTTGCACATTAGACCCTTTGGTATCCTGGAACGATTTAAACCACAACACATTTTCAGCTAAGTAATTAGTGTCAGCCACCAAACTTTTCAAATTCTGTGTGATTAAGACCATTTTCACTACAGGTTTACTATAAGCTATTTATTGTGATGGCTTGAGATTTTCTTGCCCAGGGCTTTATGAGACAGGACAGCTATAGATTGAAATGAGGGGAGAGAGGTGAACCCACTACGCCGAGATGATAAGTGCAATGCCTTAAACCACTACATCAAACCCTGGCTGTTGTGCAGTGAACAAACTATCGAGAGACATGTCCCCATTGGCTCACTTTGGAGCAAATCGATGCAGTCTGAAAGTGTCTCCATTGACATAAGTAAGCATTGACCTGTTTTAGGGGTCCGAGGGTTAGAAAGCTGGCTTGCTTTTGGCCCCCAGAATGCTTTCGCGCAAGGTGATTGAATAAGAGAGAACGCTTACCCTAATGAAAATGAAATGGCACAAAGCAGAGAAAAATTCTCACATAACGCTGTCTTGATCTTGAGAGGAATCACCACATTTTCAGTGATGATAACTTTATTTGTTGAGCCGACAAACTTGGCAAAACCAAGCTAGCACACGTTACAATCAACTTTCCAAATTATGATCCATGGCAATCGCATTAAAGCCAAAAATATATTTCCTCCAAATCCGAGGCCATGGTTCTTGACCGGAAAAAGGTCGCTTACCCCCTATAGGTGGGTGGGGAAATCTTGGGGTTTTGTTCACAAGTGAAGGAAGGATAGAGCGTTATATCAGAATCAGAATCAGAATCAGAAAAAGGTTTATCTCCCTTGCCAATGAGCAGGATTCACAAACCTAGGAACTTGCTTTGGTGATTCGGTGCAACATAAAACAACATATATGAAATCAAAAGGGCATGCGTTAAAGACACAATTTAAATCTACTATAGGATACAAATAAAAATAGGCTTGCTGTGTGCACAGTTTTTAACAGTAAAATGTACAGTTGTAGTGCAGAAAGTTAACAGTGCAGTGAGTGATTGGTTAATTAGTTAAAGTAACAGGTGTTTAAGAAGTGTTCATGAGTCCAACGGCAGAGAGGAAGAAACTATTCTTGTGGCGGGAGGTTCTGGTCCGGATGGACCGTAGCCTCCTGCGGGAGTGGTTCAAATAGTCCGTGTCCAGGGTGAGAAGGGTCGGTTGTGATCCGACCTGCTCGCCGTGGAGACATACAGGTCCTGCAGAGATGGAAATCTGCAACCGATCACCTTCTCAGCAGAACGCACAATGGGCCGTAGTCTCTGTTTGTCCCTGGCTGTGGCTCCAGCGTACCACCCGGTGATGGAGGAGGTGAGGATGGAATCAATGATGGCCGTGTAGAACTGTACCATCATCTGCACTGGCAGCTTGGCTTTCCTCAGCTGTCGCAGGTAGTACATCCTCTGCTGGGCCTTCTTGATGAGGGAGCTCCCACTTGAGGTCTTGGGTGATGGTGGTGCTGAGGAAGCGGAAAGAGTCCACGGTGGTGATGGGAGAGTCTGTCATGGTGAGGGGGGGCTGGGGGGCTGTGATTTTCCTGAAGTCCACAATCATCTCCACTTCTGGACATTGAACTCCAGGTTGTTACTGCTGCACCAGGACACCAGCCGGTCCACCTCCCTCCCGAAGACAGACTCATCCCTGTCCGAGATGAGCCGAGATAACTGTTTATATGGAATTTCATCCTTGTTTATGATATTGTTGCTAGGCTACAGATGCGGAATGACCTCTACCTATGTCATATTTGCTGCCCATGTCCAACCAGGAAGTTATTTATTATAAACTTCATCAAAATTGTCAAACTGGGGACAACCAGGTAAATTGTTTTGTAAAATCTGAAATATAATCATGATCACTACATTTTAGTTAAATGTGAAGACTAACAATTCCACTGGGGGAAACCTGTCAGGAACAGTGGGCTGCTGCTGATCACGGACCCATCTCCAGATCTTCTGCTTAGCTGTGTCATGATTACTGTAGCTGGAGGACTTTTTGTTGTGCATGTTTTGGGTTGATGGGGAAAACTAGAGCACTTAGAGGAAACCCACCCAGAGACAGGGACAAACGTGCAAGCTCCGCAAATGTTTGGTCCATCCTGGGAACCCACAACCTTCTTTAACCACTCGACCACCGGGCGGCACGGTTTTTATGACATCTTCTTAATGAAAGTGCTAAACTTAAAACCTCATAAAGTATTGAAGTCCTACAAAGATGGATTCGTCTGCAAGTATTGTCCCCGGTAATAGTCCATGGTCATATGCAACTTAAAAACAGCTGTGTTGTTTCTGTTTGATAATTTACTTAGAAAAACATAGGCCTGAAAAAACACAAGAAGCTTTGGAGACATACTGTATAGGGGGGAAAGTGCTGACAGGATGGTTTGGACACAACAGAAAGCAGCACTATGAAAAAGTACAGGTTTTTGTTCAAATCTTTTGCGTAATGCTGATGTTATGGTCAAGCTTACATGATTTTCTGGCATATCTGTGGCCCATCAAGTTTAGACTGCATTATTAAACATTCACTATATTAAAATACCATCTTCTCATAGTTCTCCTCTCCTGGGCTGGAATAAAAGATCCAGCCTGATGGTATCGCCCACACAAGCCTCCAGCAAACATTTTTACAGTGAAATACATTTTCATCAGTTTATCTTGGCCTTGGCGTAGTAAAATTTACAACTGGCGAGACCATGCCAGTGGTTGATTTCAGTAGTGGTAAAAGCTGGACTTCCATTTGAGCTAAGGTCAAAATTTTGTTCAACCTGTCATCACTTCAGTCCAACTATAAACTCACAATACCTGCAGGAACAACATTAGCATATTTTGATCCCTCTCAAAGCCTATTCTTTCATTTCATGGGTTCTTGAGTTCACAATGACCACAGGCTAAGTGGATACTATTTCTTTATTATCTCTTCTACGCTATACTTTTCATCAGACAAATTGTCTACAACGCGTCTCTGCAACATTGCATGGCGGTTTGGGACAGGTGGTCCTCCTGTTAAGAAGGTGTTTTGCAGATCATATATGCATTTGATATATATATTTTTTTAATTCTTTTTTTATATACAAAACAACACAATATAAACACAGAACAAGACACAGGGAGACATCATACAAATTATATGAATAGTCCTAAACATGTAGAAGTCTAACAAATTTTGTCCACTTTCAAATTGAGTCAAAATGTAACCTTCTCCATTTTTCGAATGTCAATTATTATGGTCCAGTCCTCAATTGTTGTTTGAGTTTGTTTTATTCATTTCTTATACCTTTCTATTAGAACCTACTTGGCCCTACTCTGCTCAGTGCGACTCAGGACTGCTTGAGTGCATTTCCATTTGGTGCTACCTCCTCAGACTAAGTACTTTTTATCACTCTCTTCCCATGACATGACAATTATGCAGACAAAAGAGCGCACACTTTACAACAATACTAAACAAAAGTTGGGCTATGAAAGCAAGTACACCTAGCATGAGCTGATTCCTGCCCAGATTAAAAAAGAATTGCTTTGAGACGACAAAGTGTCCAAAAACGATCAGTGCACTGCATTGCCTAATTAATGCGTAATTTTGGGTGGGGGTGCAATTTTGTTTTTGTCTTGTTTTTGGCATACTGTTGCATGTGCCTATATATTCTGGACCCATGTAACTCTGTATTAGATGATCAAGATAGACTAGCGCGAAGGCACAAATAAATAATTTGACGCTGCTCTGACTCTGGAGCCTCACATGGACACGCAGACGCAGGTGTCGGAAATAATGAACCTCGCCTTCTACGTGTCAAAATAATGCCCCCACACATTGCCATGGTCAACATATGCCAAAGTAATATCACTGTTTAATACAGTATACAGCGTTATGGAAATAACAGCAACAACCAGATAGTTTCATTGCATTGAAAAATTATTAAGGGTATAACTCATCACAACCATATTAAACAGCATATTAAACCCAATTTTAAAAATAAATAAATAAATAAAATAGAATAATAAAATGAACAAGTATTCATTTCGAATATGTTACAGCTGATTCCTAATTTTGATAGGTCAATTCTTTGTAAGGCTCTTACAGTGTTTAGTAATCATAATAGCCTAAACAACAACAACAACACAAAATGTAACAAATACTGTACTCCCAAATCTAATTCACAATGATCAGAACGGATTTGTTAACAAATGACAAACATAAATCAGCATAAGGCACACAACAACAAGGCTGTAATAATAAGTTTGGATGTTCAGAACACTTTTAACTCAGTTGGCTGGGCTTATTTATTTAAAGTGCCGTCCAAAATGTCTAAATACGGTAGATGATTTAACAATATAAATATTGGGGCTCTTTATGACAATCCAACATCAATATTGAAATTGATGATCACTTGACAGATCCACTAATTTTGGAAGGAGGGGTGATGCAGGACTGTGCTTGGTCCACCCACTTGTTTGCTTTGTATTAGGAACCATTGCCCCAATATATTAGGCGATCAGAAAAAATCCATGGTGTTACAATTTGTTGGATGGAACACAAAATTGCATGCTATACAGATAATGTCTTATTGCCCCCCTGGTGACCCCCTTTTGACCTACCCATTCAAATGGTAAACAGAAGCCCTCAAATATTTGGTAAAGAGCTAATCAAAACATATAAACAAAGCAAAGGTGTAACAATCTTAAACTGGTTGGCTAAGGATCAAGGTTTTGTGCCAAATAGCACTGGTGTGGATAACAAAAAATATATAAAACGTTTTTTGTTTTTTTTTTGGACCAGATTGTAAATGAAAATCAAATTAAAAGCTTTGATATGTTGAAGTGATCCTTTGGCCTGTAGAAACAGGATGTTTTTTTTTAGGTATGTACAAATTAGAAGTTATTATACTTGAAGAATAAAACAAAGCAACACCCATTATAACCCTCTGACTGAAATATGTATAAAGGCATAACTTTCAGGGGAAAAATATCTAAATGTAATACATGCATTAATAATCTGGATAGGCACTCTACTAAGAGAGAGGGTAATTTAGTGTTGACGGACATAGAATGTCAGAATATATGTACTTCACAATGGAGGACCACAAAATCACAGAAAGAATTCTGTTGGAAGAATGTGACAAAAATAGTGGACAGAAATAACAATGCAATTTTTTTTCAACACCACCATCCCACTCAATTCAATGAACAATGTATTTGGGCCTCAAAACCCCTACCATAGACATGATGGATGGATAGCTTTGGAACATAGTTCTGGCAGCTGGGAAGAAGGCCATCACAAAAAAATGGATTACAATAATTGCATGTTTAAAAACTGGACAGACATCATACTCAACATACGCAAAATGGGGAAAAAAAATCTATTTGGACTAAATGTGAAAATTGACAAATTTAACAATGGACTAAATGTGCTTTAATCTTTTTTTCATTGGTTGCTTCCCCTTCCTTATTTTATAATTTTATTTTGTACATATTTTGTTTCTCTCTGGTCCTGCCCGATTTTGTTTTATTTTCTTATTTTTGTTGTTTTATGTTCTGATTAATGAGCCAGGGGTGGGTGCTCGACGGCGAGCGCCTGGCGGCCGGGCCTTTCCCCACAGGGCCCGGCCGGGTTGCAGCCCGAACGGGTGACGTGGGGCCGTCCTCCCGTGGACCCACCACCTGCAGGAGGATCCGTAAGGGGCTGGTGCAGAGGGATCTGGGCGGCAGTCGACGGCAGGGGCCTCGACGACCGGATCCCCGGACACAGAGACTAACTCTGGGGACATGGAACGTCACCTCGCTGGGGGGGAAAGAGCCTGAGCTTGTGCGGGAGGTTGAACGGTTCCGACTAGATATAGTCGGCCTCGCCTCCACGCACAGTTTGGGCACTGGAACCCATCCTCTCGAGAGGGGCTGGACGCTCCACTTCTCTGGTGTTGCCTACGGGGAGAGGCGGCAGGCTGGCGTGGGGTTGCTTATTGCCCCACAGCTCAGCCGCCATGTGTTGGAGTTTACCCCAGTGAACGAGAGGGTCGTGTCCCTACGCCTTCGGGTTGGGGACAGGTCTCTCACTGTGGCCTATGGGCCGAACAACGGTGTGCTGAGTACCCGGCCTTCTTGGAGTCCCTGGGAGGGGTACTGGACAGTGCACCGACCGGGGACTCCGTTGTTCTACTGGGGGACTTCAACGCCCACGTGGGCAACGACAGTGACACCTGGAGAGGAGTGATTGGGAAGAACGGCCCCCCTGATCTAAACCCGAGCGGTGTTCAGTTATTGGATTTCTGTGCTAGTCACGGACTGTCCATAACGAACACCATGTTCAAACACAAGGGTGTCCACCAGTGCACGTGGCACCAGGACACCCTAGGCCGGAGATCAATGATCGACTTTGTTGTCGTGTCATCTGACCTCTGGCCGCTTGTCTTGGACACTCGGGTAAAGAGAGGGGCGGAGCTGTCAACCAATCACCACCTGGTGGTGCGTTGGATCCGCTGGCGGCGGAGGAAGCCGGACAGACTTGGCAGGCCCAAGCGTATAGTGAGGGTCTGCAGGGAACATCTTGTGGAGCCCGATGTCAGCAGGGTCTTCAATTCGCACCTCCGGGAGAGCTTCTCCCAAATCCCGGGGGAGGCTGGGGACATTGAGTCCGAGTGGACCATGTTCTCGACCTCCATTGTCAATGCGGCTGCTCGGAGCTGTGGTCGCAAGGTCTCAGGTGCCTGTCGCGGCGGCAACCCCCGAACCCGGTGGTGGACACCGGAAGTAAGGGATGCCGTCAGGCGGAAGAAGGAGGCCTATCAGGCCTCTTTGGCTTGTGGGACTCCTGAGGCCGTTGACGGGTATCGGCGGACCAGGCGTGCCGCAGCTCGTGCTGTCGCAGAGGCAAAAACCCGGGTTTGGGAGGAGTTCGGGGAGGCCATGGAGGAGGACTTGGGTCGACCATCGGTCGGCCCCAAAAAAATTCTGGCAAACCGTCCGGCGCCTCAGGAGGGGGAAGCAGTGTTCCACCAACACCGTTTACGGTGCGGGTGGGGACCTGCTGACCTCGACTGGGGATGTCGTCGGACGGTGGAAGGAGTACTTTGAGGACCTCCTAAATCCCACTGTCACGTCTTCCAAAGAGGAAGTAGAGACTGAGGACTCGGAAGCTGACTCATCCATCACCCAAGCCGAAGTCACTGAGGTTGTTGGCAAACTCCTCGGTGGCAGAGCTCCGGGGGTGGATGAGATACGCCCCGAGTACCTAAAGTCTCTGGATGTTGCAGGACTGTCTTGGTTGACACGTCTCTGCAACATTGCGTGGCGGTCAGGGACGGTGCCTCTGGACTGGCAGACTGGGGTGGTGGTCCCTCTGTTCAAGAAGGGGGACCGGAGGGTGTGTTCCAACTATAGAGGGATCACACTCCTCAGCCTCCCTGGTAAGGTCTATTCCAGGGTACTGGAGAGGGAGAATCCGACCGATAGTCGAACCTCGGATTCAGGAGGAGCAGAGTGGTTTTCGTCCTGGTCGTGGAACACTGGACCAGCTCTATACTCTCCATCGGGTGCTCGAGGGTTCATGGGAGTTTGCCCAACCAGTCCACATGTGCTTTGTGGATCTGGAGAAGGCTTTCGACCGTGTGTCCCACGGGGTGCCCTTTGGGGGGTGCTGCGGGAGTACGGGGTCCGGGGCCCTTTGCTCAGGGCTGTCCGGTCCCTGTATGACCGGAGCAGGAGCTGTGTTCGCATTGCTGGCAGTAAGTCAGACCTGTTCCCAGTGCGTGTTGGACTCCGCCAGGGCTGCCCTTTGTCACCGGTTCTGTTCATCGTTTTTATGGACAGAATTTCTAGGCGCAGTCAGGGGTCGGAGGGGATCCGGTTTGGGGAACACAGGATCTCATCACTGCTGTTTGCAGATGATGTTGTCCTGATGGCTCCATCAAACCTGGACCTGCAACATGCTCTGGGACGGTTTGCAGCCAAGTGTGAAGCAGCTGGGATGAGAATCAGCACTTCCAAATCCGAGGCCATGGTTCTCAACCGGAAAAAGGTGGCTTGCCCTCTCCGGGTGGGTGGGGAGTCCTTGCCCCAAGTGGAGGAGTTCAAGTATCTCGGGGTCTTGTTCACGAGTGAGGGAAGGATGGAGCGTGAGATTGACAGGCGGATCGGTGCAGCGTCCGCAGTGATGCGGTCGCTGTATCGGACCGTTGTGGTAAAGAAGGAGCTGAGTCGAAAGACAAAGCTCTCGATTTTCCGGTCAATCTACGTTCCTGCCCTCACCTATGGTCATGAGCTTTGGGTAGTGACCGAAAGGACAAGATCGCGGATACAAGCGGTCCAAATGAGTTTCCTCCGCAGGGTGGCTGGGCGCTCCCTTAGAGATAGGGTGAGGAACTCAGTCACACGGGAGGAGCTCGGAGTAGAGCCGCTGCTCCTCCACGTTGAGAGGAGCCAGCAGAGGTGGCTCGGGCATCTGTTCCGGATGCCTCCTGGGCGCCTCCCTAGGGAGGTGTTTCGGGCATGTCCCACCGGGAGGAGGCCCCGGGGGAAACCCAGGACACGCTGGAGGGACTATGTCTCTCGGCTGGCCTGGGAACGCCTCGGGATCCTCCCGGAGGAGTTGGAGGAAGTGACTGGGGATAAGGAAGTCTGGGAGTCCCTGCTTAGACTGCTGCCCCCGCGACCCGGCCCCGGATAAAGAAGATGGATGGATGGATTCATGAAAATTTTTAAAAAATTAAGAAAATAATATTCTACAATTGTGACTGGCTGGGTCACCTCCGACGTTCAAGATGTTTATGGTGTTAATCCACAATTGATGCACGCCACTTGTGATTTCAACTTCTCACTGTGGAAAGAAAACTATGCTGTAAATATTAAAACTTAATTGCAGCAATGTTTGATCTAAAAAATATCTAAGAAAAAGAAAATGCTCAATGGAAGGCTTATCTTTTCTAAAGACGATAGCTTATCCAAGACCACATAACCACATACTGTTGACAGTGAGCAGCTGTTTAGTCCTACATGCAATGATGCACAGCTTATGAACATAACACCTGCGAAATAATTAAAAAATAAGCCTCACAATCAAATTAATTTTGACAATTTTACAAGAGAGTGTGGTCTACTGGTAATTAGATGAAAGAAATACCTTTAGTGAAAGTATTTGCATAAATGTAATCGTCATTCCTTTTTTCCTTGATTTCATTCAGGATCACAAAAACCTTGATACAAATTACAAATTCAAATACAGACATTTTCTCCCAAACGCCTTACTCTGGATTGTGGGAAGATGATAATGATGATGATGATGATGATGATGATGATGAAAATACTGTACAAGCACAGGTCAAGTAGGCCTATGTGAAACTCATGACTCATGAGAGACACTCCTTGAAATAGGGGACATGAATGGGGGAGGGAATGCATCTGCTCAAACGAAATGATAAATCTGAACATGGCACACCCGAAGACAGAAAATAACATATGAGGTGACCTTTGTAGTAAACTAAACAAGTGGAAAAAAAATCTTGACGAGAAAGTTGACGTCTGTTTTGTTACTGTTGTCCTGGCAACCCAGAATCTAACAATGGTTGTTATAATAAATGTTTAGATAGACAAAATAAAACATTGTAATAAGTGACCTCAAAGTTATTTTTTTTTAACTTGAAAAGATTTTTTGGCCACATAATGAATTTATAATTTTATTTCCATAGTGTTTTGACAGAACAACACAAAATCTCCTCCGAGCATTTTACTTTTTATACAAGTTTTTATACTTGTGCCAAACTCATTCCCAAATCTATTTTAGTATATACAATCACACATTATTGTGAGATGTACCATTTTGTTATGTATGTATGTATGTACAGTATGTCTTCCACTATTAAATATGTCATGTGTGTTTCACTGGTAAATGCATTAGTTTACACATTGAATGTCATTTTACCATGATCCTGTTTAACCAAATTATAAAAATTACAGATGAGTGACTCAATGGGGTAAGTGAACAAATAACAACAAAAAGTATGGGTGAATAATATAATGAGAGAAATGGATGGTGAAGTATTAATAATCGTGACAGGCCAGGCTAACCACTGCAGTGTTGATCTTGGCCTCTGATTAGTACAGCCACATGTACATCTAGTGGAGGTGAGCTCACTCTATGAAGATTTGGCGAGAGTGCCAGAGAGACTTACTAAATAGCCTCCTGGAGTGGTAACGCCAATACACTAACAACAGATATGACTTTTATAACCCAGACACATCAGGGTTTGCCACAGCAGACTAGTTGAGTAGTGATTTTTTAGATTGTTACACCAGACCCATCCAGTCACATTTGACTGAGTGGGAAATGGGGCCATGACTGCCTTGAGAAAGAACTGAACCGATCACCTTCTGCCCTGAAGGTGAAGTTACCGACAACACCTCTGTCACCCCATTAATAATGAGGTCCTCTAACAGTAAGAACGCATGCTTTTTAAAAGTTATTTTTGAGCAATAAAAACACAAAAAAATCCATGCAGTGGGGATTTTATACTGAACTTTTAAATACATGTATTACTAAATTCGCATTCTTCTTGCATTTCTTTTCGCTAAATATTTTAAGTGGCTTAAAGATTGCTAAAATGGAGATGATTAATGTCTAAGATGTTGCATTGACCCCTCCTTGAACCGTCAACTTAGCGTGGTGGAGGCGTTTGATCGCGCCCAAATGATCCCAGGGGCTATGTTTCCATTGGCTTCATGACCTTGGTAGGGTTACCCAAGGCAAACAAGTTATTTTTTTTTTATTGTTTGAATGTTTTTATTTTTCAAAATTATAACAAAAAACAGAACACAGCCATAAATGAGAATAAAAAAAAGACAACAATCAGCGCACACAGAACCCAAAGCAAACCTCTCATCTAGTCCACAGTCTGTCAAATATGTCAAAATTAAGTCCAAATGTAATCTTTTCCATTTTGTAAATGTCCATTACAATGTTAGTCCAGTCCTTGATTGTCCTTGATTAATTTTTTCGGTAAGCACCTTTTTCGCTGCAGCCAGGAGGATGCTGCAGAGATAACTGCCAAGTGTGTCCATGGCAGGAGTCCTGACACCCAAATACATAGTACTGAAATCCATTGGGATGGTGATAAATTGTCTGTAAGGCTTTGTTGATCTCAGTCCAATACTTGTGAACAACAGGACAATCCCAAATAGTATAATAGATAGTGTTTTCATCATCCAGAACAAAGTGACAAGTTCTAGGTGACAGTTCAGACCAAGAGTGATTCAGAATCTCTTTATGATGAGCCACACAGCAAGGCCAGTTACATTGCCCAGATTGGGGTTAGAGGAGCCCCACCCACATGTGGGGCCGTCTTCTGGTGGACCCACCATCTGCAAGAGGATCTACAGGGGTTCCGAGAAATTTGGGAAGCAGTCTAAGGTGGGGGCCTTGAAGGCTGGATCTCTGGACACAGAAACTGGCTCTGGGGACATGGAACATCACCTCGCTGGGGGGGAGGTTGTACAGGAAGTTGAGCGTTATCAACTAGATATAGTTGGAACCCATCTCCTCAAGAGGGGCTGACTGCTCCACTTCTCTGACGTTGCCCACGGTAAGAGTCGGTGAGCTGATGTGGGCTTTCTTATAGCTCAGCCTCCAAATGTGTGAGGGTTGCGGCACTACGCCTTCGGGTTGGGGACAGTACAGAGACCTGGCCTTCTTGGAGATGCTGGGAGGGGTACTGGCCAGTGCACTGACTGGGGACTCTGTTGTTCTACTCAGGGACTTCAGGGCAATGACAGTGACACCTGGAGAGGGGTGATCGGTAAGAACAGCTCCCCACAAAGGTGTCCATCAGTGCACAGTGCACCAAGACACCCTAGGCCAGAGGTCAATGATTGACTTTGCCATTGTGTCATCCGAAGATTGGCCGCATGTCTTGGACACTCGGGTGAAGAGATGTAGCATTCAACTGATCTTCTGGCGGAAGAGGAAGCCGGACAGACTTGGCAGGCCCTGTGAGGTCTGTTGGGAATGTCTTGCAGAGCCCTGGGTCAGCAGGATCTTCAACTCCTACCTCCTAGATTCCGGGGGAGGCTGGGTACATTGATTCCGCCGGCTGAAGAAGGCCTGTGAGACTCCTGAGACAGCTGATGGGTGTAGGGTATCCTTGGATTCAAGAGAAGCAGTGTGGCTTTTGTCCCGGTTGTGGAATACTCTACCAACTCTATACACTCCATCTGGTGCTTAAGGGTTCATGGGCGTTTGCCCAACCAGTCCACATGTGCTTTGTAGATCTGTAGAGGGCTTTTGACCGTGTCCCTTGTAGTGTCCTTTGGGGGGGTGCGCCAGGTGCATGGGGTCCGGGGCCCTTTCTCAGGTCTGTCCGGTCCCTGTATGACTGTGTTCGCATTGCCGGCAGTAAGTTTGACCTGCACCCCAGGGCATGTTGGGCTCCGCCAGGGCTGCCGTTTTTCACCGGTTCTGTTCATAGTTTACGAACAGAATTTCTAGACGCAGTCATGGGTTCGAGGGAGTCCGGTTTGGGGACCACAGGATCTCATCTCTGCTGTTTGCAGATTATGTTGTCCTGATGGCTCCTTCAAATCTGGACCTGCAACATGCACTGGGATGGTTTACAGCAGAGTGTGAAGCGGGTAAGCTGAAGATCAGCACATCCAAATCCGAGGCCATGGTCCTCGACCAAAAAAAGGTGGCTAGTCCTCTCCAGGTGGGTGGGGAATCCTTGCCCCAGGTGGGTGGAGAATCCTTGCCCCAGGTGAAGGAGTTCTAGTATCTCAAGGTCTTATTCACAAGTGAGAGAAAGATGGAGCGTGAGACTGATTGGTGCAGCATCTGCAGTGATGCAGTCACTCAATCGGACCGTTGTGGTGAAGAAGGAGCCGTGTTGAAAGGCAAAACTCTCAATTTACTGGGCAATCTACGTTCCTACTCTCACCTATGGTCATGAACTTTGGGTAATGACCTAAAGGACAAGATTGTGGATACAATATGGTGAAAATGAGCTTCCTCGGCAGGGTGGCTAGGTGCTCCCTTAGAGATAGGGTCAGGACATGTCTCGGGCATTTGTTCGGGATGCCTCCTGGATGCCTCCCTGGGGAGATGTTCCGGGCATGTTCCGCCAGGAAGAGACTCTGGGGAAGACCCATTGACAACATCTCTCGGCTGGCCAGGGAACGCCGTCGGGATCCGCCGGAGACGCCGGAGGAAGTGTCTGGAGTGACGGAAGTCTGGGAGTCCCAGCTTAGACTGCAACCCAGCCCCGGATAAGTGTAAGAAGATGGATGGATGTTGGCACAGAGATTTTTAAACTGAATATAAGGATTTAATTTGAATGTCTGGGTGGGAACACTGAACTAACTTACTCTTTTGATTGGACATAAAGGATTGAGATCACACACCTTCTCCATTATTCAACCAATCAATAAAGCATCTTTAGTCATTTTCTCAAGTCAGACTGCTCTAAATTGTCATCACCTTAAGATAAAGCACATGTCTTTTCTATTGTCAAACTGTGGCCAGAGCACAATACTGGACAATTAGGACAGACAATGGTGTTGTCTTAGTTGTTTGTGGAAAGGCTGAAAGAGTGTTGTGTGCGTGTGCATGTAGGAGGTTGTGGCATGGCCTCACAGCCTTGTTGTTTGGTTGGCAGTTTATTGCTACTGTCTGGTATTCATTGTCCAATCAGAGTCTTAACACCGAGCAGCCCTCAAGCTCCATTTTAAAACCACCCTTCTACATCCAGCTGCAGTGGGTTACACCAGATCCAGGAGGTTCGAAATCTGCAGGCTCTTGGCAATGGTAAACCACCAGGAGAGGACCGGAATTAATTGCAATTGTAACAAATTAAAACTATTTATATATATATATATATATATATATATATATATATATATATATATATATATATATATATATATATATATATATATATATATATATATATATATATATATATATATATATATATATATATATATATATATATGAATAATAAAGTGAATACATAATAATGTTGTAATAGGTAATAGCATTATAAACATTATGATGAGAATGGTTCGAGACTTGAACCTCATTTTATTATGATTCATCATGTATTCGATTATCATAAATGTAAACAAAGCACCGTAACATAAGGAGAACATGCAGACTCCACCCAAGCAAAGAAACATTGGCAAGATTCAAACTCACCACACCAGTCATCACTGTCATAAAGTTGAGATGTTGGTTTGCTTCTCATTTAGTTGGGAGCTTAACCGAAGATGTCATTCCAGAGGCTCCATCACAGTAACACTTGAGAGGGAGAAGTTGGTGCAGTTTAGTAAATGACTGGAAGAGCTTATCCGAAGCTCTATTTGGCCCAGTTTGGATCTGTATCTACTGTAAGGTTAAGGTACACTTTATTGTGCCCGAGGAAGCCCATCAAGACAAGATTTAGCCTAAATTTGTGAAGAATATGTGTCCAAAACATGTACAAATACTTTCTTCTTGTACAGTTTATTCAGACACAGAGACAACTGGAAAAAATACAAGACAGAATGACTCTTCAGAAATATTATTGAGTTTCTGAGAAGTTGGCTCCCATCATATTCAGAATATTGTTGGCCATGTGCAGGCTCAGATTTTCCATGTGTTGCGGTTATGGAGCAAATAATCTATTTAAGTAACAAGAACACAAAGTGGCACCCAAAAAGCACAAGTGTTTGAGTAATTTACAGGTGGTGTTAAGTATGACTAATTGTACAGTTTGTTTTGCTGTCATACTGTTTTCCTGCAGTGCTTTGGAAATAGCAGCATGTCAGCTAATAGAGCTGATAATGACTTCATCACTCATGACTGTGCTGTGCTTGTGACTGCAAAGAGGTTAGAGTTTGTTTGTCTTATAGAAAAGGCAAAGGTGAATGGTTCACACACAGAGTTGGTGACATGGGCAGTTTGAGGTGTTTTTGAAATGAGAATTTGAATTGATTGCCAAACATGTGTCAGATGAGTTTCATCAATCAACATGAAATGCAATAGACAAAATCCTCCAGCTACGGGATATAAACAGGACATTAAATTCATCCTTAACCTTAACGATAACTGGTTTTATTTCTATTTAGGGAAACAAGCAAATTCAAGGTTTTGTTGTTCTTTTGAGACCAGTATTACATTATTATTACTATTATTATTATTACTTTCTTGTTGCAGTAGGTCCTTTTTGACATATTCTTTCATCATTTTTTCAACACATTCACTTGCATTTTTATGAAGTGATATGCCCTTTTATATGACTTCACTCACAGCTGTAGATGATGAGTAAATTCTCCTGTCTCGACAACCCAGTGTACCTCGTGAATCTCACACATTAAGAATCATTACTAAGCATCGCTCAGAGCAGTGTTCCTCCTGCCTGTGTGATTAGAGCGATATTTGGCTGTGAATACAAGCCTCAACTCCCACTTGCTCAATAAATATGACACTTCCACTCCATTTATTTTAGGTCTCTTAGCAACCAGTCTAGTTTGAATTGAATGTACTCCGAAGAATGGGAGTGTTAGTGACAGAAGGATGACGTGTTGGTGTTTGTGTGTGTTGACCACATCCAGAAGCTGAGGAAACAGTAGGTGGCAGCTGTAATATGTAGCAGAGCAAAGAGGTTAGGCCTGTCACACAAGAGGAAAAAGTGTGAGTGAGAGAAAAGAGAAACTCCATCCACTGTTTTGTGCAGCTCCTGCCAAGATTTATTAGGCTAGGTAAGCACAGTGAGGCCCTGGACTGTCGTAAAGAACACAAGTAGCCTACATTTAAAAGCACACGCATACGGTTAAAGTGGCCCAAGATAACTTGTGCTCAGTATTGTCATTCGATGACATCAGGGCCGGCCCAAGCCTTCAGTGCCCTAAGCAAAATTTTCCTTGGGGGCACTCACCACATCATCATAATCGGTTTTATTGCCATTGTCAGTGAACAATTCACAAACTAGGAACTTGCTTCGACGCAAACAAAGCACATCAAAATGCCAGGGCATCCGTTTGCGGCGCCATCTTGGTTAGTTTATCATCAGCACCTCATGAGCTCAAATACTGATGACTCAAATCCCAAAACGCAACTTGGTATTCCGCTGACATCATCTTGAATACCTGTAACAAATTACACACCACACATCTCATAGATCTTGTTATAAAGGTATTTTAAGGGGTGTTAAGGATCTACATTCACATTAGCATTTAAATTATGCAACAAGAGGGTCTGGGGGCACTCGACCAGACATTTTCAAACCTTTTACCTGTTTACTGGTGCCTTTTAATGTGGTCCAGCCGGCTAAAGTAAGATTAAAATGTTGAGGCTGTAATGCTATAAAATGATGATGTGATGAAACTGTGCCAGGAGAAAGTGACTAAAGCCAGTTATTAATACATTACTATACGTAATTACTTATACTGGCTTTGAAAACTAGTTAGGGTCAATTTTTTTTTTACCTAAAACATCAGGCTATTTGTTGAATACCAAGTTAAATACCATAATGAAGTATGTACCTAGCCCTGTGGCGAGCTGGCCACTATCCAGGGTGTACCTCGCCTGAGGTCCAAAGTCACTGGGATAGGCTCCAGTCACCCGCGAGCCCTAACGGGAACAAGCGGTAGAAAATGAATGAATGAACTGTGTACCACTTGAGGGTCACAAGGTATTTGCTAATACTAATAAGTAAGTGTTGTTATTAGACAATTAAAGCAATCGCCACTTAACATGGATGGATGGACTCTAACACAAGGAAGGTCAAGTACAAACTGACCAAAGGTATGACTACAAATATGACAGTGCTATAATTGTAAACAAACAAAATGTAAACGTAATAGTTACCTTTACTAATTTATCTTTTACTGCTCCCGACTGTTCCTTCTTGCCAAAATGCCAAAACAAGTTAAATTAAATTATGCCATCTGGCTGACGGCCGTTATATCAGAATCAGAATCAGAATCAGAAATAGTTTATTGCCATTGTCAATGAACAAAATTCACAAACATAGGAACTTGTCTCGGCCTTAAGGTGCACATATGCAAAAACCTATACGTTCAGTCAGCGCTTATGTAGTCAAAATAAAACGCATCACGAGTCACGACTTCAGGCTTTCTCCTGCTTTCTCCTGCCATCACTGTGCGTGATGCACAGTGATGCACGGGCACACCGTGGGTGTCGGGCTCCTGTGTGTTTGGAGCGAGAGGAAGAGAGAGAGAGGGAGAGAGAGGGACAAAGACGCAAACTCCCAGTTCAGTTGAAACAATTTCTTAAAAAACACTCATCTCTAACACACAAGGCTGCACTGCTCGTTCTCCGTGAATAAGGAGCGTACACTGTTCACTCCAAAATTTCATGTCAGAGGTTCAGGTCCGGTCAAGACAGCGCTTGGGTCCAGATCTGGACCGGATTCAACTATTAGTGACCTGGGGCATAGACGCCACCTCACTCCCTCTCCTTCTGCTAACATTACCAGGCTGGTGTAAATGTTATGCTTAATAGCCTTCATTCAAACGTATTATTAGTGGTTCGATGCTCGCTTACTCAGGTATGTGCTGGGCCTCCATGGCAGGGCCCCGGCCCAGAGCTCTCGTCTCGCTGCCACTCTCAGGGCGCTATTTGAGCACTAACATGACAGACTCAATGCACTTTCAAACAGCAGCACTAATAGTCTCTTTGTAAAATGGGTTCAACAATACCTGGAGAGAGTCGTTAAGATTGCAGTTTGTGCTTCATATGTTACCGCAGTGTGTGCTGCCGTGCTAGCAGCACTACTACGCTGTTTGTGCAGCAACAGCGCGACTACGCTACTGGCGCACGCTGCACTTTGCTTTGGACACTCCAGTTCGATGCCTGTACATTTGAAGGCAGACGCTTTAGACGTGTGTCCAGGGCTGACGCGTGTCCGCGGCATCCAGCACACAAGTGGAGCAGTTGTTGTATTTCCCTGTGTGGCTGTTCTCTTAAAACATGGCTGACCAGGTTGAGAAAGTAGCTTTGGTTTATTTGCTTTACAAAGTCAAAAAACGGAGGCAGTCGACTCAGCGGCTTGTCTGGGTCCACCAGATACTTCAGAGGTGAGCTAAGTTTTGTGAATATCATAATTTTCTCTAAGAGCTGCCTCTGGATGATTTTTTAGCGGTGCATTTTTGTTTTGGTCCTGCTTCCGGATAATGATCATGCGTAGGAGGAGCGTAATCTCTGATTGGTTGCCGTGCCACATTGACCGTCTAAAGTTCAGCTTTGTTAAACTTCTGTGTCGGCCACTCTGGCCGCCCTGGCTTCCCTAGATGCCCTGGACATCAGACGCTCAAAACGCGGGATTCGTGCCGCTTGGACACTGCCGCACAGCAAAAACACTGGACGCACGTCCACATAGACTTTGAATGTAAACTGGAAGCTTTGCGGTGTGAATGTCCCTTTAAGCCTTGCAACCAAAGAAGTGAATTTTTGTTTTTTGTTTTTATGTAATATTGTAGTGAGCTGCAGAGGGTGTCTCAAATTGAACCCAATCAAAGATCCACTCTGTCGTTGGCAGCTATTTATTTATTTATTTATTTATTAATGATCTTTATTTAACTAGGTTAGAACCTATTGAGATCAAGAACTCTTTTCAAGGGTGACCTGGGGCAAAGTGAATATGACAGCACACAAATCACAAAAAACATTTACACAATCAAGAACAAGAACAAGAATAAGACCAAATAAAACAGTTTAGATAAAGATAGTTTATATTTAAAAGCACAGATTTTAGAAAAAAAGATTCAGTTGTAGTCATCTGGACTCTGTTTTAGAAAAAACAAAACGTTTCAACTCTCATCCAAGAGTCATTCTCAATCAGAGAAACAAGTCTGAGAACTCTTGTTAATATCCTACTCTGTGAGAGCCCTGCCCACAGGGCGGGACCTCCTGCTAATGGCCCATTGAAATGGAACACTCCTGGACGAATGAGGGATTACACCGACATGTTAAAAGCACAGACCATTTTCATAGGATTCTTTTTCTTTGCTTTTTAAAAAACAAACCTGCCCCAGGAGCAATAATGCTATACTGAGTTTCTTTCCTATGGTTTCTCCATTTGTTTTATTATTTATTTAGTTTATCTAGTTTGTTCATTGCTATTCACAACTTCCCTCTGTTCTGCACGTACTATTTTCTCTGTTTAAATAGTACGTAAGAAGGCCTGTCAGAGTTACAATTAGAAGTTCATTGCATACCGCTTATGAGACGAGTTGACCAAGGAACTGCTAATGTTAGAGTAGGACAAATTCTGTACCAGTTCGATAACGCCCGTCATAGATAGCTATACATAGCATATATAGCTAACCACAGAGAAATGGTAGAAATGGAGGTGACCTTGTTAAGCCTATGTACCACAAGGAAAATTGTACAACAACTGAGGCACCTACAGTACTTTTGTGAGTTTGGGCTAAATCTTTTTTATTTTTTTAATGAATTTAAGTGCATATAACCTACAACATAAAAATATAATAATGTTAAGGAGTCAAAGTCTTTTTACGGGCTCCAAGATTGAACAAATGAGGGGTGCACAATTTATTGATGTTGAAGCCCATGCAGAGCGACAGCAGTGCCATGAGACAGACAGAAGGGCCCATATCATTTTATTGAGGCTGAATACAAGCCCCCACAGTTTGTCCTAGTGTAATGGGCCGTCATGTCCCCTGCAGCTGTCAGCACAGGGCTCAAGTGAACACCTCTCTGGACACTTCCCTGGGGCGGCACACATGGACAGAGCAGGCTGGAAGGGTAAGTGAATATTGGCCCTGTGCTTTCACACTGCTGGTTTGCAAGACTGGAGCATTCAAGAGCCATTTTACTGCTATTAGTCCAGTTAGGTGTTGACATTACAGTCGCGATGACAAGGTGGCACAAGAGGCGTCACTGGGACTGGATTCTGTATCCATGATGTCTTTGCACCATTTTATATGTCAGAAGGTAATTGTGGAGCTGCAACTCATTGAACCATGGTTATAAACAAAATAAATGATGCTTTAAGTCAGTAAAACATTTGCACAACAGTGCAGTCATTTGGTCCTTTAAAACATATTTTACATTGCCACAAGAAAAGATCATTGTAAAAAAAAACAAAAAAAAACCCCAAAAATAATTTAATTAGTGTACAGTTTATTTTTAAATGAGTAAAGTAATTTTGGGTGAGAGCTGCCTATCCCCTTCAAAACAAAGGATGTTGGATTTTGCATGTTCTTCCTGGGGGGTCTCCTACTGAGCCAGTCTGATGACGAGGGTGAGAAAAGTGTCTAATTTGTGGCCACAAATTCGTTCTGTCCAAAAAGTATGCATACACATGAACCATCCAAATCATACCCACAAATTTGAAAAATGGGTATTAAGTGCCATAAGATGTTCAAATTTTTCAGATAAACAAGGCCGGCTCTTTTTAATTAGAAGAAATAAAAATCCAGAAACAAAAAGCATATATAGGCTGATGTAATCCAAACATATCCACACTTCAATCTTCGGGGCCTTGGAAATTTAAATATAGGCTATGTCCTGAATAACGTGCACGTTCTAGTCATCTTATATATCCTTTATTACAATAAGGTCCAACTCTAGGTCTCTCTCTGAAAACAGTTCTTGTTCTTAGGAAAAAACATTCATCCAGCTACACGAGCAATCGCTGTTCGATAGATGATGATGCCTTCTGAGACCCAGAAGCTGAACTCCTTAGTCAGTTGTTTAGTGCAAATAAAACAATGGCTAAGTAACAACTATCTGCAGCTAAATGCAGACAAAACAGAAACACTGATTATTGCCCCTGATGATGCCATTCAAGGGATAAACCAGTATTTGGGTCTATTTGAAATTTGTTCCTCACTTTAATTCAATTTAATTTATATTTATTTGGTTGGTACAGTGCATGTTCATAAACATACATGAAACACATGGCCAGGGGCAAATTTGTATCCGTTGTCCCGCATTCACACTCACAACACTCATTCATACACATGTTTTTAGTGGTAGAAGAAACTGGAGTACCCGGAGGAAACCTACGCAGACACTGGAAGAACATGCAAACTCCACACAGAAAGGCCCTGCACCGTCTGTTCAGGCTGCCGTGTCACCTTTGAATAAATATGGTCAGTTAACAGGATCAAAAGCGTTCTCAGCGTCCAAACTAATTATTACAGCTTAGTTGTGCTATTTTTGTATATGACTCATTATGTGTAAATATTATTTAATATTTTAATATCTTGTCTATATGAGGCACAGTCAAGCTTGTCCTTCTCTTCTGTGGGTATTAGCGATTAGATGGCTTTTTCCCAACGGGAGAAAAAAAAATAGGAATGAGAGCCACCTCCGCGGGTAGCTCCCTGGTCCAGAGGTCAGGGAGCTTGAGGGTCCTGCGCAACGTCTTTGCTGAGATGTCAGATGTTTTTCCAGGGATTTCCAGTTTAGGGGTCACTTCCGCGAGTGCTCCGATGACCACGGGCACCACTTTTGCCTTCACCTGCCACGCTTTCTCCAGCTCTTCTCTGAGCCCTTGGTATTTCTCCAGTTTCTCTGGAAGTCCCAGAGGATCTTGGCTTGGCCATTCTCTAGCTTTGGAGGTGTTTCCCACTTTGACCTTGGGGTTTCCAGCCCATACTCTGCACAGATGTTCCTGTACACTATGCCAGCCACTTGTTTATGGCGCTTCATGTATGCTTTCCCTGCCAACATCCAGCAGCTGCAGTCGCTTTTCTCCGCTCGCTTCCTGTGTGTCACCTCTCTGCTCTCTGCGTGGCAGCTCGGCCGCCCTGCTGATTTGAAGATGGTCCGAGTGCTATTGGCCAGTCCTAGCTTGAGCAAAGTTTGAGTGGCGACAGTGAAATACAGATTAAACAATGTTCATAGGGACTTGGCAATATCCCAGTATCCTGTGTCCTTGGACAAATGTCCCAAGCGCCCCTGTTCTTGGACCCTTCTCGGCCAGGAAAAACTACCAAACCTCTTTGTGAAAAAGTAGAAACCTCGAGGAGTTCCACAGTGAAGGAGGGAGGGAAGTGAAGGAGGGAGGGAAATGAAGGAGGGAGGGAAGTAAAGGAGGGAGGGAAGTGAAGGTGGGAAATTTGATTCTAAACTCGACAGGGAGCCAGTGAAGCGACTTGAGCACCGGAGTAATGTGCTCTCTTCAATAATGGTCTGCAAAGTTTTGTTATGACTAGAGGACACAGCACAACTCTATTATCCAGCTTTAACTGTGTTTGACAGCTCAGCCTGATTACACAACAGTTGTCTCTTCTGGCATCTTTATCCCATAATAATATTATGACACTTTTATCCAAACACTGGAACTGATCCATGCACATGATGACCAGCACACATATGTATTAGAACTTTTACAGCACCATGTACTTGTAACTGGGGTTTAACCTTAGCTCATAATAAATAGTCACATCATATCTAAAAGACCACAAGTTTGTTAATTGAAAATGCGTGTGGCAATATTAATAGTAATATTTATTACAGCAATTGATAATAGTTAAGTTTTGTTTCGATTTGACAGTTTGACTGAAGTGCATGTCTCACATTAGTGAAGGAATGTCCAATATTCCTTTACTAATGTGTAATATAAGTCCGGTTAGCATCGCCTATTTTGTAAAATACCTTTTGGAACAATTTAGCAAATAGTTTTGCCACTTGAAAACAATAACAGCCGTTGTTGCAGCATCTTGATTTCAAGTCAAAATGAGTTGTTTTATCGGTTCATGTGAAAAAGTGAAAAATTGGTTCACAAATGTTGGTTTTTGCCAACTCATGTCTCACAGGGCAGTCAGCACAGATTTTTTAACAGTGCTTTTTCAGGACTTTACACTGAAGCTCAAAATCACACAAAAACTTGATTATTAAATTAAATATTTAATTCTGCACTAATGCTATACACAGGGAAACCATTTTCCAGTTGTAAGAAGATTTCTTCTTCGAGTCACATTTCCATTTAAAAATGGAATTGTATATATTTTTTTTAAGTTACAATGTAACTTATACTTATTGTATAAATGTCAGAACCGCAACTGACGGTATAGACGGATAGACGGTTTGGACAGATATTTGAGCAATTAATGCAGATTTGCTTTTGAGTTTACATTTGTAAGAGTAAAAAAGTAATTGGGTAAATATACTTGGGTAAGAGAACTTATAAGAGTAACTGTCTGAATGTAACATTTGATTTATAATTTGAGGATAATTGGACAAACATTACATAATGCACCCATTTTGGCATTTGAACAAGAGAGACCAGACAAACGTATAATTTCTGAAGGAGTGGTGCAAGAAACACAAATGTTCCAATTATTTATTATTGTCAACATAAACATTTTCTTTTGTGTCGTCTTCACACAATGGGAAGAGTAATCAAAATCATGCTACCCCAATAAAAATGCAATGTCTGAAAACCATAGTGAATAACTGACTGCTACCCATCTTTGTTTACGTGCAGCATTTATGGACAATGATAAGGCAAAAACAAGAAAAAAACCAAGATTTCATTAATGCAGTTCTGAAAATGAATTTCTGAAATCCTCAGGCCACTTCTCCATCATAGATTTCATTTACTATCTAATGCCTTATACTACCTTTAGGTGGCGATACCATTTTAAGAATGCCTGATTTCGTTAGATGAAGGTTTATTAGATGAAGGTTGATTAGATGAAGGTTGATGAAGGTTGTTCCCTACACTCATGTGCGCTCGCTGAGGTCTGAGGGCCAGCTCCAACTTGTCGTGACCAAAAACAAGACTCAAAAGCCGGGGTGACCGGGCTCTTTCTGTAGTTGGCCCCAAACTTTGGAACGCTCTTCCTCCTCACATGAAGACTGCACCTTCAGTTGATGCTTTTAAGTCTCGTTTAAAAACTCACTTTTATTCACAAGCATTTAACCCGTCTTTTATTATTTTGTATATTTTATATTGTTTTTAATTTGTTTTTATTTCGTTTGTACGTATTGATGTATTTAAAAAAAAAATTCTACTTTTAACTTATTTTACCCATGCTTGGTTTGTACTCTGTGCAGCACTTTGGAGACTTTTGTGTTGGTAAAATGTGCTATACAAATAAAGTTGGATTGGATTGGGCCTGGTTAGTATCGGTTTGTACTACCAACCCTGGGACATAAAGGGGCCACAGTGGGACAGTAGTGGTGCATACTGTCATTATGACCTTGGGAAAGTCACTCGCCCTGCCTCCAAAGAAAGTGTGTTACAATCCAGCATGTTTACAGCATGTATATCATGTGCACTGTCCAGACTGCCCATGCCTTAACATGTGCCTGAAATTGCTGTTTGCTTGTGTGTGTACATGCTTGGCAAGACAGAAGAAATTATTGTGTGCTGGCAAGATGGTCTAGCAACAATCAGTTAAAATGCCCCATTACAAACATTCCTTTCTCTTGAGGTCTTCCAAGTTGTAAATGTGGTCACAGACATGATTAAATTGCTGTTATATTTAGCATTAGATAATGTAAAAGCTATTGTTTTCTGAGCTGGTGGTTTGATCCAAATTTAATTCTCACGGTAGGAAACAGGTTGTTGGCATAGAAGCAAAGACTGTGAATGTACTGAGCTATCCTCAGACTCGGGGCCTGATAAAATTGCCTTTACGTGCTTAATGACCTTTGAAGGTGGGTGCTGGAACCTATTGAAGCATACCAAAAATGAACCATCCTAAGCAGATTGTGTATCAAAGGATAATTTGGCCTGTTTACGCAATTCACACCCACAACCGCAGTTATGACTCAGCCTCATTGTAGAACTTGTTACTGTGGCATTGTTTTTCATATAAAGACAGGCTGATTGACGGACACAACACATTTTCACACCGAGTACCACCAGATGATCTACAGGTCTAAAACAAGACTACACTTGCCATATAATTTCTAACCAAGGACAAACGCAAAAGAGGACTGAAATGTGGATTAAATTGACTATAAATCAAGTAAATGTTGAAACTGCAGAGGAATTTGTATCCCACCTAAAGTAGCACGCATACCACCAGTAGTGCAGGTACCATAGTTTTAGAACAGCTCCTTATCAGATTGATGAATACTGTATATTTGCCACAACAGCTGTCTGAAGAGGGGACACCAATCCTCAATCGACCTATTTCTGAGATTCTGTAATAAAAAGCCACGGCTAGTTCTCGTCATTACTGTCTACACTCATCCTTCTAGACCAGGGGTGGGCAGTTATTTTTCCGCCGAGGGCCATATTGGAATCCAGGCAAGTGGCGGAGGACCAGCCTGCTGTCACTGGTGTAAACAATTCTTATCATTATTAGTACTTTTCTGTAAAATACTGGCTACTGAATCTGTTATTCATTCATTTCATGTCATCTTTATTAAGGACACAAGTGCAGACACATGTTACAGCGCCAAGATAGTTCAAAATAAAAGAAACTAAAAGTAAAACACATATGATCCCTGGGGGGAGGAGAGCCTTAAAACAGGCCGAGGGCCTGATCCGGCCCCTGGGGCTGCATATGCCCAGGTGTGTTCTAGACAGATCTTGTCCTGGGCCACTGCGGCAGAGATGCAGCAATCACGGTGGCCCAAGTCCAGACTGATTAGTGTTCTGATGTTCTGATAATTGTAAAAGAAGAAACATATTTAAAGAAATATGGATTGAGTACACATGGTGAACACACATCTGCCTCATGTCAGCAGTATGTTAGAGGAAAAAACAAGACATCCAGCACACAGCCCTGCTTTAGCTCTATAGCTTTAGCCTTTGTCCCTAGTATTTTTAAAATATGTTTATTTCAAAATTACACAACCTCTTGCAGAATAGCTATTTGCACAAATTATCAGTATATCTGAGACGTGCCGTCTGCAATGCAGTAGAATTTTTCCAAACTTGGCTGAGGCAGTGTTTGCCCAGCACCTTGCGGAGAGAGAAACACTGTTTTCTTAATGACAAGCAAAACAGCAAGCAAAACATGTAAAAATGTCAGAGGGGTTAGGATTGCATGGAGGCCCATACACTTATCATATAAGTGGATATATGAGAAGGTCAAAGCAATGGATAGCGTTGAGTCAACTGATGTTCATTACGGGAATCAGAAAGAAGCAGTTGAGGCTTTAGACTTTGCGCTTGTAAAACATACTTGTCTCAGTGTAGTGGGTTTTTTTCAGTTTGATACACTGTGACAAACATCAGATTTATAAGGAGTTTGAGCCTACGCCTCACTGTCTATTTCCTCATGATGGAAGATACAATGGCAAATCATAAAGAAATTATTCCACAGACAAAAATGAAACAAGGCAACATTTTACCATAAGCAAATCAAGTTCACTGGAGGGCCACCATTGTCATCCAAACTGTTTTCAACAGTGGAGGGCTGAGCTTATAACAAAGTACACTCTGTTCAGGTGACGTGAAACTCTCAGAAAGTCCCTGGAAACATTTCTGGAAAACTGGAAATGTTCACAACTGTGTTTAAAAATCAGAAATAATCTAGTTTGTAAAAGGACTAAGTGGGAGCAGGTGCAACATTGTGCTCACCTCATATGTTTAATTTTGCAAATGTAACTCAAAGGAACTTTATTCTAAACTCCTGAAAATCTGACCATGATGTTGGAGATCTGGATCCAACAATACAACACTGTGAGAGAAGTGGGTAACAACAAGGAGAGGGTGGCGAATGGAAGGGATAAAGCAGCCTTTGTTGGGGCAAACCTCAGAGGAACGACGTCTGAAGCCAAGGTTGAGATGAGGAGATAAAAACACACTTTAGGGGTACTTACCCTGCACTTTAACTGTTACCCCCTGTTGGTTGGGTCGAGGGCCATTGCTGAGGTCTTCCTTTCATAATAACAGTCATTTCAGTGCAGTGTTCGGCTGCTGTGCTCTGCTGTAGGGTTCACTGCATGTTCTCCAGAAGTACAGCAGAGTCAGCAAGGCCAAAAGAGTCCTTGTTTAACAGAGGCTCTTGGTTAAGCTGTACAATACATATAAAAATAAAAAATAATAATAAAGCATTTATGCAAAATTTAACCCCAAACTTTACAAGGGCTTCTAACATATATGTACCAAAATCCAACCATTCAGCATCTAACTGTCTCTTTGATAAGTGGTTTGTTTGAACAGAGTTTGAAAGTATATATAGTATTATGCATAATCAGAATGACTTTCCCTGAACATTAACTTACTCTGAGTTGTATTTTTATTCATTTCATTCATGTATGTTTGAGTATTCCTGCTCTCACAAACTGGCAGAAGCCAGCTCAATATGTGTAGCATTCTTGATTTCTTCATAGACACATTATCGTCCTGGGACAGGTCCTGTTAAATGTGCTCAAGAAAAGACAAAAGAAAAGAGCTAAAAGAAGAGAAGAGAAAAGAAAAGCACAGCATCTTCCCCATACCTACGTAAAGGCCAAGCTTTCCGTCTGCTTGTTTTTCAAAGACAAAGTAGGCCTACATGTTTGTTTTGTTTCTTTTGGGTGCTTCGCCTTCAGCCCAAACCGCAAATTTGCCCTTTGATTGGACTTGAGCCCAAACACAGCAGTGAGATGGGTTCAAGATGGATTCTTGTGAATTTTGAACTCACAAATATTGGAGGAATTAATTTGACTGTGCAAGATAAGCATTCTCCTGCATTTAGAGCACATCATATTTTGTTTGCACTTAACTCAGGTTCCTGCTTACAACACTGACTTAATTGTGGTTCTTAGACTGCAGGTCATCCATGTACAGAAGTGCGAGCTAAAATGCCACATAAAGAGGCAGGTCAGTCAATAATAGAGAATCAGTTCATCAGTTTTAACAGAAGGTTTTACCATATTATTAACTGAATTAGCTCTGTCAGTAAAAATCAAGTGTACAGGACCTCTGTAAAATAATTATTTTGGAAATTATAGGCTATATTGAATTTATGCAAAATATAGTCATAAGGTGTATTTGACTCAAACTTGCACACAGCTGCTATCCCAAAGCTGCATCTAATTTTCTAAATATGTAGTCTGGATGTAAAGGACATGTTCATATAACACATGTTTGCGGTATTCAGCATTATGTCTGCGCAAACGGAGGTCTATACATGTGTTTCTGAATTTACACTGACAGCAGGGGATATGTCCTGATTAGGTGAAACTGTAGCATGGGGGACCTCTTGGAAAATGATTACTCATGTTGGTGTGCAGTGAACAAATGCAAACCAGAATCTCTATTTACAAATGTTATATGAAATGTACTATTTTCTATGTATGTATGTTTCTATAAAACCGATCTTGCAGTAATTGGTGAAGATGTGGGAAGAGTCTATATGATCTAAATGGACTGGATAAGACACTCCCACTCTGTTTGCGTGCATGTTAAACATGGGGAATCTGCATTTCAGTTTTATGCAGCTTCCTGAGAATGTGAGACAGGCCGCTACTCTGGCATTGTTCAAATAGAAGCTAAAAACTGTTTTGTTTGGCTGTGCATATGACTGAAATGATTTTCTTTGCACTCTTCTCTTTTATGTCTTAAACTATTTGATGGATAGCCTTTACATTTCTTTGAATTAAGGTTTTGTGATTTTAATGCATTTTTTCCTGTTGTGTGAAGCACTTTGAATTGCCTTGTGTATGAATTGTGCTGTACAAATAAACTTGCCTTGCCTTGCCTGCTTGATTAGTGAGTAGCAGTACTGCAGATGCTTAGTGCAGAAATAATTCTCCCATAGAGTGCCAGTGTAATTTTTGAGAAAACAAACTGCCTGTGTTTGGCTGACAAATCACCAACATATTTCACAAAGGTTAGATTTTGAAGGGATTCCTCTTTATTTTCACAAAATGAACTTTTCCTCTCTAGCTGCTATCACACTGATTGGTCAGGATTGATCACTCAGTGCATGTTTCTGTCGGCCCACAGTTCATGATAGCTGTATTGAATGTGGAAGAATTTTTAATTTTATTTTGGCAGCATGCACCAGTGAGCACATGACATTGAAACCAACGCCATATTACATTCATCTTCCAGATCTTATTGTACTTCCATGTACTGGTCAGTAGGCCGGGATGGAAGGAATTGAAGACAGCGAAGAGGGAGAATGAACGAGAACTGTTTGTGATACATTTTTGGTGTGCATCAAGGCATATGGCCATGGTTTGTTTTAGCATTCAAATGTCAGTGCATTACATCTGGACAGAACAGTGCCGTAGTGGACCAATCCAGGGATAAACTACATTTCAAATGCGCAAATCATACAGCCAAAATTTAGTTTTTTGTTCAATAAGTGTTATTTATACAGTTTCCTCTCTTATATTTTTTCAAACAATGAGTTCATAAATTCCACCTCACTAGTTTGTCTTGGGTCATTCAGTGGATTTATATCTAGACTTTTTATTTGGTTACTACCATGAACATCAATTATGCCTTGGCTCTTAAAAGCCTCTCCCTACATACCCCCACTCCTGGTGTTTCCTTTCGCCAAAGTTCATGCAGTGTAAGCATCACTCGGCCCAATCTGACTTATAGTTGCCCAATTGGTTCTAGTGCACACAGTCCCAGTTACATATTTATTCCCTTTGGGTCTCCTAGATCCGCACAGTTGTTTCCTTTACGGCAGACTTGAGCTGAACTTTTACCCCTTAGCTGCTTCCTGACATGTTTAAAAAGTCATTGTAGATGCAATAAAAGACCTGTTAAATTTTAGGAACACAGCAGCCAAGTGGAGAACGTTCATCAATATTTCGTTGGCTGTGGTGAACTGTGAGATGGGGAGAGCACCCCCAGAGTTAATGCAGGAAGTGACATAAGAGTATACATGGGCAATTGGCAGCTTTTCAGCCACTAACAGAGGATATTGTTGAAAACGTTATATGCCTTTATTTACACATAAGGCTTAAGTTTCACGCGAGGTCCATTTGCTATAAAATTTAACAAAACATACCTGTGTGCTGTCAAAGTCCCACTACGAGTTCATTGGAGAGTTGATACTGCTGCAAGTGCTCCCTGTGGATGGCACTATGTTGTTTTCTCTGCATGTTCAAATACAGGAAGCCATCAGGTTAGAGCCACAATAACAAGCCTCTTTTGTTTCATGCAGTTCCCCTTTCTGGTGAAATAGCGTTCCTCAAGGTCTTATTAGAGAAGTCGAATGAACATTTATTACAATTACCGTTTTAATTAGCCACAGCAAAATCCAAAAGCTCATCTGGTGCATAATGCTGGAAGGACAGTTATTGGGTATCTCGACTCAATCTCAATAGTAATTAATAAAATGTTGTCTTTTGTGCCAATAGGGCAAGTACTCTCCCGTGTTTCCAAATTCTGTTTTGTTTGTTCATACTAATAATTTTAAATAAGCGTTAACATCCTTGAGCAGTGACACTATGACTGGCATAGGTTTTTTGTGACACATCACATTTTAATTGCTTATTTATTTGAGCTTTTATTAGATGAAACCGCATGAAATGGTGGACATTCAGCAAATTGCTGTGGATGGGTGCACATGAAACCTGGCATACATACTATCCACTCTGCCCACAAGCGGCACCCTTTGGCTGTTCTTGATGCTTTAGCTCATGGTTGGATTGTAAACAGACAACCCATGTTTTGTTGATGATCCTAACATTCATTTTATTCTTTGTTTGTACAGATGTCTGCAGAATTATTAAATGCTGCAATTTAATAATTAATTAAAGGTATTTCATTTAACATGTACAAACTTTGCGTTTGTTGGGAAGAAACAAACTACCCACACTAAACCCTATTAAGTATGGGAATATTAGTATCAAAGTGTTGATATATCAATAATGATAATGAGTAAAATATGGGTATTGATAATATTATGCAAATATCGATACTGATAACATATGAACATGTTATGGCTGGCTGTAGACATGTTAGGTCAATTTCTTCATTGTTTTGTGTCAAACACACTCCACCAGAAGCAGAATTGACTCATCATCGGTGTCAGGTGATCTGTTTGCCTTTAAGAGCATATTTGAAACAATTTTTTATACATATATTTAATGAAATGCCTTCATCCATGAGGTTAGTATAATAATAAAAAAAAATAACCCCAAAGTACTTGGTATTTTATTGATTGTATACTCCTTATTTTATTTATCTACTTTTTTAAGTGTCATTGGTTTCTTTAGACAATGCACCCATTGTTGCAGCCTGGTTGACATTGTGCATGATGGAAGCTGACTTCCAGACAGGCAGTAATAATACACAGAGAGATCTAAGTATGACTCTCCAGGGGCACCAGTACTTTTTATGTCGTCTGACTTTGAGCTGTGTGGTTTGGGAAGTTAGGGTGAATGAAGAGGATACATATTTGAGGTCAAAAGACAAAGGCAGAAGGAATTATTATGAAATCCAATCAAGATGTGGTCAATTTACTGCTGGATAGAATAATGCTGTTGCAATGGAGTTGAGGTTTGTTTATACAAACCAGACATCTGCTGCTTTAATGAGGCCAAAGGTTCTGTAACTAAAACTACAGCATCTGGTCAAATTACAGAGACTGTCTTTCACTATCTAATGTCCCCAAGTCTGAGGACAACAGACAATAAACAGCAGGCCTCTAGATTTTGTAAGTAAACAATACAACTGTATTGCGTTTTCAAGAATGGTGCATTTTGCTATGTACCACAATACACACGTCTGTGGAGAGATAATAAAGCTCCTTGTCAAATGTTGAAAATTATTTAAAATAATATGGCTACTGACTACAGCCATACTTCATGTAATATTAGAACATTTACTGTATGGATATTTTTATTTTATTCAATAACATGAGGTAGTGTGAACTTGACCACATTAATAGAATATAAGGAATAAAAAGAAAGCAGACAACCTAGTCCAAGCCTGATTTTAAACCTCAGATTTGGACACAGCTTTTTGATGTGAATGCACGCTCCAGTGCTTAGGTTAAACACGGGATCCCTCTGAGGTAAATTGTGGTAGACTACAGGACTGTTCAACATGGCCTACACTCCAGATAACTGAGCAGCTCTCAAAATAGAAGGCCAAATTATACTTCTTACTGGACTCTACTGAAAAGCCAGAATTAACAATGACTCAGCAGTTTATGGGGTATATCACGTACGTCACATTTTAAAATTAATGTTCACATGCAAATAAGTGATATTTAGCTCTGTCTCTCAGATGAGCCAAAATAACAGTGTCTACCCATAACTTGCAGGGCTGTTGTACATACAAATGTGTAGCCCATTTGTGCAGTATGGCATCTGAGGCTGTAGAGAGGTTATCACCATTATGGTTTGATTGTGGAGTAACCATGGAATGAAGCATGTTCTTTGTTTTGGATTTAGCACATGAAGACTGAGCAAACCTGAATGACACTGGAATATTTATTGATTTATATTAATCATTCATGGGTTTTCTTTAAACATTTGCCTGAGAGGAAACCTTTAAGAGCTCAAGCTAAGGTAAGCAGCTAATTAAAGTGACCTCACATTGACTTAATGAAGACCTTTGTTGTCCCGCTACTCTGCATTTACTTTCACACTTTTGCGCTTTGTGCTTTGGTCTCATCCAATAAACCCAAACAACAACAACAACAACAACAACAACAACAACAACAACAAAAAACTGTTAGATGATTATTGACTGCTAAGGGCTCCTGCAGTTAGAAAATGTGAAAACATACATTCCTAGCATTTGACCCATCCTTCAATGCCGCTGGGTCAACCTGTGAGGAGCAGTGGGCACCAAAGAGCAGCACCCGGGGACCCAGCTCCAGAACTTGAGCAACGCTTTGTCAGGACTACCTTAGATGGAGGATTTTGTTGCGCATGTTTTGGGTTGCATCTTGAACAGCTGTTCTCTGCCAAAGACTCTGACTCTGTTTGCCCTGCTGCAACCATCGCTCTTGTCCACAAGAAGCCATGGATCACAGGACTTAATGACTAATGGACCCTACCTGGACCCTCTGCAGTCCGCCTACAAAGCCAACAGGTGTGTAGATGATGTCACCCTCCATTTCATCCTGCTGCACCTGGACTCCCAAAGAACCTGTTCAACACCAGTCTTCCTGGTCTGCTCCAAGACAAAGTATCTCAACTCAACCTGCCCAACTTCACCTGGAGGTGGATGACTGATTTGACTTCCTGACAGACCACAGGCAGTGCGTGCTGCTTGGAAATCATGTCTAGGACTCTTGGACCATCAAAACAGGGCTGTGTACTTTTTCCCCTGTTCTTCTTTCTGCACACCAACGGCTGCACCTCCAGCAATGACTCAGTAAAACTGATAATGTTTGTGGATACCACCACCCTCATTGGGCTCATCTCGAACAGTGATGAACCTGCCTAAAGGAGGGAAGTGGACTGACTGGTGTCCTGGTGCAGTGGTAACAACCCAGGCATAAAACGTTCCTCTTGGAAATAGCCTATGTTAGGAATATGGATATGTATGTTGCCAGTTAGGAACAGAAATAAAAACCTACAGTTTCTCAGCCACGCTGCCCTAGGAGCAACTATGCTTGGGGAAGTATGGCAACTTGAGCATTATCCTCTGCTTCCTCCTACTTTAACTATCAACAATATTCCCCTCCCCTTGGGGAGTGGTACTGTTGCAGATACTGCCGATGCAAACCTGTAGATCCGGATGTTCCTCAATTGCCTGGAGGAATGGTTTCTACTCTAGATGAACGGATCTTCGTTTGCCAAGGAAACTGCTGTTGTGATTTTGGGCATCACTAAAATAACAAATTGAATTAATTCAATTGTAACTTAATGGCACTGGGATAGGCTCCAGTCACCCGCGACCCCTAACGGGAACAAGCGGTAGAAAATGAATGAATGAATGAATGAATAATTGTAACTTGGCCTGGTGGTGTCATCTGCTTGCCTCAATGGAGATAGAGAAGTTTAATACAATACTGTTGAATCTTCTAGGCAAGACAATCACCATGGAGACAGGCAGGAAGCGGACCCCCCACCAAAAGTTTACATAGTGCACCTTTAATGTGGTTAACAGCATGACTGTCTGCTCCTTTCTGAAGTAAAAGTGAGGACAGAGTTACATGTGGGCGAGAGAAGCTAAATTTTGTCCAGAGCCGACTGTGTGGGTGTGCAGAGTCTGTGTTTGGGTATGGAATATTGCTTTGTGCTGTCTTTTTGGCATTGGTACAGAACTGCATTCATGACAATTGGACAAAAAAGAATGATCTGCAAAATCTTTAGTCTAAAATGTTAACTAATTTAACAAAAAAGAAAACAATTTCAACAGCCACCATTAGCCAATTATACTCCATGGTGGCACTTCAGAAAGCATTTTTCACTGTAAAGTCTTCTTAATAAACATAATAAATACAGTAGTATGATGAGGGATGTCTAAGTGAATGAATGATCTATCCATCCAAAAGCAAATTTTGACTCTGCTTGACCCTGACATTTTGGTGCCCATTTAAAGGTAAAAATATTTAATATCTCAATAAGTCTAGTTTTACTAATGTTTCTGGTTCCTCTTTGTAGAAGTGTAAGAGAGATAGAAACACTTTTATGGAGGTAGGAGTCATGGACACAGACAGGGTAATAATAAAAATGAAAAATACACTGGGGCCCCTTTCACTATGGTCTTAACCATATGAAGAATTTGTAGGCCCTCAATACCACTGCTTGGCTGTGATTTGCATGTTAACATTTCATAGGTGCAGGAGGCCCTCCATTTTTCCAATTGGGCCACAACAGATTAATTTTTTAATCTTTGTCAAGACAGTGTCTTTTTGTGCCAATGTTTGGTTCCCAATTTTGCCATAAGTAAGTTTGCATTTACAAAGTTGACGAGTTGCGGCACATAAATACCTTTTACACATGCAGCCTTGTTGCTTATAAAAAGGTGCGCTTCACCTATCTGTTGACAGCTGACCTCCTGTCCGACCTCCAATACTTACGGGTAAGCGGAGCTTTGCTTGTCAACGCCACTGCCTCGTATTGGTCGTGCTACAGCTTTATCACCCTGCCATGTCATCTTGCTTTGCCATCTTACGTTCAATATTCTCAAATTCATTGTTTGGCGCTAATATAGACCCTTGTTTGTAGACATATCGTTGTGTGGAAGTGTACTCCAGTGGAGCATTGTGATTGTCCTCACCTGCTCCTTGATGTGCATCGTTCACTCACGATATGTTTCATAGCACCCGCAGACTGCATTCATTAATTCACATTATCAGAAGTGTTATGTAGGTTCATCTGGAGGGGGTACCTCTACTGGGGCGTAGAGTGTTTAACCATCCATTGACTGCTGTCTGTAAATGTAATGACTGTTCCTGAACAACTGCATTTAATGTGGACTGTGTACATTTTCATCCATAAATTAAGCCTATAGAGAAATGGAAATAAGTGACTGAAAAACTTTATTTATTCAACTTAAATTCAGTAAAGGTAAAAACAAATGTGGTGGAACCTGAAGCTGTCACACCAACTTACTGTATCTGTGTGCGCCTTATGATGGTTGTGTTGTCTTTACTCTCGGTACAATTCATGGGGTAGTGTTGTTGGTCGTTTTTATTTTACTTTAGCTTAATTGTATGTGTTTACCATAACTGTTAACCCTCGTATTGCCACATATGTTTGTGAAATGGTCAGCATGTATGTGGTGACACCAGCAGTAAGGAACTGCTTAGTAAACTGCTTGGTCTGTGTGCTATGAGAGATGAATGACTTGAGAAATGTGGGGGTTTATATCCGGAGTAGACAAAAGAAGGCTGCATGATATTTTTTGCACACCTTTAGTAGGTGCAATGGGTCTGTACTGTTTCTGCAGGTGCTGGCCATATTGAGAGAGTAAAGACAAAGAGGGAAAGCAAAGCAGAGGCGACAGATACTTGGCAGCTCACAGGCCGAGTAATGCTGCTTAAATAGTTCTCTCCCCCCACACGCATGAACACACTGTCTCAACCCAACAGTGCATGAACACACACCAAACACATTGCACTCATGACTGCAAGACACGCAGATCTTGATTAATAGTTTGAAAAAAGTAATATTAGCAACACCACCTAAAAATACTGGAACAAAATACTTTCCCCACACAATGGGCTTGTGGGTTTGCTAATTTACATTAGATCTATTATAAACATTGTCCTAGATATGGCCTGTCCTGTTAAGTAGAAAGCTCAGATTTCTTGAGATTACCTTAGAATCATTAAAACAATCGGACGCCAATTATTGGCAGTTGCAATTCCAAAATGATACAAAAGAGAAGTTCTGCAGAGCCTTTACCCTGACACAACCAGGAAAAGGATGATTGTTTACAAAGAAAAAAGGGAGTAGCCTGCAATGCATCACACTTAATATACAATACAAATCAGAATTACTTTTATTTGTACCCAAGGATAAATTATTTTCATTACAGACATAGCCAACAGCCAGAAGAAATAGAGTTTAAATTATTAGTTTAAACTCTTATTATTATTAGTATTACAGTAAGAACTAAACTAAACTCCCTCTGTTGAAAATACAATCAATTTACTTTTAACTTAACTTAAATATATTACCATCACTACATCTTTTTCATATATGTAGCCTCACTGTGGCATGCCACCCAAATACACAGAGGACACAGATGCTACAAACCACATTAGCCTCACGACAGCCGTTTAAGCCAACAAGACAACTGCCCACTTACCCCAACACTTACCCCAACACTCTCACACCTACTGATGCCTTGAAACTGTCATCTCAGTTTGCCCAATCACAGTCCACTCAGGGCCTTGTATATTGTAGCTCGAAAATCCGGCTCTGCCAGTGTGTGATGTCAGAGTTCAGGGGAGAGGGACAAGCGTAGCTCATAGCACCCTTTTATTGGAGGGCTTGTGACCTACAAACCCCATATTATGTGGTTTTTTTGGGTTACGTGTCTTGAAAGCAGCGATATTGTTGGCCTTGTACATTTTTCCTATTCACTTAAATGGATCCATTACTATTTTTGTCAGTGTAAGTACTATCATGCTCATTCTGTTTTTGTACCAAGCTCCAGGCCAATGGGAATTTACTATCCTTATTAACTATACGTATTGATGATTATATTAATTATGAATCTATTAAGCAAGAGAGAGAGATTAGTTTGAAGAGACACAATCAAAAATGCTATTCAAAATATGGTTTCATAATTAACTGTTAAATAAATTCACAAACTAACGTTAAATAAATGATTTTCGGGTGTTTATTACATTGACAGGAGTGAATTCGAGTGGAGGATAGTGGGTGAAAAGATGGCTGCTTAGCTCAGACAGCTCTATCCGTCTGAATCCGTTGAATCTCTTGGATCTATCCAAGTTCACCTGGGGAGATTCCTCATTTCTGCGTGGGAGCAGATATTTAATGAGCTTGGACACTTATTTCTTGAAAATGCCTTAGAGCTTCTGGTTAATGGGGGTGCTTTGAGTGGACGCATATCACACCGCTGCTGCAAAACTTAGCTTTAAAATCATTGTTTGACCCTAATCCTAAAGATGAAGAATGAAAGATGAGTAAACATGGAAGACACAAAACTGGTAACACTACGGGACCAAAACAAACTGCAAAACAAACAAGCTGGCGGTCCACGGCCCCACTGGAAAACAGCCCGCATCACAAGCTAGCGTAGCTTCGAGACTAACATGGCAAGCAAACATGATGAGAGCCGCAGTCCCTCCCCAGCGAAGAAACGGGATCCCGCCGGCCCAGATGGAGATTCTTGCAACTTCTCTGCATTGGAAGGGCGGAAGAATAAACATTTTCAGCAGTTATGGCTTGCGATGTCAGAGGTGCAGCATGCCATGGAGTCTCTTAGAGCCGATTTGTTATGGCCCGTTCGTGTCCAAAGCAGTCTAGCAGCACGTTTCAGATAATGCGGACGATCTGCAGATAGTAAGAGCTGAAATGGAGGCGCTGCGGGCCAGGGTGACGGTGCTAGAGTCGCAGAACAATAACATGAAAAATAAGATCCTGGATTTGGAGTCCAGATCCTGTCGTCCTAATTTGAGGCTTGTTGGGCTCTCGGAGGGTGAAGAGGGGTACAGGCAGGTACTGAAAATGTTTCTTGGAGATGATTATACCTTTGCTCCTTGATGGGTCAGGAGTTGAAGTCCCCCCCATCACAATCGAAAGAGCACATGGGTAAACCAAGCAGCTGATAAACCACAAGGCCTGATTATGAGGTTTCTTAACAATTGCGTGAAGGAACGTCTCTGGAAGGCTGCAAGGGTTAAAGGAGACCTCTAGTACAAAGGTAAGCATGTCTACTTTGCTCCAGATATTCCATACGAGGTTCGCCAACGACGGCAAAAGTTCCACCACATCAGTGAGGAGCTCAGGAAAAGAAAACTGAGACATAGATTATCTTTTCCCACGACTCTTCTGCTGACTTTTGAAGGTAAAAAACACGTGCTCAGAACACCAGGAAAAGCAGAGGTGCTCCTAAGGAAGATGCAAAACACAGAGAACTAAACATGAGAGATGAAGCCACCAACGTGGGGTATGTGAGTTCGGGTAGTAGTCACATGGTGATACATTTCTTTTAATATGAAGAGACTGATGATAGTGATATGATCTATTTGTTTTTAACATCAGACTTTATGCCCCTTGACGGTTGTCTGCTTTAGTACATCATCTTTGTGTTTAAGTACATCCACTCAACGATGTGACAAATGTGGAATATTGGATGAGAGGGAAACTGGAAAATGCAAATGCAGCAGTGGGTGTGGTGAGCTAAGAAGGTTATATACCCAGTTTCTTCGGAGGCTTGGTGTCAGGAGGGGCCCTTCGTTAGGATTGGATTTCTCTCCCCTTCTCTACCCTTTCAGCTGTTCTGTGTTCCTGTGGTTCCTGTTTATGTTTGTTGTTTCCGACCAGAGATTAAAAACATTCAAGATTTATCAACGGAATGATTAATACAACCAACCCAATGGCATCAGAAGTGTTACAAGTAGCATCCTTCAATGTGAATGGCATACTGAACCCAATCAAATGAACACAAATTTGAACAAAAATGAAAAAAGATAGAATAGACATTGTATATTTACAAGAGACACATTTGTATGACACTGAACATCAAAAATTTAATTTAATTCTGTTATAAAAAATCATATTATTCATCATACAAAGGCAAACATAGAAGGGGAGTTGCAATTTTGATTTCAAACCGAATAGTCTTTGAACAGAGTTTTGAATGTAAGGATGAATAAAGCAGATATGTATTGGTTAAAGAGAATATTAATGGAAAGGTTTTCACCCTTTAAAATGTGTATGCTCTACCAGGGAGTGATATTACTTCCTATGCTGATGTCATGGACGTGATTGTAAACCACTCTGAGGGAACTCTAATTTGTGGCGGCGATAGGAATCTTCAGTCTTCACATTCAGTCTACATTAGACGTGTCAACTTCAAGAGGCACTGGAGGAACAATAATCCAAACCCCCGAAAAGCTGCTGGACCAGATGGTGTTTCTACTGCCACATTAAGACACTGCGCAGGAGAGCTGACCCCCCTCTTCAAAGACATTTTTAACACCTCCCTGGGGTCATGCCATGTCCCAGCCTGCTTCAAGTCTGCCATCATTGTCCCTGTCCCCAAGAAGCCCCGGATCACTGGACTTAACAACTACAGGCCAGTGGCACTGACGTCTGTAGTCATGAAGTCATTTGAGCGCCTAGTCTTGCCCCACCTCAAGTCCTTCACCTCCGCCCTACTGGACCCCCTGCAGTTCGCCTACAGAGCCAACAGGTCTGTAGACGACACCATCAACCTGGCACTCCACTTCATCTTGCAGCATCTGGACTCCCTGGGAACCTATACCAGGATCCTGTTTGTGGACTTCAGTGCTGCATTCAACACCAACCTCCAGTACAAGCTCTCCCAGCTCAACGTGCCCAACTCCACCTGCAGGTGGATCACTGACTTCCTGAAGGATCAGAGGCAGTGCGTGCGGCTGGGGAAGAATGTCTCAGACACTCGGACTATCAGCACAGGCTCTCCACAGGGCTGTGTACTTTCTCCTCTGCTCTTCTCCCTGTACACAAAACTGCTGCACCTCAAGCACGACTCCGTAAAATTTATCAAGGATTGCAGACGACACCACCCTGATCGGGCTCATCTCGGACGGGATGAGTCTGTCTACAGGAGAGAGGTGGACCGGCTTGCGTCCCGTGTGCAGTGGTAACAACCTGGAGTTCAACCCCCAGAAGACAGTGGAGATGATCGTGGACTTCAGGAAAGCCCCCCAGCCCCCCTTATCCTGACAGACTCCCCCATAACCACCGTGGACTCCTTCGGCTTCCTCGCACCACCATCACCCAGGACCTCAAGTGGGAGCCCTCCATCAGCTCCCTCATCAAGAAGGCCCAGCAGAGGATGTACTTCCTGCGGGGAGCTGCAAGCATAGATGATGGTGCAGTTTTACACGGCCATCGTTGAGTCCATCCTCACCTCCTCCATCACCGTGTGGTACGCTGGAGCCACAGCCAGGGACAAACAGAGACTTCAGCCCATTGTGCGTTCTGCTGAAAAAGTGATTGGCTGCAGACTTCCATCTCTGCAGGACCTGTACGTCTCCAGGGCTCTGGGACGAGCAGGTCGGATCACAACTGACCCTTCTCACCCTGGACATGGACTATTTGAACCACTCCCCTCTGGCAGGAGGCTACGGTCCATCCGGACCAGTAAGTCCTGCCACAAGAACAGTTTCTTTCCCTCTGCCGTTGGACACATGAACACTTCTAAACACCTGCCACTTTAACTACAATTTAATCAGTCACTCACTGCACTGTTCACTTTTGGCACTACATCTGTAAATTTAACTTTACAAATTACAAATTCTTGTGTACATAGTAAGCCTATTTTTATTTCATCCTATAGTACATTTTAATTGTTTTCTTGAATGCATTCCCTTTTTGATTTCATATATGTTGTTTTTATTATTGTTCATTGTTGTATGTTGCACCTTAATGCTGAAACAAGTTCCTATGTTTTTGAATTTTGTCATTGACAATGGCAATGAACCTTTTCAGATTCTGATTCTGATATTAAAAGGTGGAACGTGAAGATCAATCTAAACTCTTTAAAAGCACAATCAGACCAGGTAAGGGTAATGTCTAATCTGATTAGTTTTAAATATATATAATTTTCTAAAACTTAATTGAATCCCTTTTGCTTGGGGTTTATTTTTTTAAAAACGCCTAAAAAAAGCTGTTCTTGAACCCTCTGGAGTACAAACAATTGGCTGGAGTCTTTGTGAAGCTGAGACTCTGTAGTTTTGGACTCTGATGTCTGTTTCACTCTAATAATAAATAGAAACAATCTCTGCACGGAGAAATTTTGATTTTTAAATCCCGCCTAGATTTTCTTTGTTGAATATATAAATGAGTAAAGCTGGTTTCTGGAGGGATCGGCTGATTGAGAGTAAAATGAGGTAGGTGAGGGCACAAACTTAATCGTATATACCAAGGCTATTCAACTTTATTTTCCAGAGGGCCAGATTTTTTGGAGGACCAAGCCCTCTGGGCCGGTGGGGCGGAGTTGCATAACACGCCACTACTTTAACAACATTTTTGGTCGTACAAAATATCTGCAATTAAGTAGTTAATACAATAAAATAACAACTGATACATTAGCTTTTTGTGGAATTAACATAAAAAAAATGCTTTGTCCATCCAAGACTGAACCAGAATTAAACTAGGGCTAGACTAGTAGCAACCATGTCTGAACCAGGACTAACTGGAATCAAAACAAGTCTAAAGACTAATTAAACAGGGACTAAACCAGGTCTAAACTAGTGCTAACTAAGAAATAAACCTGTAAAGAATATTTGTAAATTGGGTTGTGGGCCGGATTAAATCGCTTGGAAGGCCTGATTTGGCCCCTGGGCCTGATGTTGAATAGCCCTGTTATATACTGATTAGCTTTCTGTGCACTAAAATGCAATTAGGTCTATTAATTATATTTGTATATATTAGCAGCTGTTGTAACTCTGAAGTAATTTAGATAGGCTTAAATTATATAATAAATATGTAATCAGTATCATCATGGGGAATTTCCCCAAGGAAATGTTGTATTCTAGTGCAATTTATATGTCATATTTGTCATATGTCATATATATATATATGTCATAAATACACTAATTTGGATTTTTTTTTTTACAAGGTTTAAACTCACACAACAAGCACTTGCACTAACTCTGGTCAGTACGACTCAACACAGGTGCAACTTTCAATGGCATTGTTTTGAGAGAGACTGAGAAAAGTAACTGGACTCCATCCCAGTCCAAAATATAATAATATATTAATGTACAGAAGAGGAAGAACTGTTCAGAGGGAGACATGTAGGTAGATGGCCAGTCAGATTTTTGGGGTAGCAATGACAAACCAAGCTACCTATGCGTGGGTGCAGGAGTTCTATAAAGTAGCACACTTGTTTGTGTTGCACCTTCATGCACCTTCATGCCGAGACAAGTTCCTATATCTGTGAAGTTTGTTCATTGACAATGAACAATGAAGAATTGAAGGTGGGTCCTCTGTAAACTGCTCCTGACCCCAGCGGAATTCAACGTTGGGATATATGCAGAGGATGATGTTCCTTACGGAGAGATCATTGAATTATACCTTACACCACATTAAAGATAGGGTGGAGCTAATGGAGAAAATGTAGCTATTATTAGGCTACATTACAGGCCTTGAGACACCACCGCATCTCTTTAACCCAATCTGAAAAGCAAGAATACAATAAATCAATCAATCAACCGGAGCGTTAATAGTTGTCTGTCAATGTCTTTCAAATTATAATTGAAAATATAATTACACTAGTCAAAACACACAATGCAAAATAAAAAAATAAATTACATTGCTAGACACCTCTCATTGACAAGCAAAATATTCCAAAGCGGCCCTACAAATGGAAATAGGAGGAAGCAGACAAATTATCTGTTTCGCCTGGAATGTTTTGATGGAGATGAGTGTCAGCCAACTCTTGCGACTGGAGACTGTAAAATAATGCATACCACCCGTTCTCTCTCAGCGCACTCACGGTACACAAGGCTGTAGACATGATAAACAGCTTTCTGAATGAAAACTACTCGTCTGTGTGTGTGTGTGTGTGTGTGTGTGTGTGTGTGTGTGTGTGGGTGAGAGAGAGGAATTAGAGGAGAGAGCAATGAAATCTCCTACCACAGAAAAGTGCTGTCCGGTCCCACGATCGACCAAGCACTTTAAACTGCCACAGTGGCACCATTTCACTAACTGTAGTCGTAGGAGCCATGTGTGGGTTTGGTGCTTTCTCCTTGTGTGATTTTTAATAATGAACCATATTTATTACTTTACATAAAATAGTTGCAGCCCTAATGTGCATCAAATATGCCTATCAAAAGAACTGTAATGGAACATTGCCATATCAAAAGCTAACAAGTGTTGAAGAACAACCTCACGTCACAATAATTCCAATGGTAATCCATCCTTGATGGTCACGACATTTTTCATTAAAATTATCCTAGAAAGAGCAAAACATAATATCATCATTCTATACAAGCCCCAATACTGAAATGCAAAATATTGTGCTGCTCGGTGACGTGAGTGGATAGCATGCAATGCATCATTCATTGAGCAGCGCTCACTGTGGGTTCAATCTACCAGCTCCTTCCCCATTTTATCCCCATTTCATACCAACAGCTCACTGATTTCCTCTTAATAAACAACTCATTTGATGTTTTCCAGTCAGGTTTTAGACCTCATCACAGCACTGAGACCGCTCTTGGTCAAGGTGACGAATGACATCCACCTGAACACTGACGCGGGCAAAGCCTCAGTCTTAATTCTGTTAGATCTGAGTGCTGCTTTGACACTGTCGATCATGGGATACTTTTACAGAGACTAAAGGACTGGGTGGGCATCACTGGCACTGCGCTAAACTGGTTAAAGTCCTATCTGGAAGACAGGAAGTTCTTTGTCGAAATTGGTAACTGTGTCTCAGACCAGATGCCCCTGACGCTGTGGGGTGCCCCAAGGGTCAATACTGGGACCCCTTCTGTTCAACCTCTACATGCTGCCGTTAGCGTCAGTTGATACGCAGCGAGAATGTGTCCTATCACAATTACGCAGACGACACTCAAATCTATGTTTCACTGACGGCAAGGTGAATATGACCAGTGGATTCACGCTGTCACTGCATCCAACAGATCAGTGTGTGGATGCAAAACAATTTTCTCCAGCTGAACTCAGACAAGACTGAAATCATCGTCTTTGGCCCACAGAAACAAAGAGAAAGTGTTAGCAGTCACCTCCAGAGTTCTCGCTCTAAAACCTACAAATCAAGTTAGAAATCTGGGGGTAATAATGAACTCAGACTTGAATTTTAACAGCCACGTCAGATCAATAACGATCAGCAGCTTTTTACCATCTAAAAAACATTGCCAAAATCAAAAAGTATAGTGTCTAAACCAGACCTGGAGAGACTTATCCATGCGTTTGTCTCTAGTAGATTAGACTACTGTAACGGCCTGCTCACTGGCCTCTCCAAACGAGACTGTAAAACAGCTGCAGTACATCCAGAAACGCTGCTGCTCGGGTCCTGACTAGAACAGAAGTACGATACACATTAGTCCTGTTGCTCAGGTCTCTGCACTGGCTCCCTGTGGCGTCAGAGAATAGACTTCAAAGCAGCTCTGCTTGTATACAAGTCTCTCCATGGCCTAGCACCAAAGTACATCATCGGACATGTTAGTGCCATATGAACCATCTCGGACTCTGAGGACCTCGGGGACCGGCCTTCCTGCTGGTGCCCAGAGTCAGGACTAAACATGGGGAATGTTCGTTTCAGTTTTATGCAGCTAAAATCTGGAACAGGCTTCCTGAGGATCATGAATCAGAATCAGAAAGAGTTTATTGCCATTGTCAATGACAGAAATTCACAACATAGGAACTTGTCTCGGCCTTAAGGTGCAACAAGGATGTGAGACAGGCCGCTTACTGTGGCAGTGTTCAAATCTAAACTAAAATGCTGTTTTGTTGGCTGTGCATATGACTGCAAATGCTTTTCTTTGCACTCTTCTCTTGTATGTCTTGAAACTAAGATTGTGATTTCTTCCATATCTTTGTGATTTTAATGCTTTTTTTCCTGTTGTAGTGTGAGCCGACTTTGACTACTTTCCGCACTTGGTGACGAATTGGTGACACCTACAAATAAACTTGCTCTTTGCCTTGCCTTTTTTACTGAATAAAGCCTTACCTGGCTCACTAAAGACAAATCAAGATAAACCACAGGATCAGAAGAACTACATTAAAGTCTCTTCACAAACCAGAGTTTTTTTTGGCAATCTATGATGGCATCAGACCCACAGGACTTCTTCTTGACTGTTGTAAAGTAAATTTACTCCAGTGTAAGGTCCTCCTCTACTGACATGAACCTATAAATCACAAAAATGTAGGCCAGTTTAGCAGTAGTGTGTTACATGTAACATTTCTTGATAATCAAATATTTTTTATTCACTCAGACAATCTTCACGACGTCGGTAAGTACTAAGGGCGCAACCCATACATAAAATATAATAGCTGATGCACTACAATAGCAACTAAACTTGAATTACGAGAAAAACTCGTCATTTGATACGAGATATAAACTCGTAATTAATAAGAAATAAAGATCGTACGTCACAAATGGCTTGGAATGAGTATAAGCTAACACAAAAGCCCACAGTAGTATCAAACTTTATAATGCCGGACCTTTTAAGACGTAACAATCAATCTAGTGTCCCCGTGCAGCAATGCCCCCATTAGTCCTATCTGGTTAAGGCCTACAGTGCGGAGCTCAGCTCCTGGGCACTGGCAGAACACCTGACCGTGCGGTCAGAGCCAAAGCCGCAGGTGATGGGAGTCTTGGGACACATTTTCGCCAAAATCTACTCCCTCGACTTCGTCGGCGTTCACCCTTCTGAATACTTTCTACAAATTCAACCGGTTCATATGAGTTTATTTGGTGTGGCATAGGTTTTACAACACAGCAACTACGGGCTTGGGAGCAAGTGCTCCATACCTGTACGCGGCCTGAGTCAGTGCTCCAGACCTTGTACCGCGGGCTGGGGCCAGTGCTCCAGACCCTGTACCGCGGGCCTGAGGCCAGTGCTCCAGACCCTGTACCGCGGGCCTGGGGCCAGTGCTCCAGACCTTGTACCGCGGGCCTGGGGCCAGTGCTCCAGACCTTGTACCGCGGGCCTGGGGCCAGTGCTCCAGACCCTGTACTGCCTAAAATGTACTATGTACTGACTAAACTCATAAACTCTGTGTATTGGACTAGCTTATAAACATTTGGAGACAAACAGTGTGCTGTTAGAGGATGCTCTTAGTCCTCTGGGGGGCATGGGACTTAATTTGTGTTCATGTTTTGAAAAATTTAAGCCACCTCAAACTTGGGATATGTGTGTAAAATGACGTGGATTGCCCACGTCACATTGACACCGGCCCCTAAACGTTTAAATATCGACTTTATTATGACTACGACTTTATTCTCATAAATGTATGACTTTATTCACGTTGATATCCGAGTTTATTCTTGTTAATTTCCGAGTTTATTCTCGTTAATTTACGAGTTTATTCTCGTTTATTCCCTTATACTCCGTCGTACATCTTACCTTTTATGATGGGAAATTCTTTTAACAAAAGAAGACATACTCTGTGAAAAAGGTTGCAAGGTTAGTTGTTGGCATCGTCCAAAGCAATTACCCGGTACTGTTTACCTGTTAACTTGCGCACGGAAATTTTAATTATTATCAAATTATTATCAAAAAGGTTTAAAAAACTCTTTATATCACTCATGATAACATAACACAAGGAAGGTCAAGTACAAACTGACCAAAAATCTGGAGGTATAACAGCAAATATGACAATGATATTATTGTAAACAAACAAGTTAAAATGTACATTCTCTATTTAACTGAAAATGTAAAAGTAATAATTATCCTTACTAATTTATCTTTTACTGCTCCCGTCTGTTCCTTTTTGCCAAAGTGACAAAACAAGTAACATTAAATTAAACAAATTGATTAACAATTAACACTGATAAAACTACACAGTGCAAAAATGTTAATTCCCACAGAGAATGAACAGAATGAGAAGTGAAGATCTACACCTAGCCGGGCGCAATCATGCATTTCTGCCACTTTGCCACTTTTATATTATAATATATATTATCATTTTATAACATAAGTAATTATAATAGGCCAAGTATTTCTTCACAATTTACCAATTTATTATAATTTATAACAAATAGTCTAATGGTGCTTTTAAAATAAATTTTAATGTTTTATTGCTCAATTAAAAGAGATTTGATCAGAACATAAAGCTGACATAAGATGTTTGTTCTGATCGGAACATACACACTGGACTCTGACTTTCCCCTGCGTGAAACAATGCTGCGATGTGATTGGCTGATGGTTACATGCAGAAACCTTTATGTTCCTCTTGTCTGTCAGCGCTGCACTTATTTCTTATGAAGTCAAAGTAAAACAGACATCACGGAGTGAGAGGGAGAGTGAGGGAGCGAGAGGGAGAGAGGGGGGACGCGAAGGAAAGACGCAAACTCCCAGTTCATCTGAAACAATTTCTTAAAACCCATCCATCCATCCATCCATCTTCTTCCGCTTTATCCGGGGCAGCAGTCTAAGCAGGGACTCCCAGACTTCCTTATCCCCAGACACTTCCTCCAACTCCTCCGGGGGGATCCCGAGGCGTTCCCAGGCCAACCGAGAGACATAGTCCCTCCAGCGTGACCTGGGTCTTCCCCGGGCTTTCCTCCCAGTGGGACATGCCCGAAACACCTCCCTAGGGAGGCGTCCAGGAGGCATCCGGAACAGATACCCTAGCCACCTCAGCTGGCTCCTCTCAACGTGGAGGAGCAGCGGCTCTACTCCGAGCTCCTCCCGCGTGACTGAGCTCCTCACCCTATCTCTAAGGGAGCGCCCAGCCACCCTGCGAGAGGAAACTCATTTCGACTGCTTGTATCCGCGATCTTGTCCTTTCGGTCACTACCCAAAAGCTCATGACCATAGGTGAGGGTAGGAACGTAGATTGACCGGTAAATCGAGAGCTTTGTCTTTCGACTCAGCTCCTTCCTTACCACAACGGTCCGATGCAGCGACCGCATCACTGCAGACGCTGCCACCGATCCGCCTGTCAATCTCACGCTCCATCCTTCCCTCACTCGTGAACAAGACCCCGAGATACTTGAACTCCTCCACTTGGGGCAAGGACTCCTCCACCCACCGGAGAGGGCAAGCCACCTTTTTCCGGTCGAGAACCATGGCCTCAGATTTGGAGGTGCTGATTCTCATCCCAGCTGCTTCACACTCGGCTGCAAACCGTCCCAGTGCATGTTGCAGGTCCAGGTTTGATGGAGCCATCAGGACAACATCATCTGCAAACAGCAGAGATGAGATCCTGTGGTCCCCAAACCGGACGCCCTCCGACCCCTGACTGCGCCTAGAAATTCTGCCCATAAAAACAATGAACAGAACCGGTGACAAAGGGCAGCCCTGGCGGAGTCCAACACGCACTGGGAACAGGTCTGACTTACTGCCGGCAATGCGAACACAGCTCCTGCTCCGGTCATACAGGGACCGGACAGCCCTGAGCAAAGGGCCCCGGACCCCGTACTCCCGCAGCACCCCCAAAGGCACCCCGTGGGACACGGTCGAAAGCCTTCTCCAGATCCACAAAAGCACATGTGGACTGGTTGGGCAAACTCCCATGAACCCTCGAGCACCCGATGGAGAGTATAGAGCTGGTCCAGTGTTCCACGACCAGGACGAAAACCACTCTGCTCCTCCTGAATCCGAGGTTCGACTATCGGTCGGATTCTCCTCTCCAGTACCCTGGAATAGACCTTACCAGGGAGCTGAGGAGTGTGATCCCTCTATAGTTGGAGCACACCCCCTCCGGTCCCCCTTCTTGAACAGAGGGACCACCACCCCGGTCTGCCAGTCCAGAGGCACCGTCCCGACCGCCACGCGATGTTGCAGAGGCGTGTCAACCAAGACAGTCCTGCAACATCCAGAGACTTTAGGTACTCGGGCGTATCTCATCCCACCCCCGGAGCTCTGCCACCGAGGAGTTTGCCAACAACCTCAGTGACTTCGGCTTGGGTGATAGATGAGTCAGCCTCCGAGTCCCTCAGTCTCTACTTCCTCTTCGGAAGACGTGACAGTGGGATTTAGGAGGTCCTCAAAGTACTCCTTTCCACCGTCCGACGACATCCCCAGTCGAGGTCAGCAGGTCCCCACCCGCACCGTAAACGGTGTTGGTGGAACACTGCTTCCCCCTCCTGAGGCGCCGGACGGTTTGCCAGAATTTCTTTGGGGCCGACCGATAGTCCTCCTCCAGGCCTCCCCGAACTCCTCCCAGACCCGGTGTTTTGCCTCTGCGACAGCACGAGCTGCGGCACGCCTGGCCCGCCGATACCCGTCAACGGCCTCAGGAGTCCCACAAGCCAAAAGGCCTGATAGGCCTCCTTCTACCGCCTGACTGCATCCCTTACTTCCGGTGTCCACCACCGGGTTCGGGGGTTGCCGCCGCGACAGGCACCTGAGACCTTGCGACCACAGCTCCGAGCAGCCGCATTGACAATGGAGGTCTGAGAACATGGTCCCACTCGGACTCAATGTCCCCAGCCTCCCCCGGGATTTGGGAGAAGCTCTCCCGGAGGTGTGAATTGAAGAACCTGCTGACAGCGGGCTCCGCAAGACGTTCCAACAGACCCTCACTATACGCTTGGGCCTGCCAAGTCTGTCCGGCTTCCTCCGCCGCCAGCGGATCCAACTCACCACCAGGTGGTGGTCGGTTGACCAGCTCCGCCCCTCTCTTCACCCGAGTGTCCAAGACACGCGGCCGGGAGGTCAGATGATACGACAACAAAGTCGATCATTGACCCTCCGCCTAGGGTGTTCTGGTGCCACGTGCACTGGTGGACACCCTTGTGCTTTGAACATGGTGTTCGTTATGGACAGTCCGTGACTAAGCACAGTCCAATAAGAACACCGCTCGGGTTTAGATCGGGGAGGCCGTTCTTCCCAATCACCCCTCTCCAGGTGTCACTGTCGTTGCCCACGTGGGCGTTGAAGTCCCCCAGTAGAACAACGGGGGACTTAAAACCCGCTCATCTCTAACACATGGGGGGGCGGCACTGCTCGTTCTGCGTGAATGAGAGGCGTACACTGTTCACTCCAAAGTTTCTTGTCAGAGGTTCTGGTCCGGACGAGACAGCGCTTGGGTCCAGATCCGGACTGGAGCCCGCCCCTTAGTGACCTGGGGCATAGACACCACCTCACTCCCTCTCCTCCTGCTAACATTACCAGGCTGGTCTAAATGTTATGCTTAATAACCTTCATTCAAACGTATTATTACGTTTGCGATGCTCGCTAACTCAGGTATGTGGCCCCCATGGCAGGGCCCCGGCCCAGAGCTCTCGTCTTGTTGCCTGCCTAGGGTGCTATCAGCTCACTAACATGACAGACTCATGTACTTTCAAACAGCAGCACTTTGTAAAATAAGTTTGTACCTTAAGAGTGTTGTTAAGATTGCAGTTAATTTTCATCGTCAAGTCCTCTCTTCTTTTGTTTTTCGGCACTGGAGGAATATGTTCTTTTGGACATGTTGTGTTTGTGCCTTGCTTTCATTCTGCTCGCGCACAATGAAGTTGACCAATCAGCGCAGGCCAGGTGCCTTGGTTGCCGGTTTGTCATTACAAATAAATGCTGTTTGTACGTTATATGTTACTGCTGTGTTTGCTGTCGCGTTAGCAGCACTGCTACGCCCTTTTAGCGCCTCGGGGCCCTAAGCGGCTGCTTAGTTTGCTTACAGGCTGGGCCGGCCCTGCCTAGATCTAAAGTAGATCACTGCTTTGATTAAACCAGAGGCAATGAGAATGTTTCTGATCAGAACAGAACTCAAACAATCACCTCTGCAATCACCATTAACAGGTGGCCAGTCTCCCATCATCACAGCGGCCGCGGGGTAAAGTCAAACACAAATCTAACCAGGGTGCCCCGCGTTCAGATCAATGTTGATTGAATATGCGCAGTTCTAGCTTATCTCGAATGAGCCTATTGACAAATCAGGGGCATGTGATGTGAGGCGAAACATGCAGTGGCAGAATGAAACCATAGTTTGCAGCACATTGTTTAAGACCACAAAGCTACAAATCATCCTTGTTTGAAGTAAAATGGTGAACAATCAAAAATGGAACACTTTAGTAGCAAAAAAGTGTTTAGTCACACTTTAAGCTTTAAGATGTATTTGGCTTGCCATAAAAGTAATGCCTTATGAGAGTAAAGATGTAAAATAAATAAGGCCATATCCACACGGAAACAAAACGGCAATAATTTCAGGAAATATGTACATCCGCACGGAGAAATCATAACGCTTGAAACCACAGTATCTACAGGCCTGTGTGACGCTGCCACAGAAAGGAACATAACTAGAAGAAGAGATGACAGAGCATGCAAAGAAAAGTTTCAAGATGTAAACAGAAACTTGCAGAGGTTTTTTAGTTAGCTGAGATTCTGAATATATAATATGGATGTAAAATCTACAGAAGTAGAAAAATTAGGGTAATCAACACGTTGTTGTGTTTGACTGTGTTTGCTGTGTTCCGTTTTCCGAGGGAGTTCCCCTTTGAAAAGCTAAAAGGGATCCACACTTGCAGTGCATTGTTTATCCCCAATAACTGGCCAATTATGTAGCAATGCTTCCCCTTTATTCAACTTGAAAATGTGGTTTACAAAATATGCCTCCTCATACTCAGCATCTTTTGACATTTTTGTAAAAGTGAAAAATGTGTTTGGGCTTCGTTGAGCCAAAGCTCACAGGTGGCCAAAATGTTTTACATCCTAAAAAGAAAAGGTCTCCTGGCAACTTGAGGTACGTACTGTATGAGGGGAGGAGTGGTGATTGATGAGTCACGAGCAATGATATCTCTTGTTTTCAACACCTGGTAATGATAATGGTTCACGGAGTGTGTGGAGTGTGTGAAAGCCTCCTGTATCTATCAGACTCTGTGTGTGGTCAGGGGAGAGTGAGGGCACACTCTCGTTTGCAGGGACATGATGTTCACTTTTGGCATCACTCTAAAATAAGATTTGTTCTCTTGTAAAATTAGACTAATAAAATGCTGGCATAAATTATCTTATTTCATCAAGTTGTTCTGAAGCACTGAACATCTAGAATGAACAAGTTGAACTATGCTGATACAATTCTGTAAACAGTTGGCTGCCACTCGCCATTAAAAGCACCACCGCCACCACCATGACAACAACAGCAACAACAGGATGATGGTAATCCTAGTATGGCCTACAAAATATATTTATTATTTTGTCTGCTTCTGTATTTTGTATCCCTATAAAAAGGAGGACTAATAAAGATGTTGTAACGCAAGCTGGCTTGGCTTCTGTTCATCTTTATCTATGGGCGCAAAGAAGTGAAATAAATGCAGAAAAGGTCATAGTAATATCAAGGTTTACGCACATTTCACAGCACCACAAACCTGGAATTACTAAAAGTCTTATAAAAAAAACATTTGTTATGTTGGTGACGCTCACGTAGCAGAGCAGACCCTTGTCCCCAGGACATAGAGCTTGGAGACCCCCTCCGCCATTGATTATTAGCAGCTGCTTTTCAAGCAACTCAGGCATGTGTTTAAAGAATTCAATGTATAACTACCGCACTTCTACTACTGACATCTTCCTACTTGGAAGAGGGAGAATGATCGACCACTTAATACACTAATTTACTTTTTGTAATTTTATTTTTTCCAATATTAAAACAAAACAAATCTTACAAAACACAGAACAAGACTAGACAATAACAGACAAAGCAAAATGAACACAGGCAGCATTGTACATCCACAAACAACATCACAGCACGTCAAATTAAAATAGTGGCACAACCCAGTCCAAAGTTTGTTACATTTTCCATCGTCTGTATGCCAGTACTGTCCTTGATTGAAGGTGCAACTTGTCTTAAATGTTTTTGTGTATGTTCCAACGGTATCCATTTACATTGTCCATGGCAGAAGTTTTGCGGCCCAAATACATAGTTCTGAAATTGAGTGGGATGATGGTGTCAAAAATAGTCTGCAGTGCCTTGTTAATTTCAGCCCAATATATGGTGTGCCTCCTGGCAACCACAATTTCTCAAACATTTACCCTGTGAATAATGAGCACTTTGACATGGTGTTATATAAAATATCACATTCTTCCAAAATAATTATTTCCAGACTTTGTGGTCCTCCATTAAGAGGTATATACTGTTCATTTTCCCATTATTCATCCGTCAAAAAAATTGCCCTCTCTTTCCCATTTAAAGGATTCAACATATCAAAGCTTTTCATTTGATTTTTTTTTTTTATGATTTGGTAAAAAAAAGTTTATATCTTTTGTTATCATAAGCCAACCAGTTTAAGATTTTTGTGTGTATCTTTTAATTATATATTTCCATGTTGTAAGCACAGACGTTAACCAGGGATTCTCTCTTTCCTCCAGATGACTCAGCCGTTTATCGTCTGCCAGTAGGGCCTGTACAGGAACCACCGGCATCACATTTTCCATTAAGCTTCATGCACCGGGTCACACCAGTACAGCAGTGTTCTGATTTGAGCTGAAATAAAGACAAGGTAGGCCCCAACCATCCTTTTCTTTTGGTAGTTGTAGGGTATTAATTCGGATACAAGATTTTTTTCCATGCCATATAAATCCAGAGATTGTTTTATTCCACTGATCAAACAGCTGGTTGGGGATATTGGGAGAGTCTGGCATAGAGTCTGGCATTGTAGTACTACGTTATAGTACTACATTGTAGTAGTACGTTGTAGTACATTTTTGTACTTTTAGAATTCTAGTAATCCTGCAGTGCATTCAGTATTTTCAGTACTATGTTGTAGTACTTGCTGTAGTACCACGTTATTGTCGTTGTTTTCTTGGTACTTTTAGAATTCCAGTAATCCTAGTACTTGTAGTATTTTAGTTCTACATTGTAGTACCTTTGTAGTACTTTTAGAATTCTTGTAATTAGTACATTTTTTTTCCAGGTTTTGTTTACAGGTTTGTAGTTTTGTAGATTTTTTTCATACTTTTAGAGTTCTAGTACGTAGTAAGTAGTTCTAGTACTTGTAGTGTATGCAGTAATTTGTAGTATATGCAGTATTTCATATATAACAGTACTTGTTGTAGTACCACATTGTAGCACTGCGTAGCAGTACTAGTTTTTGTATATTGTTGTACTTTTAGAATTCTAGTAATCCTAGTACTTGCAATGCATTCAGTATTTTCATAACTATGTTGTAGTACTTGCTGTAGTACCACTTTATAGTACTACGTTGCAGTACTACTTTTTTTCCTGTTTCTTTTGAGAAACAATTCTACTGTAGTCAACACAATACTCCAATGCCTTCAGTCCCTCACAGTGCAACTACAGACTATTACAGTAATGCAGTAGAAGTACATCGGGTACTACCTTCAAAATAAAAGCACTGTAAAACTATGTTTTGGGTATTTTCACAATAAAAGCATTGTAAAACAATGAATTTTAGTCCAAGTCCTTCACAGTGCTACTATAGCCTATTGCAGTAATGCAGTAAAAGCACATTGAGTACTACCTTCACAATAAAGCGCTGCAAAACAACATTTTCAGGATTTTCACAATAAAAGCACTGTAAAACTATGTTTTGGGGATTTTCACAATAAAAGCACTGTAAAATAACTGTTTTGGGATTTTCACAGTAAAAGCACTGCACTTGTGAACATGTGGTTTGTATGTCCGCCTTGTGTACTTTTTTAGAGTTTTATATTATTTCTGTGTTCTCTTTTACAGTTAAACAGTATTTCTAAAAATGTTTGTGCTTGTTTTTCTAGTACCTGCAGTCTATTTGGTATTTTTAGTACTATCTACTTCTATCATAGTACTTCTTTTCTTTCTCGGGTTTGTTGTTTTGTAGATTTTTTTGGTACTTTTAGACGTTTTCGTACTTGAAGTTTTCATTCTCGGGTAATTTTCGAGGTTCGTCGATAGTTTCCGGTAGTTTTTGGAAAATTTTTGCCAAAACGTTTTGACCTTTGCCGTCACTCACAATGGCTTGTTGCCATTGCAATTTCCAGTTTTAATAGTTTAAATCTTAGACTTAGACTGAAATATGGAATAAGGTTACATTTTTTAAGATTTTTGTTTATAGAGGAAAACATTTTTCTCTAAAACTGTTGAGATATTTATGGAGAACAACACCTAAATATTTGTGGACTTCTGTTTGCCATTTAAATGGATTGGTCTTTCTAAAACTCAAAGGGGGTCGCCAGAAAGAAAGAGTTAAAATTTTTTTTTGCATATTTAGATGTGTACGGACATTGGGTCAATATTATAGAGGAAATCCATCACTTTAGGTATGGAAAATGGTCAAAAACAATAAGCCACCATCTGCTAAACAATCTTATGTTCCATCCCAGAAATTGTAACACCATGGATTTTTTCAGATTTTCTAATATATTGGGCTAGTACAAAGCAAACAGGAGGGGGATCAAGCACAGCCCTGCCTTACCCCTCTTTCTAGAGCCAGTGAATCTGTCAGGTGACCGTTAACTTTAATTCTTAGTGTTGGATTTGTTGTAAAGAGCCCCAATATTTTTTCAAAATCATCTATTTGAAAAAACAATACACACATTTACACATACACAGATGTGAGTGTAGATGTCATACAAAGTGCGCCAACTGAAAGTTGTTGTTTTCAGCAGCTATTGACGCCCACAGAATAATATTAATCTGTAAGATTTGTCAAGAAAAAGTGTGATTACATTTACTAAAAAGTAAGACAGAACATATCAATAAAAAGGCTGAAAGCTCGGCGAGAGATGTGCTTGAAGCAATACTGGGAAAAGAGTGAGAGAAAAAAAGCTGTGATCATTCTTAACAAACTTCTGTAAAATGAATTTTTTTGTTTGCTTGTTTATTTATTTATTTGGTCAGGACAGTGCATGTTAATGAACATACATAAAACAAATGCTGGAAACACGCCAGATTATAGCCATGGGCAAATTTCCATTCATTGTACCGCATTCACTCTCACAACACACTCTCTTTCATAAACCAGCAAACTATTCTACATGTTTTTGGTCGTAGGGGAAACCGGAGTACCCGGAGGAAACCTGCGCAGACATGGGGAGAACATGCAAACTCCACACAGAAAAGCCCTGCACCACCCAGGACCCTCTTGTCATTAAACATTTGAATATATTTTAAAGGTATTTTCTAAAGGGATATCCTGGCTTTAGAGAGGTTTAACCTTTGCATCTCTTAACTTGTAGCTTATGAGAACTGCAAATGCACTGTTTAATAAAATAAACAGGGCTATAGACCATAGTGGAACACAAGCCCTTTGGGTGTTTGCTCCTCTCCTGAGACAAGCTCACAAGCTTTCCCGAAACATCATTGTTATGTGTAACAGGGGCAACCATTAAAGTTGTGTTCAATGAAGTTAAGCCTTGTTAAACAAGTTTCCCTTTTCAGCATTGAAGATGGAAGGCATATGTTTCTGATTACATGTGAGCGAGGAAATACAATAGGCCTCTTTAACCAGTTTCTTGATCCTGTACTCCAGGACTCAGCCTGACACTTTGCCACAACTCTGAGCCACAAACAGTGACATTGAAATGTGAAACCAGTAAACAATTGATGTTTCTGCTTTACTAAACATTTCTGGACAGGGAACCGCAGAGTTGAATACAGGGTAATCTTCATGTGGTTCACTGGGACCAATCAAGGCTCCCTGTGCACAAGGCCAGGACAGTTTTAGTACAATATAAAATAAAGTGCCCCTCTGAAACTTCAGTTATTCAATTATTTAACTATTGCTAAATTAGAATTATTTGTACGCAAAGGCAGTAAAATAATAGTACAGCCACAACATATCTATTATATATTATAGGCTACTTGCCCATATCTGACTTATTTCTCTCTACTTTATTAGTGTTACATGGTATAAAGTATTAGAGTACTTTGAGGTGAAGGTTGATGAAATGACTCTGATTATTATAGATATAAGAGGAATAAACGCATAAGAGGAATAAACTCTGTGATAGCAGTAGGGGAAATGTATACAACACAATAACGTGGTCAATTTCCCAATTATGCTTCATTTCCTGTTCTGCAAATACACTGTTTCAGCTTCATAAATCATAGGAAATATTAGTCACCATAAATCATACATGGAGATTTAAATCAGCTGTTTGCAGAATGCACTGCCCAAGCTTCAGACGGACTAATGTGTGGAAAAGTGCGATAATTAAAGCCAGGTGCTCTCTCTGTAGGGAATATGGTTTCCCAATATCCTTTAACACAACTCTAAACTCACCTCTGTTTGTTTCTTTTCAGTGCATCTGTGGTAGCATTTATTCATTAAAGTGACAAATATACCACAGTTAGCCAAACAATGATTTTGTCACTGCATTGTCTGAACTGTTTGTTTGTAACTTTGTGTACAAGAAACTGTGAAAGTCAAGGCAGCTGCTTTCTTATTTCATGTGACCATATTATTGACAGCTGAACCTCAAAACGGCAACAATAACTTGTCCCAGAAATACTTAAATCTATGATATAAATGATAGGTATGAATCTCAGTGAGCACAAACATCAGTACTACTCAAAAGGTTGTTCGGTTGTTTCAACAAAACTTGTGCTGGCACGGTAAAGGTGCCCAGAACGAGAATGGTTGTTTTGCCCAATAACCTGTTTGCATGTGCTTTAACTATGTGCTAACAAACTAACAAAGTCTGTATTCTATAATTCTTATTTCCTGCTGTCTGCAGTCCTGTTCAAGCTCTCCCACATTTCCCTTGTCAGTTCAGATTTGAGTGAGGGGCAATACTACTGGCATGTCTCAGCATTGATTAAAGGAAATGCTTACATCACTACATCTTTGAGAGAAACAAGCCATTTGTTCTCACAGATGGCTTCATCCAATGGAGGAGCTTTGAAGCAGAGAGCGGACAGGTGCGTTTGCTGTTCAGTATATGAAATGCACCACATGTTCCAAACCAGGAAACTGTTGCGTGTGTTTCGTAGCAACACTGTTGATGTCTGTAAAAAAACGTTCTAAATTGTCAGGTTATTTCTTTTAGCCCCAATGACCTGCCTGGTTAAAGGTGATAACTTAAGGTGTTTTTAATGTTTACCAAAGGGTAAATTGTTTTGTCTTTTCACAGTGCTACAATTTGAATGTTTTATGGTTTTAATACAATCACTGTACTTCACAAATGTGAAAAGGCTAAGGCAGGGTGTTAAAGGCAACATAATAATGAATGGATGACTGCTATATAAGTGTTGCACAACACTGCATATATATTCTCACACAGTGTCACACCGTGTCCATTTTCTACTGCTTTCCAAAATGTTACATTTATTTTCAAAGGCCAACGGCAGATAATGTTGATTTACTGTAAACAACAAACCAATCCACTACTCAACATGCAAGTTTATAAAAATGTTTTACTTTTTGCATAATATATTATTATAACAAGATACATACGCACACTTCAATTTGCATTCTACTACAAGCCTGCTTAGTTATCTTTTAACGGTGGCGCAGTGGTTAGCTCTCTCACCTCACAGCAAGTAGATCCTGGGTTAGACTCCCCAGAGGGGTAGGGCTTTTCTGTTTGGAGTTTGCATGTTCTGCCCGTGTCTGCGAAGGTTTCTTCCAGGTGCTCCGGTTTCCTGCCACTAAAAACATTACACTAAAAAGAGATGCTAAATCTTCTACTACTACTCAGTGGGACTTTCCTGGTAAAAAGGACTTTCCTCAAGGTAAATAAATAAATAAAAAACATGATCGTATTCTGTAGAATTTACAATAGAAAGAATAACAAATTAGATATCATTAGGGCAAGCAAGTGAGATTTCAATTTCTCAGTTTAAATTCTGTTTTTCACAGACGGCGCCCAGAACTTGGTGCATGGGAGCAATGATAAACTACAAGAAACAATAGAAAATAATATGATTTCTGAAGATGAATAATTTAAAAACTAAGATGAAGAGTTAAACCACCCACAATGGATGTTCCCAGTCAAACACAATCAGTCTTGTGTTAAACTGGCATGTGTGAGTCCTATGAATTCTTTGATAGTTTAGTCTATCCTGGGGGTCAGGGGGTTTGCACTGATAGGAATTTCGATATCACTCAGTTAGACATATTTTATTGAAGAGTACTTAATTCAACTTTTCCACATTTGGAACAGGTCAAATTTGCACTTAATCACTGGACACTATTTAAACAGCGGACATTTTTCACATACTTACTAGGTACAATGGCAGATAAGGGCTGAGAAAGGGCAGTTTAGCTATAATTCAATATACGCATTATTGTTACTGGCAAACTTTTTACACCAATGATGATATATAACCCAACAACAGTGAATAAGAACTTTCCTTCAGTTCTGTGAAAAAGTTCATTTAAAAGAGTTTATCTCTCCTGTTGGTCTTTCATAGTCTCTGGTATGCAGGCTGATAGTCTGCCTAAGTGTGATGAGTAATGCCTGTTGCAACACTTCAGGCTCTTCTTAGATATTCTCTTGCCTTTTTTCCGACTCCCAAATCACTGATGTAGTGAAAGTAACAAAGTTCATTACAATTAGCAAGAATTCTGTGCTTTTGTAATTATTCTATATACCAAAGCCAAAAATGTGCCTAAACTATGAGAGCATCAATTGTTTTGAATCTTATTAATAGGACTACCACTTTTGGTGGAGTGTCTGCCATCCACTTGTCTCCATGAAGATTATTGTTTTCCTGGAATGTTCCACATTATGGCATATCTATAGCATCTGGCATGTATTAAATTACAGTTGTTTTTATTGCTAAATAATACCTGGAAAAACATGAATGTTTACTGTGAGCCGGCTTCCCCTTCCACAGATCTTGCTTGTAACTTTTCCTGACGGCAAACACAGACAATGCACAATAACATCTACAAGCAGGTGGCAGATCCTCGACCAGAAAAGTTACATACTTTACCTTATGTAAAAGAAAAAGCAGACAATGAATAAATTAGTGCGAACAAGTTTTTGATAATGTGGGGTTTATATTTGTTTTCTTAAAATGTGTGAATTGCTTTTCAAATGTCAAATGTTTAGGACTTTGTGATTGTGGGTTTATCAAATATGTTCATTGAGATATACTGTATCTGGACTAAACATTTTCTTTTTAGAAATGCCATGTCACACACATCTGCTACCTGCAGCCACATGACTCCACCACCATGTCCTCATACTGTTTGTACACCACATTATTGGCAGAGTCTATGTAGAGTATACTGATGGGACTGAGCTTAGTCGGGACACAGCATGTGGGTGGTGTTGAGGATGGGTCCATTGAGTTCATGAGAGTCTGTATGATGGCATGGTTGGTGGGTTCAAGGTGTGAGCGGATGGGGAAGTCACAGGCTCCGTCACAGTGAAAGGCCTCATACTCCAGCGGAGCTATGATCCAGTCATCCCAGCCCATCTCCTTAAAGTTCACATGCAGCTGTTTCTTATGGCAGCGTTTGGTCTGAGCCTTAATGACCTGGTTTTGAGGGAAAGCCTGGGGCGGCTGCAAAGGTTTTTTATTTGCCCTTGCAGCCGGAGCTCTTCGCATTCGCCTTTGTGTGAAGAGGTACTCATAGACAGTTTTATTGTCATGGCCCGATCGTGCTTTGATCTCATTGTAAAACAGGTCCCTCTTTTTGCTTTTGCCAAACGCCAGGAGGAACGCCTTTTCCTTGTTGCTCCTTCCAGGACGACCAAACCCAAGAGTTCGCAGGTCCATGGGCCGGCCGCCTCGATACTGCAGTGCTTCCAGTTCAAAGCACAGCTGCTTGGAGAGTGCATTTTGCTGAAGCTTTAAACCCTTGAAAACTTTCCATATGTCAAATACTTCCCATTTGCTGCCAAATCCGCCCCCACTAACCACATCGTCTATAGTCTTGGTGTGCAGCACATTGGGCTTTTGTCGACCTGAGGCACAGGTGTAGAGGCGGAGGCAGGGCCCAGTAACTGTAGATCCCAGCGCCCTGCGGCGGTCGGACAGGTGTTTCCTCAGGATGCGCAGCTCAGCCCCCAAGAGGCTGTCTCGATCCAGGGAGCTGATGTTGAAGTAATACCTCTGCCGTCTGAGCTGAGGCCCACGCTCATCTGGGAGGGAGGACAAAAAAGTAAAGGCACACAAATAGGTCACTTGAGGTGTTGGACAAAATGCAAAAAACCCATGATACTAATAATGATGGATTTTATAAGTTGCAATAATAATGGAATGCATTGGAAAATAAAAATGTTAGATTAACTTTCAGCTTCTTCAAAACACTGTATTCTAATGAATCTAGCAGAGCTCCACATTTGATGGAGCTCTTTGGAAGAATCTGGATTCTAGATCTCCCACCCATGGGTGATTAGACTTTTATTTATGACATTTGACACTTGACATTAATATTTTGAAAAGCCAATATAGGCATATTTGTCTTCAATATACTGTCTCTGTAAATAATTTTAAAAAGTTAACAGGACAACACAAATGCTACATGGACATTCTTAAAAGACTTGTAATAAGATTCTCTTAACCTAAAAAGATAGATTAGTTCCAGGTTTCAGGTCAGGTTCCAGGAGTTCAAGATTTGGAAATAATCTCATTTTTAACAGTATCAGACAGGCGCCCACTATTAGTCGTTGCACAAAGCAAAAAGTGTGTGTAAAACAAAATGAGAAACAAGACATGAAAAATGTATTGGCCGTAGTAAAAACAATAATACAGATTGCCTCTGATAAACCTAATCTCAGATAATGATTGATGCGACATGGTGGTTTGGCTATTCCCGGAAACATTGGATTCAGCACCAAAACACAAGGCACTGAGATTTGAGAGTGTATCCAAATATTGGTTTGTGGTTTATGGAGATTCATGAGCTTTTCTCTGATTGGCAGGATGTGGTTTGGATTTCAGAATAAACCATCTTAAAACGCATTTGAACTTCATCAATCATCATTTTTACAGTTCCATCAACTTTTCAGTAACATGGGTGTGACGGTGAGAAATAACTCACTGCCTTTCACAAAGGGATTCACCAGTTTACTTACACATGAAAAAAAAAACAAAAAAAGAAAAACTGCTGGAACTGGTGTGGCATCTACTGCTATGTCATTATCAGTGAGGAAAACCAGCGGACTTTCCTGTCTGGAATCCAGACACGAGTTCTGTGCACTCGCAACTTCTTCTCACGTAATTTCAATAGTTCCCATCCAGAACTCAAGTGGTACATTAGAAGCAGACGAGAGGCAGCATCCAAGAGTAAACAAGCTTGTTAGTTATTATGGACCTACAAAGTTTGCCAGGTGGCTGCTGAGAAAGCTATTTGAATTTGTTTTATAAAATGACAAAGTGACTTCAGAACTAATATGAGAAGATATGAGTAGATGTGAGCCTGGGTTTGAGGTGTAGTTAGCCTCAGTTACACAATCCTTGTGACACTACACATGTGGAGGAGGTCACCGGCGATTTGCTCAGCACACACTAAACAAATAAGGGTCAAATTAAAAGAACATTTAGACCTTGAAAAGTAAACCTTTTGCGACACCAGAAATATTCAACTCAGCTCATTGAAAACATTGTTTTACACAGTTTTACACCATAAAGATAACATTACACAGGGGGCCACCCGACTTGTGGCTGAGGTGTGTTTATTTACCCTCCTGAGGTTGTGTAGGACTGCAGTGCTTTCTGGAGTGCACCAGATGGTAGAGTACACGCATTTCCAGAGACACACACCCACAGACTTAAACATATAAGCAGGGATCGGCAGTGGACAGCGAAAATCATTCTTCAGAGAGGAAAGGCTTTGTCTGGCCACGTGCTTGGTCAAATTACATGACAGATATCTGATCAATAAGAATGTAGAGGTAAAATATGGTCAGGAATTTTAAAGTTAAATATTTGTATGCATTCTATTGCACATTGTTGTGTGAACCTGTGTCAGTATTCCTGACTGTAATATATTACAAAAAGAACTGTGGATACAACATTACTGGACATCTGCCAATACTCCGTTATTGTGTGCAGTGCAATAGGTTTATGGTCTGCAAGACTCAAATGAACATGTTAGTGACATTTAGAGTCAACAAACAGCAGCCTTTTTCAGCTCGATGTGTGTGTCGCTATGAACAAGCCTAGTCAGTTTCTGTAGAGGTACATTATCTTTGTCAAACAGATCTGTCAGACATAAAACATAGCCAAGCCATACAAAATATGAATGTAAACGGGTCATTATCTAATTAATAATTATATTGGGAAAAAAGTGAGTTATAATGGCTAGTCCACCTAAGCATATATAAACATACCTCAAATCAAACAAACCATAAGTATAATGCTTGTGCTATAAGCATGTTCTTTATTGAAGTAGATCGATAAACTATTAGAATTGAGATTTAGTCTCACTTATTACCTTGCCCTGTATCCACGAAGCTCGTGATGGTGTTCACCAAGCCGGCCTCGTGCAGGGCGCTGCTGTTGATGTCGCCATTCGACAGAGACCAGTAGAGTGACAGCATGTAGTCGTGAGGGACCACCAGTGGCTGCCTGTGGTGCGCATCACGCTCTGGAGCCGCTTTTGGAAGTTTCACGGTGCGCTGAGCTGCTGGGGTGCTCTGCTGAAGGCTCTGCCGATTATTAAATCTGTGCGCAGTGGTCGTTGTCCGCTGCACTGTCCTCACTGCTCCATCCGCTTTTCCGTTGTCCGCTTCTATATGTGGTGCTGCGTACGCAAAGTGCGTCCTCAAAGCAGGCTCTCTGTCCGTCCAGGAGCGCACCTGTGAACCCGCTGCCCTGTCTCTCACTGTGCGTGTGCCAACCAGGGACGAATGCGCGCTGTATTTCACTTTACTGACACTGGCTGCGCCTTTCGTGAGTGCTGGTCCTCCTGCTGCCTGGATACGCGTAATTCTGGCCGGAGAGGGTCTCCACGCTGCGCCGGTCCCAGTAAAGCCCGCTGTGGGTCTGAGTGAAGCGAGTAACGGATGCGCGTAAAGGAGAGTCCAGCAGCTCAACAGCAGTAACTTGACAAGTGTCATCCTAAAGCCCAGTGCGCCAGGCCCACATTGTAATGAACGCAGTCAGTGGAGAATCAGTTTGTCTTTGAGCGGAGGATGCTCATTCTGTTGTGCCAGTAAAGTCCTGAATAAAACGTGTTGTCCGTGTCTGACATAAGCTATAGGCATATGCAAGGCTATAAAAGTAAAGACGTGGGCTATAACTGACTTTTATTTGCTGTGGATCAAAAGTCTTCTCCCGGATTATAAGAATCATAATGCTGCGTAGATCCTGCCGGTAATGGCACAGGACGCATCCAAAAAGTCGTCTTGTAAAGATGAGAGGAACTCTGTCCAAAGACTTGCAGTTAACCCTCCACTGCTCTATTCTGGTCGAGATCTTCTGAGAACCTTCTTAAATCCCACTTTTTCTCAAAGTGAGAGAGGCAAGAATGGCGTAATGCCGCTGCCTCCGTGTTTTTTCTTTTTCCCCTCAAAGTTTGAACCGCGTCCAGTGAAAATATTCCCTCACACACCAGGCTGCAGGTGCTCGAGAAAAGCCATCTAACAAGACTTGAATTGGAAACGGAATTTCAAAAGCACTTTTAATTACTCCGTGACGTCATGTCCCAAATTCATAACAGCAATAATTCTAACTGGAGCCTCTAGAGTGACACAACTCACCCCACCAAGCTCAGAGAAACTAAACTAAGGATCCAGTGCAGTGGAAGTGAACTGTTTATGTAGGCTTCTGGTTTCTTCAGACAATAGACAATTAGCCTAAATGTGTAAGGTCATGAGAAGTATGGTTTTTTTTCCCCCCTTTGCTTTTTCCCCGTAACCAATTAAAAAGTAAACAAAATGAAAAGTCACACAAATTGCACATAGTATTGTTTTAACCCATTAATTCATGTGATGTTTTAACCATATTGCGTGTTTTTTTAATACTAAAACATACACCGTTCATCACTACATTAGCAGAATAATTAACATTAAACGTACTGCCTCAAGTGCTATTCTGATGGACATGAATAAGCATCAATTCTTAGCCATAAAAATAAGAAAGGAAAACACAAGGTTCTCGTTCCCTTTATGTGCTGACCAGATGTCAATAAGCGTTGGGAATCAGGATCGATAAACATATTACTGCAGTAAATGCCTAGAAATGCACATGAACAAATATCTTGTGAAACCCTCTTCTCACATTTCGTCATTACTGGGCCAATTCACATTATATTGCTCTTTCCCATTTTAATTTATGATGCCACAAGGGGAGTGAGCTGCGTGTTATAAATCCTTAGCTTCTGGAATAATTACCAGCCAGCATGCCCATGTTCATATCGTGAAAGTGAGCGAGTCCCTGGTGGTTTGAAACTTGAGCTCAACTTCTGTTACAGCTTTTCTCTGTTGGACTTTCTTTAGTCTGAATCATCTTCTTCATACAGCGCAGTGCAAAACCATGATGGATGAGGTAAAGTGATAATACAAACCAGAATAGGAGAAGCAGCGTCCTGTAAGTTTTACAGGAATATATCCCCATGAAAAGGAATTTTCACTTTAAAGACGAAATGGAGCAGGCTCAACTTGTAAAATCTGTGTTTGAAAAGTTCATTTGCAAAGACAGAAAAGAGTTATTTTTTCCCATGGAATATCATTTTAGTGCAATACAAATTTGACTCCTTCCTTCTTTGATTGATTACATTTCTCCTTATTTTCTTTTTTTTTTTTAAATTAACTCTCCATCTGTTTTCAGTATCTTGTTTTATTGATTTTCTGGGACATATTGCATCTTTTTATGCCAACAAAACTTATCATACCATACTGCTCACAACAAAAAGGGAATGCATTACCTGTGGCTTTTATCAAAGTGGTACATGCAACTAGAATTAATTGGCCACTGTTGAAGAAGGGACATTGAGAGCACATGGTTTGTGCCGTGGCCAACTGACAAACAATACTTTCAGAGAAGCTGCTCTTGAGGCACACATTATCTTAGTTTAACCTTTACGTGCCAAAGAATCTTCCACTCTCGCTGATGTCCACAAAACAATGGGAAAGATTCTGCATGACTTATCAACAATCTGTCAAAAGTAATTATTGTTACTCCCCTAAATGTAAATAGTCTGTGAAAAATAAAATCTAAATGTGAATCATTTTCGACTGAATTCTCTAGGACAGTCCAATGGCAGGACTTGAAAAGATGTTGACAAGTTTAAAAAGGGTGTGCCCAAAGTCTTGGACACTGAAAAGTCAAGCCTAACAACAAACAGGGTCTTGTAGTGAAAGCTGATGACGCCTTACATTTGTATTGTGCCGTACAAGCTTGAAAAGCCACTCAAAATATTCACTCGTGGCACTGGTGCTACTTAGCCACTGATCAACCCAATCTGCACCCCCACCAGTCACTCATTCACACGACTCTTAAAAGAGGTGTGACGGAGCTGGGGTTGACACTCAAAACTTGGTACAAACATTTCATGTCAACCCAAAATCTTTGCGTGATCCTTTTGTTTTCATATAGTAACAACCGTAACAACAAGTAAAAACATCATACACAGATACCAAAGTAGTTTATTCAAGTGTTTTATAAATCCCTTTTTTATTCAAACATTATTGTAAAATTTGACATTGATCATGATTAAACTAACACAATAGGCTAAGCATCCATGCAGATAATCCTGATCCAGATCCAGTTTTCTACCTCCTCTGTTCCAACAGGTAGTTTTAACCTCTGAAGTTGAGGTGGCCTTTATTTGTTCTTTTTTGAAAGGATTTTTGGAGAATGAAAATGGGGGGGTGAGAGTCAGGAATCAAACTCACAGAACTGCAACCTTAACCACTCGACCACCGAGTAGCACTATTTAGGAATAGTCAAAACCCAACAAAAGCCCAAACTAGTGTCAATCAGACCATCCCTTGAGACACCAGCTTCACTCGTCCTTATGTTTACAAAAGAATGTCAAGGCAGGATTTAAATCTGCTTTTCCTCTGTGCAGAGCTTGTGACCACCTATAATCAGATATGAGGCCTAAACAGAGTGTCTTCACAAAGATGGTTCAGGAATTAGTTATTTTAGTCAGTTGTTTTAGGAAGAATAGGCCCTAAGCTTATTAAAAGTATTAAAGAATGAGTCAAACTTTTCTGATGGCATGTCTATCTTACTTGTATGACCACATATCCAAATCAGGGAACTGTGAAGGTGTATTGATAATATATTAACTTACATTACAAAGGGAGACCAACAGCTAATAGTATTTCCAGTATTAATGTGCTTTTGGGTTAATGCGCCTGTATGTTCTCCTGTCTGGATTTCTACTTGGCCACGACAATAATAGCTCAGTGAGAGAAAGGGGAGCAGTGTGGAAGCAGCTCGGCTCATATTTAGACAGACAAGGATGAGTGGCTCTGCAAAAACCGCACATGGAGACAGCGTCTGCCTGAGGTTAGAAGACCAATAAAAGAAGGAGTCAATTTGTTACTAAGCAGCTTTCTTCCATAACTGTGATCCACCTACAGTTTGCAGTGGGTTTTGTTAGAGAAATGGTGGAGTTTTAGAGTTTGGTGGTGCAAACTGATTTCACATACAACAGCAGGGCAGTGGCTGTTTAAGGTTTTTTTTGCGATCTATTTTAAATGAAAACTGTCCAATGCAATGGGATTTGTTTTGTTGATTTGAGCAGTGTGAAGGTGGCTCTCAAGTAGAAATGTGTGTATTTAATTTTTGCTTTGTGGCGAACCCCCCTCCTGCACTCACCCTCCAAAAATAAATAGAGTTTCCCTTTCTGTCCGGTGTGTCTTTGTGTCTTCAGCCTTAACAGTGAACATTATGCACTATTTTTGGAAGAAAAGACACACGTATCGTCAAAGTCTCTGAGAATATATGGCATGCTTTTCTGCTCTGATTGGAATACAGTTTTATAAAACGGACAATAGAGCTTTTTTTGCCAACTTGCGAAGAATGGTAAAGCATTGTTAGTTTACTCCTTTCTAGTCAGCACAATTGTTGAAAGGGCCGCAGGGAAAAGAAAAACACAACACTGTGGCTCCCAATTCATTCGCTATAAATTTTTATGTTGATAATCTGGGACATATTATGCAAAATTGTCTTTTATGACTAGACTATGACAATGACGTCAACATCATCTTACTCAAAGTTGTATTTTGATTCATACATGTTTGAGCAATCTTCTATTGTCCTGCATTTGAGGCTTGTGTGCTTTCACTTGTCCCCTATCTGCACCCCTTCTTCGTATGTACTTATGATTCTTTTTTGTTTTTTTGTTTTTGACTCATTAAAACGTAGCTTTTTTCAACAATAAAAACACAATCTGCTGCCTGTTATTGTGATGAATAGTTTGTTTTAGATTCTTGCAATTTACAATTAACAAAAATGGAAATAATGATTTACGTGTGTCAAAAAATACATGATATATTTACACATTTAATCTCACACATTGTTCTTCCTTGACCTCTAATTTGTATTAGCTTGTTTGTTTTCATAATTAATTATTTTCTATCTATTTTCATTACATCACTAGCATCATGACCTTGTCAGAACTGTTCTGAAATGGCACAAGTAAATGTTAACATGAACAGTTAACAGTAACATGCAGACAGTTTTACAGTTTATATCTCATTTACAGACTGTTTTGGAGAAATGTCCTTTTAGAATCAGAGCACTTATTCATATCAACATCCACATGCCTCCATCTGTACTGAGTTAACTCTGTGTACATGTACTGGTGCATGTAATCCATATTCAACAGGTGCCACTCTGATGAAGACTGCTTTTCATTACATTCTATATTAAACTTTAGGACAGGCGTTGCATTCCCAAAATACTGGCAGGACTAGTCTGCTCTGCATCTTGTTTTGTGGGGTGTATAATGGACTCACCCCGAGAAATGCTTTATTTACTGGGCCCCATCTGTTCCTCCAGTGCCCCCTCCAGGCCACCGTTAGTCAAGACCACTGCATTGAGTAAATTGAGAACATGCAACTCAGAAGTTACAGGTTGCAGGTGGGCCAAACAATGTGCCATGGATCACTGGCTAAGTGTGTTTATTGGTTTCCCTCCCGGGGGACGTGCAGAGGGCCATGTACAGAGAGACTGACACTGTGTCTCCAACATGGAAACAGTGACAAGCATGGATATGGTGGGTGAACTGTAAACCCTTGTGGTGACCCTTGGAGTGAATGTGGAACATGGCGACTTTTCTCATAGAACACTGGAAAAAGGCTCTGGGAGGGAGACACAAGTGTCCAATCAGACTCACCGCATTTACGTCAATGTTTTCTGTTTATGTTACAAAGGAATATGTGAGTTATTATATATACTTTGTAAATGACTTGTTTCCTGGAATAGTCTGCTAATTGTTGCTCTCAGTTAGAAGTGGTTTAGGCAGACAAATATGAACCACAAAATTGTAATTTAGGATCACAATAACTAAGGCCAGTCCAGCTGAGTATTCCTGTGTGGCCCTGTACCTCAGAAGTATTATGTATATTCGGCCTTGGACCAAATAATTTGAAGTTTTTGTAATGTCACAATGTTGTAGTTGTCCTCGTTTGACTGGACTCGTGTATGAATTGAATAAGCGGTGAAGAGACATTCAGCGAATTACTCTCATATATGTGTGCTGCTGAACCCCACGGCTTTCAAGCAGCACACTCTGCAGTAACTTCTTTCAATGAAGTAATGGGAAATCATCAGGTGCATAAACAAGGATTAGATTATTTTTGTCCAATAATGACTCCTCCAATAAGGTGGGGGTTGCATCAAATCAATTGTTCGCATCTTGCCCTTGTTTTGAATGACCTGAATACAACAACTAAGCTAGCCCTTGATGTTAAGGTTAGGAGTTGGGTTAGGAATTGAACCCAATTGAAAGGCATTTAGCAGTGTAGCCTGGCTGAAGCTCAATTGATATGTGTATTACTCTGAGTTGAGTTCCAAGCATGATCAATCTGTGATGGCGGCCGTTAAAACTGTTTGAAAGAGGCAAAACACTTTTTTAGCTGATAAATCAAAGTTTTTCTAGCACAATCTAAAATAGCAGCATCTACACATACGGTCTCGACATCGCCATGTTTTCTGATCCAACAAAGCATTTGAGGCAAACGTATCAATTGGAGCAAGACAGTGCATTTCCGTGAATATCGGAAGAATTCCTTTTTCGGTGAAAGGTAAACGTGTCTGGTTTGGAAATCGATTTTCTTGTGATCCATATATATTGTGTCAAGCTATACATTCTTGAAACGTTTTGTGCTAACCTGCCTGATGTTTGCTTACTGTTCTTGTTTTGCTGAAGATTGTCGTGGCCTTTACGAGCCCCAGCAAAATGACGTCTTTCACCTTTAAGCGGTGGTGGTGTCAAGTGGCTGTGCTGAGGGGTTTGAAGCCTAGAGAAAGAGTCCGTTCTCTGGCAGAGGGGCCTTGCTTTTCCACCTGAGCCGCAGGTGTTTGCTTAACGTGCCTGTGGCTTGGCTTGGCTGCAGCGCCTTCATTCACCTTCATCCCCCTGATGTTGACTTTTAGCTCTCCTCCTCCCAATCGTCTGTAGGCCCAGGGGAGGAGAAAAAAGTCTTAGAGGCTCCTGATAAACTCTGTGGCCCTGTGTGAGTTTGATGATGGTGCAGGAGGGAGCGATGATTGTGGACTATCGCCTTCCCTCGCTTTGACGCACGCTGGAAATGGGGCAATGTGGAAAGCAGCACAGGCAGGCTCTGCTGGGTAATATGATGATGAAAAAAGCCAGTCTATGTGCAGGTGTTTCTGTGTTTTGACAGGGTATATACACCGCAGGCCCAGGGAGATTTTAACCCTGAAGAGTGGTGTTGTGTAAAGAGTAGAGAATGTGAATGTTCGAATTTCAATTTATTTCAAATGTTTTCTTGATATATTCTATAGTTTACATCCATATAATCTGTAATGGTCCAGTCAGATGAATGGTCAACGAGTACAAAGTATTTCAAGTCAGCTTTTCTCCTGCATGTATATGGACAGTGAACAACATTTAGAGAAGGTCACGTTCCACTCACGTTCCACTCACGTTCCACTCACGTTCCACTCACGTTCCACTCACGTTCCACTCACTAACCACTCACTAACCACTCACTAACCACTGTCTTACCATACACAGGTATTCAAATTCGGGGTCACTTTGAACATGATCTGGCAGTTTAATTTTGTAAGAAAAACTACCTTGAGTTTTGACTGTCCAAGTAGCTACTGGGAGTTGGGTGTCTTACTTGTAAAAACAATCCAGATGAGAAACATTTGGACAAGAGGTGGTGGAAACGATAGTGGAAAATCAAGAACCTAATTACATCCAAATCACCTCTCATTTCCAACTTCAGAGCTGTTGACCCACACTTTTTGCTGTGGTTATTAGGATCTTTCTTCAGCTCCTGCTGCACCTTCTACGTCTCTCACCTGTCGCCCCTCACCCTGCGCCCCCGTCCGCACATGGCCCTGTTACCTGGCACGCTAACACTCTGGTTTATTTTAACTGGGATCCGCTTTCTAGCGCTCTCTGCCAGAGACAATATTATGCTGGAAATATACAGGTATTAACTGTTAAGATTTCAGATGGTCAAATAAACTAGAGGTGCCCTGCTCTGGCACGTCCCAACAGAGACGAGATTGTGCATGGATGGCTCGCTGCTAATGAATCGCGAGGGGGGAAGCGGCTCAATCACTAATAATTGCTACTCCCTTCTGCCCTTCATCCATCTGTCCGTCCTCCTTCTGCAGGCCCAGGTGATTTCCAAGCAGTGAACTCGTTTATCTTACCCACCTTTGATTTCAATGTGACATTCATTTCATGCTCATTTCCTTGGCCTGGCCATCAAGGCAGCTCTTTCATAGCGCACTAAACGGCCTCTTATGCGCTGACCTTTAGTGGCTGAAAAGGAGGGGTTGAAACAAACAGTGCTCAGCGGGGAGTAAATGATGATGGATCTGTTCATGGCCAAACTCGGAGTTACGTTACACACAACTGCCTGCGGTGCACCCCTCCATACATGTGTTCACGTTCAGCACCCTAAGGCCACAGTGCACACTTGTTGTGAGTTTGCGTATTTGGGCCTCCTGAGGTTAACAGTTAGACAAGATTAATTATTCAGCAACTAATTAGGAGCTAATTAGTATCCTGAACAAACTATTTAAGAAGAAATTATGAAGGGACTTGTGGCAGGGAATGCAGAGTGACATGCTCAAGGGTTAGGAGGCAACAATGTGATAATGAAGTTGTAATGTGATGATGTCATAATAGATTATATCAAAGAAGTTGTGGATATAGGAATTATGACGGGGGCAAAAGTGGTACAGCTGGTTACACATTTGGCAGCATATGAAAGATCAGCAGTTCAAAACGCGAAAGTGACTCAATTGTGATCGCGGAGAAATCTGAAAGCCATTTAGTCACAGAACAGTGAGAATCTGCCAAACCATGGATTGACTGCCTGGCCTGCCACTCTGTTCAATTGTTTAAAGTATGAGGGACTTGTGGTTCATCAGTAGAGCCGTCTCTTCATGGGTTTGTGAACAATTGACAACCATTTATCTGAATCAAAGTCTCTTTGACTTGCTGAAAAAGTAATTTGTTTGTTGTCAATGCACAAGAATTGCATCGAATTAATGCTGTAATGTTTTACACAGAACAAATTGTCTGATCAGTTTACTGATTGGATTGCATCTTTTCACTAACTTACTTACTTACTTACTCACTTACTTTAAAACTAAGTTTAAAGCAATGGGCTAACAGTTGGTGGATATAGAGCACCACCTACAGTTTGTAGATATACACATTCAGACATTCTCTCCCCAAATACATGGTTTCATGCTGCTCTCAACACCATGTTTATAGTGCCACTGGGACCATTTTGCACAGATGTTTCAATGTTGTTATTATTATTATTATTTATTTATTTATCGAGACAGGGACAGTGCACAATATACATTAACCATAACAGAAGCGATGCATTGTGCCAGGTCGTAGCTCAAGTGCTAATTTCCACCTGTAGTCCCGGGGCAGGTGTCAGTCTGGAAAAAAAAAACTGTGCACTTCCTCATTATCTGTGCACTGGTACAAACAATCCTAAACCTGACATTATGCCATTATATCAGACCCAAACAACAGCTATTTAAACCACAGTTAAACTGTGGGAAGACGGACTCAGGATTAAGACAATTCACCAAGCTGCTGTGTAGCCTGTTTACCTGTATGCACCAAATAAAGATCTAGAAAACCTCTTTGCTATCATAGACTAAACATCTACAATGTACAGTCATGGTGTGAGTGAGAGGATGAAAATGTGCGCATTTGCTTTAAATATGTCTGTATGCAGGTATGTTGCAATCTGTTCACCGGGAATAATGATCAATCAACCTAGTGTTTTTATGTTTCGAAACTGAGACTTGCATCAGACTGTCTGGGTATATTTTGAAGTAATGTAGTGCCATACCTGCTTGTAAATGCCAGTTTTGTCAGGTCTCTGAAGCTAAGCAGGACAGGACCTGGTTAGTACTTGGATGAGAGATAATTGGAGCTTGAGGTGCCACAGTGGGGCGCTGGAGGAAATGTTGTTGTGCAAGACACTTCACCTAGTATAGTACCTTGAAGGTGGGAATGCGCAGTATAATTATAAATATATATAATTATATTATAATTATAAATAATTTTACTGACATCTTCCTCAACAATATACTAATGTTTTTGCGTTGTATTCACTGACAGAACAACTTTTATGAGGATTTCGAGTTGAGGTTTTGCAGATAAGCCTAGTTTTTCTGGTTGTTTTTATTTATTTAGTTTTGAAACCTTCAGTCCTGATATCAGACATGCCCAAAGTACGTGCTGTTGCAGTGATTGCATGTGACCAGTGGAGGGCAGCCAAGAATCGCAGCTAGACGCCTACAAGTACTGTGAAACCCAGTATTAATAAGGTGATGCACTCAGCCATTTTGTGTGTTGTTGTATTGATATGACCTTTTACAACCTCAATCTGTCAACAATACGACTCAGATCATGTGTTTGTCATAAGCCTTTTCCCATTTTTTTCCTTGATTATCATTTCCTCTAACGAAGTTATTAAATGACCGATCATTTCAGTTCTACTTTCGACACACTGTGACCACTGGGTTTCAAAAAACAACCACTAGGCCACTTAATAAATCTATTCATTTACTTTTGCTCAGCCTATTAATTGCAAAGGTAATATATTAATGTTTTGGGTTGTTAATATGAGCCATGAAGCAATGGGCTTTAAGACCCATATTAACAACCCAAAACATTAAAAAAGTTAAAGTTAAAGACAAGAGAAATATTCCAAAACACATTCAGTGTCATTTTGAGCCAAAGAAAAAAGCGCACTATAAGTTTAAATGATCCTTCACTTGTCTCTGTGGTAGCCAGACAATCTGAATCTGTTTTTAAACAAAAATACAATTCATGAACACATTTTCATAAACTTACCGCAACATAAATGATGTAGCCTACTTACATTGTTCTGCTGGTATATACTTGTTAAGGGTGTTGCATTGTCTGAAGACCAAAATAAATAAATAAAAGAAGCATGTCAAAATCTGCCTTTGTTTTGTGAAATTCATGTCATGTTAATAACCAGCTAGGGCCACAACAAAACCTTGCTCACAACACCCACACAGAAAGTGCACCCAGAACCGATGTAAAGTAAAGGGAAACGATACAGGGAAATAGTTTCTGTGATGTAGCTGTGAAGCTTTAGCTTCCTCTTTATCCTACTTGTTCATAAAGGCATTAATTGTTTCATAACCTTAGGCAAATGAAAACAGATTTTGCCATCACATTTCGAATAACAGTGTTGGGTTTTCCCAGTTTTTGAAAGATCAATGCTTAGTTTATTAAGACAGCTGCTCAAATGGATTAATGGAAATCCCCACCTTTAGGGAAAATACAATATGATAATATTGCTGGCAACACAAATGTTTTTTGTGCTTTGTTATTTCGTAGCCTAAGACTAGGCAGCAGAAATCTTGCTTTGACAAGAAAAAAGGGTATTAACAATAATAATAATAATAATAATAATAATAATAATAATAATAATAATAATAATAATAATGATTATACTAATAGGAATAATAAGTAATACAAGTTACACAGTAAAGGCATTTGTTAGTACCCCTTTCAATTGTCTGGTCTATACTTAAGCAGGGATTTAATTAGACCATGTATCAAAAGGTTTGGGCCTATTTTGTTTTCATCATGTATCGATCTAATGTTATAGAAAATTCCTAAGCACTGGATTCATGCTGTTTATTTAGCCAAATATATACAAGCAAACTGCAGAAAAGCCCGGTCTGGCCCGGGAGTGGAACCAACCACCTTCTTGCTGTGATGCTGAGTGCTAACCACTCTGTCACCCTCTGAAGACTGTGGCATAATACATTGATATATTGTTTCAGAGAAATATATAAATGTCTGTTGACATTGGTAAATTATTTTAATTATTAATTTTGCATTAATCTGCTAAAGGAAAGAGCTGCTGATATTGTTTTGTGTTTCCCGCTTCATGATTGTTTGGCCTCCTAAACTTTGTGGGTAATAGGTCGTTCACACAAAGTTTAAACCCTTTCGGTAATTTCAACGATGCAAAATAATATTTTGTATTAAGCAATGTTTAAATTGAATGACTACTGGCTACTGCTAAGCCTATATGATGTGCATTTAGATTACACAGCTTCAAATTGAAGCATTGCAGTGTCTCAATATGAAAGCACCAACCGAAAAGGAACACTTCACTATCCACTTTAGAAAGCGAAATTAATTTGGAAAATGCAAACGAGGAAGTGGTACGTTCATAAGGGGAGGGACTTTTACCGGGAAATGACGTCACAGTCAAACTCGTCAGAAAATTCCGCAGGGAAAGTTTTCCTAATTCACGATTTCGAAACTGTAAAACAACAAAAGAATGAATAGGTCTAGAGATTATAGACGCCAAATGCAGACGAAATAACAACTGGGCCCCAGAGTTGGGCCATCACGACGTAAAGCCTTCTGAATAACTATTAGGAGTGATCAAATGTATCCCATATACGTTAAAGAACGTTTACACGCTGTTGTGCGAACAAAAAAGATGAACAGTTATGTGAACTTCACCTGGAGAAAAAAAATATGATTATAACTTGTCAATTGTGCGTTTTATTCGATGATGAAAGAGTTGGCGATTCCACTGAAGTAACCATAGGAACCTGTTGAACGTAATGGTCGTAGCTGGTTCCCGTAAACGTAATGACATCACACTGGCCGCTGATTGGCTGGGAGTGAGGAGGGGCGGGGAAGAAGAGAGGGGGAGGAAATATAGAGCCAGATCAATCCGTGTACTTTCAGTGAAGTAGACCTTTAAGCGGCCTTAAGGAGAGAGACCCGCTCCTCTTTCAAAACTTCAGAATTGTGGACGTCTACCTTCAAGTTGGACTATATTTTTCTACACAAGAGGGTTTTTGTGAACCAATCGTGCCTTTGAGAAATTAGAAAAGTGACGTGCCCCGCAGTTTTGTTTTTCTCAAGAGTTTTCCCACTAAACGTAGAGCCATGCTGAAGCTACTCATCGTGCTCATTTTGTCCACTGCGGTTGTTTCAGAGTCGGTAAGTTTTTATACAACGAGCTCCAAACTTTAAGTTAGTGTGTTTGGCGTGCACAACTACTGGACATTTGATTTAAACTGTATGTGACTCCCATCGACTGTTGTTACATTGTAAACATGACTCAGTTGTAGCTTCTTGGTTAGATTTCACTGTCCATTTGTTTTGTGTTGGTAAAGGAGCTGGACATATCCAGTTGGGGGCCCAGAGGGGGAGGCAGTGACTTTTCTCTGGCTCTTGGGGAAATCACGGGGTCATGTGGGCCACTCTACTCCTTCTGATCAATCTGGACGACGCCGTGACACTTCTCGTTAATCCTCTGTTACTTGTATTTCAAGGAATCGTGTAAATCAAAGGCTTTTCTTAATATCTGATGATCTTTGTTAATGTGCAATGATACAGTCTGAAAAGCTCAAGTCTGACTCAACTCCAAAAGAATGTGTGTTCTGAGGAGAGTCATTGAACTGGAAGTGGCTGGCATTTATGAATGTTATTTCACAAGGTGCTGAAGCTTTTCCATTTGTACTTTACAAATCGGTGGGCTAAATTATTTTGAGGGTGTTTCATATCATAGTATCAACTTTTTGTTACATTTCACTGTAATGGGATTGAAGTTGAATTGAAGGGAAGAGGGTGACTTGGATGAAAATAGTTAAAAGGTTACAGAGAACTAAAGATTGTCTTGTCCTTTTGGGTCTTACTAAAGATGATTTCATACTCCTTAGGATTCACCAGACTTTTTGTCTCTAGCTGCTGTTTATGTTCTCCTGATACCACCCACATTCAAACACCCTACCCCCCCCCAGTTTGTCCCAGTGTGCTCTTTTACATGTGCAGTGTAAAGGCAAAGCACAATGACTTTACTGCTTGGTTAAATTAAGCATGGTAATTAGATGACAAAACTCATAATAGAGATTTTAAGATGTATGGTATTTGAGAGGCGATGGAACAGGTCTCATACTGCTGAGACCCACTTTGTGACTCATTAAGATTCTCACCTGATGTTGGCAGCTAAGACCTGTGACACTAATCCAAGATTGAAATCTGCCTTGAGATTGTACTTCAGTACGTGTTCCTGTCACAAGCCAATGGCCATTTGTGCAACAGGCACTTTCTTCATTAATGTAGTTTCTGCTTGCTCACTGCCTTATCATGTTGTCAGACTTCTCCCGTGTCTCTTTTTTGATTGGCTTCAGGAATTTGACCTCTGCTGACCTTGATCAGCCCTCTGAGGGATTTTGCACACTTGGAGGGTTCTCAATGGGGCCTTGGAGCCTTTTCATAAGGAAAACCTAGGTCTGTGTTTGCAAACTAACCAAAACGGACTTCCTTTTCACTCAAACACACTCTTTTTAGACCTCTAAATCCCTAATACTTTACTCTTTTTGACCATTTTCCTTTGCCTTTCTTTGATCATTCGTCCGTCCATCTTTCCTTTTTATCTCCTTTTGCATCACTTTGCTTTGATGGATACTTAGCCTCTGAGCTATGACAGTTCATCTGTTCACCTCCCTCCCTCTCTCTTCCCAGCCTTTTCTTATCCCTACCCACTAAGGTCATTATTGGAATGTGGGTTTGTCCTTCCCAGCTAATCGATAACAATGTTCTGCAAACTGACAAAAGGCCACTCTAGATGCAGACAAATCTTTGGGAGTCCCAGGCATGATTGGAATGTTTTTATCATCTCTAAGCTGCTTTATGATTTCATTCTTCAGCAATGGCAGACCAGCCATTTTCTCTGCTTACTATTTGTGAAATTTTAATTATGAGCTACTTTTTAGATTCTAACAAATACCATAAGCATCACATCATCATTAGAAAAATGTTTAATATAAGAATATTAATCACATTAAGTGTTTATTCACACAATGTTTCAATGTTGAGCACGTAATTAAAGGGGAAACAAGAAATCCTCTTTCCATCAGAGTTAATCCTTGTTTGGACCAGATCTCAGCTTGTTGCCTTTGGTGTCTTTGGGTGTGTGGCAATTTGTCATATCTTGTTGGAATGTGACTGGTTTAGCCCCCAATCATTTGCAAGAGAATGAGTTTAGTTTTTAGGAAGTTTTTTTTTGTCTCCTTTTTTGCATGATGGGGTGCATTGAATGACTGTGCAGTGAAAAGAACACGGGGAAGGAGGGAGGAACCACAGAGCATGATAAATAGTATCACTAGGATGTAATAATGGTTCCTGCATTGCTGTCCGCTGGTCTATAAAATCCCTTTGGGCCATGGAATGTTGGCACAGAGAGGGGAGGTTTTTGTCCTTCCTGCTTGGGATGGAGAGCTGTTGAGAATCTGATTCCCCCTGGCCTCCTACTGCCCTGACCGCTACATTTTCTGGCACTTGTAACAGGAACTATGTGAATTCATTTTGGGCAGGAGTCAACCATGAAATCCCTGCTGTGTTGTTATACCACTTAAACAACACATTTCTAGGAAGCGTCTTTTCTTGCACTACACAAGAGACTGCAGGTGAGCTTGGACTTTTTAAACCCCTTGGCAACAAAGAAATTATGTGGGCTACCAAACCGGTTTCTTCCCGTTCACCTCCCCCACTCTGCCCGAAGAATGGTTCTTGTGGCTTTGTCGTGCAAGTCGAGTTGGAGGACACGGATACGAGCATTGCCATGTTTCCATTGGGGAGTAGGATCGTCAAGCCTGGAGGGAGGCCGTTTGATGTCAAGCTGAAGTCCTCTGTCCCAGGTCGCCCTGTCATATGAAAACAGATGAATGTCTCAGGCCCCAAGCCAGGCTCCTATGTCACCCATGATGTACACAAATTGCCGCTCCCAAGCAGCATGTGGGCGCTTGAGATGCTTTTATAGATAAGCCAAACAAATCTTACAACAATCACCAATTCAGTCCTTTTGCTCATCCCATGGCTTGTAGCTACTCTTTATTTTGCATTTATCATACCAAATTGCACAGCCTTTTCATTGTAACGAAATCTGATTCTTTTTGTGCTTCATATAAATTCCCAAGTGATCATAGAGAAGCCTTGGGCGGTTTGCGGGTTTCCCCTTTCTAGAACCTCCTTCCTAACAAATGTCTGTTATGCAAGTGGCTCTTTCATCTGTTTTGTAGAGTCAGATTTAAAGAGTTTTGCTTTTTTTTTGCTTTTTTTTTTTTTTTTTTTTTTAATCAATGGGATGTTTAAGGCGCGCACACACTTGTTTTGAATGCAAGAACTGTATGTAGTTAAGCTTCACATTAGTACACTTCTGACTTGGGGTATGTGGGGTCTAGTGTGGACCACCAAGGGCTTGGTTAGTCAGGCCACGTGGGCGCCACACTCTAAGCCTGTAGTCAACAAAAACATTGACTGGAGTATTGAAAATGTTAATCCACAACTTGGTTAGCTTCTTAACCCAGTGATAAAATCATACAGGGTAAAGAATCCAAGACCTCTTAACATTGAATCTGCTTCTTACTTTACACTTCAATTAAAATAAATGGAACATAATTTTACTGAATTGTGCAACATCAAGCCATTTAATTATTGACCAATTTATTTTTGTGACCATGATATGGTGCATTTGTGATGATACAAATGATACTTGTGTAATTGATCATTACGAATTATTCCACTTAGGAGCAGGCATGTGACCAACTTTCCACTTACAATGAAATGCATCGTAGAAAAAGATTCAGTTGTAGTCATTTTTTTATTTTTCTCCAAAAACAGTGTCCAGATGACTACAACTGAATGTTCTTCTACAATGGAACACTCTGGATAAATGAGGGATTACGCCGAATGAAATGCATCCTTATTACTCCAGACATCTATTGGTTTTCCATATAATGTGTGTGTTGTTTTTGATGAAGGTTCCTGATTTCTTGCTATTCAGGCCCAAAGCTGATACTTTTGGAGATCACTTTCCAACAGCGTACTGTACATTTTGTCTTTTTGGTTGCAGTGTCTTGGATCCAAGTTGGTGATATGCTACCCAGTGGGGTTGAGACTTCAAAGAGCTGAAACACAAGCGTGTGTGTGAGGCTGACTGTTTAGAACTTGAGTTGGTTTGGACATTGACAAGCTGTCCAAATGGTATGGTTTCATTATGAATGAAATATTATTTGATCCACATTAAATTGATCATGTACATTACTACTGCTGGCCAGCTGCCTCTTGTTTAATCTTCCAATACCTTGTCAACCTATGTTGTATCGGAAAGCCTGTCAGGATCAAAGTTGTTGTTTGCTTTGTTGCCATAGAGTCTCACACAGGGCTGGTAGGTGGAAACTGTGCTAAAGATAGACGCCGTGTAGGTAGAAGGAATCTAGAGGTGGGTCGTCAGAGCAAAGCTTGGGTTTCAGCTTTGCACCAGGTGTTTATGGGAAGGCAAATGGGACTACGTGACACATAAGGACTTTGTAAAAGTGAGGAACATGATGATCCTAACACAGACGCTCCATGTGCTGAGCCGTGTCTCCTCAAAGTGTTTATAGTGGGTCTCAGAGGAGTGGTCACTCTGTTGCGTCAGTGGTCACAAGTTCATCTCTCTGCAGTTCAGTCAACATCAAATCCTGCTGCGATGCTAAGAGTATCATCTGGCACTAGGTAGAGATAAGTAGAATCACATTTGAGCATGATACTGTTGTTTATTACATCTGAAGTACAAATCTGTTGTGAACAAAAATTAGATGCCTACATTTTGTTTCTGGATGTCAAGAAATGGCAGACATGACAAAGAAGAAGGAAGTGCATTCCTGCGCGCTGGTGTCCCTTTTCTTCCTTTTCAGGGTTTGATCCTCCTCTGAGTCGCTGTGTGAATGGAGCAGATGCCTCTGTGTGTCGGCAGATGGAGGAATTGTTTGGGCGGCCTAATGAAGGGAGGCTGGTCCTGGCCTAGCCGTGGTTACCTTGGTCATTGATATCCTCTTGAGGCGTCCACTGGCATTGTTGGGCCTCAATGGCAGTGGCGGGGCTAAAGGCCAGGTGGCGGCAGGCCCAACAGACTGTCTTTCAGGTAATGTATAACTGCAGCCTGGTAATTTAGCGCTGCCAGGTACTAGGGATAAACTGGAACAAGAAGACACTCGCCACCACGTAGAATAACATGTTTCTCAAATGCCCATGCTCACTAAATGTCCTTAGTTTTAAGCATTTGTTGTTTACTGCACTTTTGATAAACTTAATAGAAATTTGACAACAGAACAACCTTGGCTAAAAGTTTGTTGATTTGTCAATACTACAATGCCATTAAGTGAAAAGCCCTGAAGTCCATGTGCTTAGCTGAAACTTGGGTTTGGCTCTGTTCCACTCCTGGCTGCTTATCAGCTGCTTCACATTAGGCAGATTTTATGAGGTTTAGAATGACTGTTTTGAGGACAAAATGGTGACCTGAGGGAAAAGTGGCTTTTTTTTAAAAAATGGCTGAGGCAGGACGTGGTGAACATTAGCACAAACCTTAATGAGCCACAGTGAGACTCTTAGAGGAGAGGCTCAGTCTTTGGTCAATGCATATCAGAATGTATTTTAAACTAAATGATGCAATAGTTTAATGAAGCCTTGGCCAATAGTGGGTTTTTGCTTTTCTACTTGTGCAAATAAACCACATGCCATTGAGCACGTAGCCCCAGTGTGCTGCTCCGATGGGCTGTTAGTCATGCTCACATTAAAGGTTGTGTTTAGCTTTGTCTTGGATTAAATTACTATGATTTTTGATTCTTTGGTTGTCTTGTCTCAAATAAAAACTTTATCCATACAAGACTTGTCAAAGCAAGTTGTTGACCCAAAGATGGCCATGTTTGAATCGCATTCGTTCTCCCCTCTTTGGCCACGAAAATCTCCTGGAGGCTGATTTCCATGCTTTCCCTGTTGCATAACCCTGTTCTGGCAGCAGGCCTATGCTCTTTACCAGTCTGGGCTGGTTTAGATAATGGTGGGAGTCAAGTGCAGGAGTTTTCTCAATCAGATTTTGAACAGGATCTGGAACTTTTTCAATTTTCTTTTTTTCTCCCCCATCACTGTTTTTAGTTACAATCACTCTAAAATGATACATTTCTGTCACAATAAACTGAATGAACACTTGGTGTGTTGATTAGGCATTTCTCTTGGTCTCTTGGTCTAACTTGTTGCTTATTTTGCTTTCACATTGGCATGTTGTACAGACACTCGTCCGGACAGGTCTCTGTGTGCCTAAAGGACAGTGCAGTGATGAGCATGCGGCCATCAGATCTTTATCTTGCTTAGTCAGGGGTAGATGCCTCTACTTGGTGCTCACAGGCAAATACCCCCATTTGATGTCCCTTTCAGGAACATTGTACTGTAAAGATAGTGTGCCCAAGGGGGCTGTAAAACAGTGGCCAGAAAGTATAAAGCCGGTGACTCATGTTGGCTGACTCACGCAAAACACTTAAACTTTGTGATTCCAACAATGCGACTCCTGCAGCAACATGCCACAGGAGCAACCTGCATCTGACTGAAAGCAAGTCACTACTTTAAAACTACCTGTCCTAGACTTGAGGCTCCTGAGCTACAAATTAAATGTGCATACTGTGTAATCTTTGGGTTATGTAGTACCTTTTTTGGGGTCGTTTTGTCACATAAGGACATTTTTGAATTTCTACCAACGGCACAGATATCACAGAAGTGTCGCTGTTTGAAGCTTGTACAAAGAGGCATTCCCACCTCCTAAGTCTTTTATTTTAAATAAGAAGCACTCCTGGTTACTATGCCGAGTATCTGCAAATACACAATACTCCGAGGCCTGCTCATCCACTTGTTTAAGGATTCTTAATTTTCAGGGTTTACAAGAGTCATATGGAAGTAATTATGAGGTGAGCTCATGATGTCAGAGTGCTGTGAGAATGTGGGATGTCCTGGCAAGACTCTCACTTGAGTTAAGGTATTTAGCTAAAGAAGAATTTTTGTTGAAATAATTTAGTTGGTTTCCCCCCCCCTTTTTATTTATATATATATATATATATATATATATATATATATATATATATATCCATATAATATCAACCTATAATATATACTATATAAACACCAACTATATATATATATAAAATGATTTATAGCCTTACATTGAACATAATTCATCTTAAACAAGCCCATTCTTTCATCAGAAGTGAATGTTTCACTTCAATAGAATTTCCCATGGGGGAATGACTTGTTCCCAATAGGTCAGTCAGAATGATGCATTAGTCATGTGTGTCTCCTGAGGGGGTGGGGGTTGATGAACTACAGAGTATCCATTTTTAAGTGTTTCTTTCCTCTGGCTCATATTTAAAATTGATAAAATTAATCTGATTTCCTCTTGAAATTGTACAATTGGCTGTCACTCTTCATTAAAGGTGCACTGTGTAACCTTTTCTGGTAGAGGGTATGCCACCTGCTTGTCTCCACGGAGCCTGGAATGTTTCATTGTATGGCTTTAAATTAATCCATCTTGAATGTATTCAATTGCAAGTTTTCATTGCTAAAATGTCTTTAAAAAATATGCCACTCCACAGAGCTGGCTTGTAATTTATCACCTGGTCTTCTGTTTCATGAAGTTATAAGTTTATGGCCATACTCTGGAAAATTTCATAGCCATTCCGTTGCCACTGAACTTTGTTGGTTTTTGTGCGTGCTTGTTGGTTAAGAGTTTGTAGAATATTTAATGACTGTAATAATTGTCCTAAATGTAATTATTAATGAAATGATGAGTCCTGATAATGGCCCAGTTAGCTTCTTGACATGATCCAAAGGAAGACTCCGCTTTAGAGTTTTTCTCACCTCATTTCACCTTCACGGTTCTGTGCTTAATGTGATGCTGATTAGCCTTCTGTACACCCAGGGTTTTAATCCCATTCACACTGCTTACAGAGCAAATGGTCAATGAAATTAAGTGTGCTAATGTGATTAAAGGAGCTCCATGACTCTTCATTATGCGAGCTTTCACAGTGATTCGACTGACAGTTGGGGCATCTCCCTATCAACAGGCCACACACACTGATAACTTCATCAGAAAGCGTCTGCACTTTAACAGCGGAGGCAGATGAGTCGGCTCCTGAATCATCCTTTTTAACAAGAGCCAGTGTCGTGGTGGTTACAGTCCCTGAACAAAAGGTTGGCCTGGAGTCTTTGAAGTGTAGAACTATAACTCTATATTCGACTTCAACCACACAATTAATGCCATTTTCAGTCAATTAATTTTGCAGCAATATTAAGTAAGTTATTGTAATGAGTTTGTCATCAGCCACCTTTTCTAAAATAATGGTCTGTTTGTAGTCTTTGTTTTTTTTTAAGTAGTGTTACATTTGCTGCTGTCTCAAACTAATTTAGCTTTCTTATTGTCCTGTTTTTGGTCTCTATACCGGTAGTAACCCACAAGTGAAAGTGTGTACATCACACTGTGCCATTGGTGCCGTCTGTCAAGTGGCATACTATTTACAGATCTTTAATTCAAACTCAAATACATTTCCATTAAGTAAGTTTAAATGACCCCCAATTTAGTTTCTAAAATGCTTAATGGTTCATTGTTCTATGGTGTTTTAAAGTGCATTTGGGTTAGTAATGTATATGTTTAGCTGTGACAGAATTTCCGGGTGTCTTTTTAAAATGGGCAGCTATGGTGCAGTTGGGTCAGTAATTACTGTTTTTCTCCTCTTTGCTGCCTCGTTCATGCCCTTTAACAGTGTTGACAAGGAAATGGACTTCTGTCTTAATGATGTCTGGTTGGCTGCAGTAATGATCTTGTTTTAGATTTATTTTTTTCTTGTTCTTCTATGGTTCACTGTAGCGAATATAAAAATGTGTTTTTCTGACCCTTGCTGTCTGTGTCCTAGCAGGTGAGGGAGACTGAGACGTGGATGCCCATGAAGACGCCACAGAAGATGTCCTTGTCCTCACGTAAAGACCTGGAGTCCTCAGGAGACTCCCAGAACGCATCAGACTTTGGCTTCACAGACGATGAGGATGATGATACACCTGACCCTTATGATGATGAGTTTTCTGGCTCTGGAGATGGAGGTGCGTTACTCTCATTGCTCAATGTTGTCAAGATATGCTTCCTTATCACTTTTTTGTTGTTATAATTATTCATGTTTCATTTCTATTCACAGAAACAACCATTCCACCCAAACAAGAGAGCAAGCCAACAAATAAGGTAGCAGAAATTCTTAATGTATATAAATTACTATTGCTATTAACGTTTTAAGACATCTAATCATTCTTCTACCATTTAGCCTTTTGTGGACGACAACAAAATCCCAGATTTGGAGCGTCCTGTGCGACCCACTGTTGAGGAAGAAATCATCCAAGAAAATAATGAAATCCCACCGCTCAGAAACAAGCCAGAAACCAGCGATGAGCACCCGTCCAACGTCCTCATGTCCCACGCCAGTGAAGACAGCATCTTCAACAAAACAGAGGTTCTTGCAGGTCAGTAACGAATTGTTAAGGAATCTAGTTTCACTGCACTTATTTTGGGCGGCCGTGTGGCACAGTGGTTAGCTCTCTCTGTGTGTGTAGGTTTCCTCTGGGTGCTCTGGTTTCCCCGAACACTAAAACATGTACAATAGGCTCCTCCCCTCTGGGGCCAGGACTCTCCTGGAAAAAAGATATTACGGTCAATGTCTCAAGTTCTTACTATAGGGACACTACCGGTAATTGAAAAATGCCACTTTCCGTATTTTACTCTACGTTGCAGTTGTATAAATACTCCTACCTAGAATTTCATTCCAGTCTTGCCTAACGCTAACCTTAGTTCAGTCTTCTGCATTTAAATGCATTACTAAATCTAACCTAGAATGTTGTCTGTCTTTGCAGCTTTGATTGCGGGTGGAGCTGTGGGTCTCATGTTTGCCGTTCTGCTCATCCTGCTACTCATCTACCGCATGAAGAAGAAGGATGAGGGCAGCTATGAGTTGGGGAAGAAGCCCATCTACACGAAGGCCCCGACCACAGAGATCTATGCATAAACTCTGGCCTCCTCATAAACACACCCTGACCATTAAAAAAAAAAACCAATCGGGGGGCCAGTGTTGTGGCCAACAGTGCCTCATCTTCGTCATAACCATACCTCTTCCTCCTGACCTCTCGGTTATCGGCATGCAGCCTGGTCAGCCAAGAGGCGCTCAGTAAACAATCAGGAGGGAAGCCCCATCAACACAAATTGGCTTACTTCTACCTGAAGGTCACGCATTGGTGCTCAATGGTCCAATTAGAAGCTTTGACGGTCCTTGTGTCCCCATCTTTTCTGCTCTTGGAAAAGAAGTGGACTTTTTCAGCTGCGACTTCAGTGCGGTACAAAGTGATTGTTTATTTTTATCCTGTAATTTTTCTCCCTGGACCCAGAGGACTCAAAAAACTTTAAATTACCTCCTGTTTCTGTTTGCTTCCAGTTAAAACACTAAACACTGTGCAATGTTTTTGTCTCAGTATGGTACTCATTATCAGTCCAGTTATTTATTTTCCCTGTATTGTTGTATCAACCCCCTCCCACTCATGTCTTCCTCAATCCGTCTCTTGGGCTCTGAATCAGTACTGCGACTTCAAACTTTGCTGTAGCATGTGAATTTAAGTTAATTTTTTTTTTTTTTTTACTCCTTGTAAAGCAGAGAGATTTCATATTTTAGATTTTGTATTAAAGTTTTCTCATGATGGGAAAGATAAGATTGTTCAGTGAAATTTATTCCTCACAATCAGTATTTCACTTCACTTTTTCGTTTATCCCACATCCTATCACATACAATACAGTAAAGGTGACTCACTGATATAATATATTTCAAACTGTCAGTTTGTGATTGGCCTATAAGGCCATGTACGCTGAGGGAAATCAAATTGAGACATAAGGTATATGTTCTGTAATACTATATAAAATGCCTTTAAAGGGCTACATTACAATACAATTAAACGGCTAGCCAAAACAGATACACATCTGGTGTTTGCAGTTTCTTGTAATGAAAGTCCATCCACTGGCATGTAGAACCAGATATACAAGATCAACTAATGAAAGGGATTTGCAAATCCCACCATTAAACACAAACTAGCCCGTCACACTTGCCCTGCAGTGTGTTATCCTGTGCTCGCACATCAAAAGCATAGTTTGTTGTACCACTATACTAATTGCCACCACGGCTCCAGGGTTCTGTGATCACCAAAATAGTAGACCACCCGACACACCTACATTCCACTAAAAACGCACAGTTCAAGTTGGTGTTGAATGCCTCTCACAAGCTGTTTTGCTCTGTTATACTCTTAACTATTCTTAAATGTTAACTTAACACTTTGATTTGTGATTTGATACACTTTGTGACACAAATCAAACCTCTGATCGGACAGACTGGTAGTGACCCACAAGAATAAGCTACAGTTTCATTCTTTTTTTCATGTCCATGAGCAGCCTATAAAGTCAAGATTATGTAGTTAGTGTGTCATTGCAAACTGATCTACAAAGTCTTGTAAATCATAGTGCAAGAACTAAAAAAGGTACTTGGGCCACATTCTGGCAGCAAGTGATCTACCAAATATTTAAAGCCAAATGTTCTTCTTCCTGCAGCATAATCTCTAGAAGTAGGTGTCATTTTGGATTCTGATTCTAACACACCTGTCTTTGATCAATTGTTCAACCTGTTCCCTTTTCGTATTAATTTAACTGTCAAATTATTTTATGGCCTTTTTCAGGTTGGGGTACTAACCCATAAAGCTAATGTACATGTGAGTTTTCAGATTTCAATCGACAATAGTTTTTGAAACTTTTTGTAAGAATTTTTACCATCTTTTAGAGTTTTGTATTTATGTTTTTTTGTTTGTAGAAAAATTGTGGTTGGTAATCAACCATCAGTCATGGGGATGTGCCGATGAGCCATGTTGCCAGAAGCAGACTGAGGTTGATCACCACGAGATACTTTGACTTATGCCAAATAGAGAAAACCTCATTATTGGAAACATGAAAAAGTATAACTGCTAGACAGGTCTGTGCTCTAAGCACGTTTCTAAAAAAAAAACAAATATGTAGAGAATATGTACGCTGATCGTCATGGAGACATTGGCCTTTACCCAAGACGGTAGTCTATGAATGTTTTGGTGCCACTGTGACACGATTTGATGGCCAGCATTAGCAAATGAATAAATTCCTTTGTGTCAGTGTGGGAGCAGTCCTGCTCTCTGGAGTGGGCTAACATGACCCAGAATAGAACAAGGTGGAAGCATTTCAAATGGTAATCAGCCTCAGCTCTGCTAATTTAGCATGGGGGAGATATTACTGCTGCTTAATGTCACAAACACCACATGTGAATCACCAATGGAGTGGGGAAGCCAATGAATCATTGGTTTTTGCACACAGGTTTTGATTTATGAATGGAAATAAAGCTATTTTTATGCACACAACATTTTAAACAGTTGTCTTTGTCCTGCTTTTTTATATAGCCAATGCTGGCTGTAACTCATACAAACACACAAAACATTAAAGATACAAACCTGATGCATGGAGACATCATGCTTGAGGTGGTGTAGGTATTGGTGAAATTATGGATATAAGTCCAACAGGATGCAAACATATGTGTTTCAGCTACATAAAGTTGAAATTGTGAATTGGTTCTTTAAATTGTATTCAACCATCTCATAAAGACTATATTTCCCGTACACTGTTCAACATCGTCAACTTAATGCAAGTCAATCATATTGTTAGAATAGACTTAATCATTACTGTAATAATTGGAAATTACCGCATGGACAGCATCTTGTCTTTCTCTATAGTGTTTGTTCAGCACATAAACGTATGATGTTTCCCAGGCCTCTGACGACTTTCTCGGTGTCAGATTTCCTTTGTGTCCTGCCCAACTCACCTGTGCCTCTTTGTCTTCTATTGGCCGCCACACACAAAGGAACATACAGGCATCCTATAATGCTGTTTTTTAAAGCAGTAGGTGACTTTGAATAACAATGCTCTCAAAATAATTTGATGCAATTCAGTTTTTGTTTGCTCTGAAGCTATCAAAAAGCACCTTTTACTCCATTTTGTCTCATCTATACAAATATTGTTATAATATTATATATATAGAATTAGGTCTGGGAAGACTACATATATATATATATATATATATATACCTGTATATATTCTTCCCAGACCTAATTCTACTTCTACAGCTATAAAAGAAAATGCACCCAGATTGTACGTAAAGGTGTGTCTTAACTTGACACAACACAAAACAAAACAAAACATCCTAGTTATATTTAATAATGGGCGATGATTCATAGCACATGAGCACGGAGTGTATGAGTCATTTTATAATCCAGATTGACTGAATAACTTTCAGTTTGTGAACAAAAATAGTAAAGTCCTAATTTGTGTGTTGTTGACGTACCTACAGAGCCAACGGACAAGCCACTGCCTGTCGCCCTTGTTGCTTCGCGGAAAAACACCCTTAGAGAGAAAACACTGGCAAATACAACACTTATGGGAGTGCCACACACAAAACATGTATAACTACACCAGCTCCACATTGTGCACAAACTAATACTTGACTTCATGATAACACACCGGTTATATTACTATAATCATTTGTCAAAGAGACAGCTCGTTTTCTATCATAGTATAAAGCAAGGGTTCTTAACCGTTTTGACCTCGGGGCTTGACATTTTCTGTACAAAGTAATCCGGGGCCCAATCTCATTTTAAATGTATGATATTTTGGTGATTGTGTGGCCCTCAACAGGTGCCCGTGGCCCAACTCTGGGTCTCTATAGTTATGAATCACTGGTATAAGGAATATGTTGGTTATAGCTGATAAATATGCATACAACATATAGCTACTAGCAATATGTGTTCACAATTGACAAACAATAATCTTGCTTGTTGCCTTGTTGATTAGAGTAAAAAATATTGATTAAGCCTTAATAACACTGGTTGGCTAAAGATGATGATTAAGTTACACGTCAGGAGACAAAAACTATTTTCTGATTGTGATATGTACAGTATTTTATACATTAAAAAAAACAACAACATACCAATACTTTTGTCAGATTCCCCCAAACTCCTGACAGCGCATGGTTCTTTATGTTCTTTGTGAACATTTGTGGGGATTTCCAGAACGTGTTGCACCAAAGTTCTCTCTCTGCTCTGGTCCTTTTATCTTGTTCACATCTCAGGAATGAGAGATAACCCTATCTCTGCATATCTTATTATACATCAATAACTTACGATTACGTTTGACTTTCAATCATGAAAGAAGAGGTACCTAACTTTTTTATTTTGTCTTTACTTAATTCCTTAATATCTTGACATCAATCACAGTTTTAGGTCAACAGTGGAAACAACTTGTCACACTTAATTGTTCTATACTGTAAGTATTATCAAACACACTAGTCTATCGTCATGAAAGGTCAACAACACTGCCTCTGGCACTGAGGAGAGGTTTGAGCTCTGGTTCTCCCTGACATTGCTTCTAAATGTCAAAGTTTGCATATCTCTTTTTAACCATGGAGCCATTATGATATTACTTTGGAATATCTTTATATAGTATGTACCCAGTAGGGATGCAAATTATTAGCATTCATTGTCTGAGGCACTACCCAACTGTATGTACTTTTGAATGAAAATGTGCATCTGGATTCTTTCTTGCCAACTTTATTAAACCATAAAAATCAAATTATGGTTTTGATGTCAGTGTTTTTATATTAGTATACTTTGATCATTTGTGAAGTTTTTAGTACTTCGACCAATGTAACAGTTTGTATAAATGCTTCCGCACCCCCTCGACATAAGCACCCCATACACTGCAGATCACAGGTGGACAGAGGAAGTTGGGGGTCTTAAATCTATCAACACCCTCACAGGGGTCAAAGGTCAGGTGACGAGGGATTACAGGAAATGAGGTCCTCTGAGTGAGAGAGACATGCACACACTTTGCATGCTCATCCTTGTGTTTATTTATAACTTACCGTAATCAGTGTCCCATGACATTAAGCTTAAAAAATCTCTTTGATCCTGAATCATGTATGTTTTGTCACATCTTGGACAGTTTAGCAAATTTTTGTATGAATTGTGTTTTACATGCAATGACACTGGACATAGGCACTTAAAGAATGAATTAAATGTAAACTGTATTTAAGTTCCTATTATTCTTTAAATTAAACTGCCAAGGTGAATTTCCAGTGTACAAAATACCAAGGGTGCAGCACAAAATTCTGGTGCCTGTGCAAACCGTGTTGGTGGGCCCAGCCTTTGAAAAAAAATCCCAAAACAAGCACCTACAGCCCCACAAAAATAATCAAGATAAGCAATTAGTTAAACATTCTGTATCGGCGCTGAACAAAATTTAACATTGATAACTACTTTAAGGTATTAATTGACTGTTAACAGACTGTATTTCAGGTATTGTTGAGTCTAATAGTATGAAACTAACCTGGAAAAAGGCTAAAAATCACCTCTTTTATGACGCTTAAGTGCCGATCAGGAGCACGCCCCAAAAAACAAAACCTGTGACTGAAAATTTGCACATGACTTTTCAAATAAACATACCTAAAGTTGCTATAAAGAAGCGGACTTGGCAACTTTGTACATTTTCTGAAACGTGCACATTGCAGCTTGTGTGAAGGCCCCTCTCTGCACTGGGCCCTGGTTAAACAAGTACCATTTACCTCCAGTCCGACACTTCTTCCAAATACACAAGGGTAGTTATACATTTTAGTCTTACCATTAGTAAAGTCTATTTAGTATTAGGAGTGGTTTCCAACTACCTAAAACATGCACATTTGACAATCCTCTAGCTGGTACTCCTGACCAAGATACGCACTACTTTGAGTCCAAACAGGTGGCCCCGGAGGAGCCTTGATGGATGGATCAAATGAAAAGTCTATAAAGTGCAGCTTGATTGGTGCTCAGCTTGACAATTTCATGTGCTGGCGTAAATGTGCATATGGACTTATACAACCACTGTGTCTTTGTTGATTTGCTGTATCTCTGCATGTGTCTCTCTTTCTTTACCTCCTCCTTTCCCTGATCTCTCTCTCTATTCTCACCTCCTCTCTTTGCCACCCCCCTTTCTGTCTCCTTCTCTCACTGCTCTCTGCGAGTCATAGGCCACCTTTTGTCTCCATGCAAAAACTCAAATTCCTCCAGCCTCTGCCCACAGTTACACATACAAGCATTCCCCTTCTCAGCAACAATGAGCTCTTTGTGTTGCACACCGCCCGTGTTTTCATTTCATTTTTTATTGCTTTTGAGCTCCTTGAGTGGAGAATTTAATCATCTCTCTGCTGGTTCCTGAGCTTGGTTTTGAAAAGAATTTTCTTTGTTGGCCGCTGGTTGTCTGGGAGGTTGACAGCTGTGGAGTGTGTTCCCCTGAAACACACTACGACAAAGAGCCTAGGACAAAGGCCCAGGATGTTTTCAAAAGCACCTGTCTACTGTTTTTCTCTTATCATTACCAATCAGTAGGTTATTAAATGAGGCCTGAACAGAAAAGGAAAGTGCAAAGATAAATCACAGCAGCAATACAGATACAGACAACTCAACATCAAAAGGAAGAAAACAGCAATATAATTTAAAATTGGCTATATTTACAAGGCAAATAACAAGTTAGGAACTTTTTACTTGAGACAAAGTCTTGATCGTATTATAGATTAAACAAATATATTCAACAGAATAGCAATATAATAGTTGTGTAGTAACAAACTGACAAAATACAATCTTAGGTGTTGGGTTTATTTATTTATTGACCTTTATTCAACCAGGAAAGTCCCACTGAGGTTTATAAACTTTCTTTCAGGGGAGTCCTGGCCCCTGGGGGGAGGAGCCTATTGTACATGTTTTTAGTAATTGTTTTGTGACAAAACAATTACTACTACACTACAACGACAAATGTTTGTCATTTTGTCGACAATATCATACAAAACTTGAAACATATGAGAGAAAACAAAACAAAACAAAAATACTATCTGTAGAGGGATGAGGGATTACACTACACTAGCTGTAGAATTTGAAGACTTGCCAAAATGACAAAGACTGTGCATGGCAAGGATCAAGGATCTGCTCCAGAGATCAGACAAGATCTGAAGATGTGTGACAAGTAGAAGTAACATGTGAAGCCAAGCGTTCAGCACAAAGCTCTTTGTTGCAATAAAGACATGCTGAATGCAATTGATTGAGGGATGGAACAACGTTTACAAAGCACAAAAAGAATTCTAACAAGACAAACACATTGGTGAGTGAGCACAATGTTGACTTCAAACCACAACTTCACCACAACAGTTCAATACAAGGGAAAGTATCACTGCAGACGCGGCTCTGATCCTGGTCAGTCTCATGCGCCATCCTTCCCTCACTCATGAACAAGACCCCGAAATACACAAAGAATTTGAGGCAAGGACTCCCCACCGACTTGAAGATGATGAAGATGATTGAGAACCATGGCCTCGGATTCAGAGGTGCTGACCTTCATCCCAGCTGCTTCACACTCGACTGCAAACTATCCCAGTGCATGCTGTAGGTCCAGGTTTGATGAAACCATCAGGACAACATCATCTGCAAACAGCAGTGATAAGATCCTGTGGTCCCCAAACACCCTCCAACTGCTGCTTGCGCCTAGAAAATCAGTCCATAAAAACAATGAATAGAACCGGTGACAAAGGGCAGCACTGGCGGAGTCCAACATCAGAATCAGAATCAGAATCAGAAAGAGTTTATTGCCATTGTCAATGAACAAAATTCAAAAACATAGGAACTTGTCTCGGCCTTAAGGTGCAACATAAAACACTGAGTAATAATTAAAACAACATATATAACATGCACTGGAAACACCTTCTCCAGATCCACAAAACCCACGTGGAAGGGTGGGCAAAGTCCGTTGAACCCTGGTTTACATCCTGGTTGTGGAAAAAAATTATTTCAATTAATAAATGAAATAATTTTAAGCTCTGAGTCTGGCACATTTTGTCTGTTCAGTTGCTAAAGAGATGCTGAAGAGTCAAAAGGTTTTACAAGTTAAGGCTGCTGGATAGTTTTCCGATATTTGTTGTTTGTTTGTGTTGTTTCTTTATTTATTTAGTTTTCAAATGCTTTAATGTTGGATGACACACATTGGACTATGGTGTACTGTATAACAGAGGCGATCCTCATAAGGCAAGGCAAGGCAAGGCAAGTTTATTTGTAGAGCACAATTCATACACAAGGCAATTCAAAGTGCTTCACACAACAGGAAAAAATGCATTAAAATCACAAAGACATGGCGCAAATAATAGTTCAAACATAAAAGAGAAGAGTGCAAAGAAAAGCATAAACCCTGTATTGTACAGTATGTCAAATGTGGGATTATTGCACTAATATTTATGAGTAGAAAAAGATTCAGTTGAGCTCATTCTGGACTCTGTTTTAGAAAAACAAAACGTTTCGACTCTCATCCAAGAGTCATTCTCAATCTGTGAAACAAGTCTGAGAACTCAGGTTTATATCCTACTCTGTGAAAGCCCTGCCTACAGGGCGGGACCCCTGATAATGGGCCATTGAAACCAACTGGGATGGGCCTATTGTTCACTGACTTTGGATCCATCCTCCCTGAGTCCCTTTAATAGCATCCGAATGCCTCGGGCGTCTCCAGGGTTTCAGCAAACCATTATAAACAACCGGAAGGTTGAATCTTAAACCATTATTAAATGTTAGCTTCCAGCCCAACACAAGCTTCTTCAGGTGTGAGTATGCAGCCAGTTAACCCAGTTTCATGGAAGCCTGCATACCAGGAGAATAGAGCTTCTGCCTGTCCTTCTCAATGACAGGCCTTTATGGTCACAGCCTTTGAACTCCTACTGCATTTCTCACATAAAAGGGAGAGTGGATCCATATTTTATAATTTCATACTTTTAGGACAATTTATGTCATAACAATTATTAAGACACATAGAGCCATTTTGGTCTTCTTGTTTGTTGTGTGAATGAATACTCCCGTCCTGTTTATATTCATATGCTACAAAAATGAGTCTAAAGCCATCCCCCAGATGGTCCCCCAGACCCGTTTGCCTTGGTGCGCTTCAGCACAGTTCTTTTAACGGATGCGGAACGCATTTCTATGCTCTGGGTCCAGAGGCAGAAGTCTGCTACGTGAGCAGCTTACAGCCCCCAAATATAACAAATGCTTTCTAAATAAGATGAGAGTTTTATTAATAAATGTTCTATATTTTTGGCTTTTTACTATTGCCCTAAAACAGGCCAAACCCCTAAGATCCGAGGGACTGACCCTATCAAAACTGTGGATGTTTGTTATTAAACTGCATTTGCTTATCTGTGTTTATATTTGACAGGTGTGGTCACTGATTTACAGATTAAAAAGTATTCATGAATGAATGACTTGTAGTGTTGGTGACAGGACGTGTTTTCTTTGTTTTTATACATAATCACAAACAACCTCTGTTGGTATAGTGTGTGTTATGTAAATGGCCGGTGTTTATTTACAGACTTGTGTTGGGCCTATTTTCTTGTATGGTCTTACATGTGCAAAGTGTGAAAACAAATAGCTTCAAGTGTTAACTCAGGCCAAAGAGTGAGCTGTGGGGTGTTGAAGCTATTTCAGAGCGCCACATACAAAGTGGAAAGACGTCTGCAACAACAACATTTTACAGTCTGCAAAAACACTGGGCATTACACCTGTACCCGTGTCCGTAGTCACATCATTTTCCATGACAGTCCTCACATCTTAAGTAATTAAATGTTCCAGACAATAATTAAAATGCTTTCATGTCCTGCCTCAAACCACATTTCAGCTGCAAGAAACCCAATGTTTTGTGACCATGGAGCAGTAAAGTCCACTTCTCCACTACACGGGACAAGATGCTCATTCGACAGAGTAAAGACAATGACTTACAGGGATCCTTAAAAAAACAAACAAACAAACAAACAAACAAAAAACTGGGACCTTCTTGCAATGAGAAATTACTTGTTCAGTTACTAAAATGCCCCTGATCACAATGTACCATTCGAAGAACAATTTTGAAAGGAGTGTCATTGGCAGTAAGGGCTTTTTAATATTTTACAACATTTACAGCTTTATTACTATAGTTTGTACAGGTTTGCTCTATGGTGAGCCTTTCAGCTTGCCATCTTGATATGAATCTGACGAGGTCCGTCACTTTTTTATATACTCTTTCACTTTAACATAGGGTTACTCATTCCTGTATACGCCTCAGTTTTTTCCTCCCAAAATGACTCGGAGACTAATCATAGAGGGAGTGGAGTCTGTTTAAAACTGAACATTACACCGACCTGAACTTTGGACCAAATCACCCGAGGCGCTTGCTCGTCTGTGGCCATTTTGCTGTAACAAGATTAAAAAAACATGAACGGGTACTTACTGATGCTTATCTTAAATAACTTCAACCATATTGTGATCATAAAATAATTTATGGTAATCTTTTCATCGCCTTTCTGAGGGGCAGAAAGGTCTAAACTAAATCAAAACAAAAATAATAAATACATCTCAGATTACTCAGTCCTTTACATGTTGACATTTTTCTTTTGGAAAATTGAATAAAGCCTTTGCAGAAATTAATCGAAACAAATAAATAATGTGGAGCCAGGGGTGGCCACTTTAGGAAAGACTCAGAATCAGAAGGGGTTTATTGCCTTTGTCAATGAACAAAACTCACAAACATAGGAACTTGTCTCGGCCTTAAGGTGCAGCATGAAACACTGAGCAATAATAAAAACAACAACCTATATAAGATATCAAAAGGGCATGCATTAAGAAACAATTTAAAATGACTATAGTATAAAATAAAAATAAAATAGGCATTACTATGTACACGAGAATTACATAGTAAAGAAGGGTGGTATTGAGAGAGTGTGACCGAATAGAAATCATAGAGCGACTTACTGTGGCTTATTTATGTTTATGTCTTGCGATATTATATTCATTAATCATCTGCCTTTTCCAGTTTGGGTCGATGACTGGGGCCAATCCTGGACTGTGGTCAGCTAGTCACGGGGCTGATTTCATAAAAAGACGTGGGCATACACAAACAAACAACCATTTCAGATGTGAGCAGGGTGCATTTTAGCAAACTATTCACTAAACATGTTTGACTCCTACATTAGTTTTTAAAATAACTAAATTAAAAGTTAAATGTTGTTTAATCATTATTTTTACCCTTCAGAGCACCCAAGCCCCTTCTCTTCACTTCAGCGGCCATCACTACAGGGAGTCAATCACTTCCTGTTATTAAGTCTCAGTTGGTGTCAGAGGTTAAGGGTGAGAGGTGGAACACAGACACAGCGTTGACAAGGAGGAGGGCCCAAAACAGACTGGCTTTCTTTTTGGCACAGCTCTGGAACCACAGGTCCAATTGTGGAAACAGTGCAGGGACGGAGGCTGCTGATGATAGGAGGGATTACGGAGCAATGCTGGAATTTCCTGAATGTTAATGATAGAGGTACACAGTTTCCAAAAGTTAATTTTATTTGTATAATCTATTGTAATCTGTTGATGTAAATCAATTGTCACAAATGTCACAGTTTTTTATTGAGATGGAGGCAGGCTGTGGTTACACTTCCAGAAAGAGGAACGAAACAGAAAAATCTAAAGGCACATTTTCCAAAGACCTGGTCAGTAATAATTATACTTCCAAATAAAATGGTAATCCAGGAAGCATACAAATACTTATCCTAGCACTCAAATTTCTGTCACAGTTTGACCATCCTTGGCAGTATTTATTGGTATTAAGCCATTGCAACGACCCTTAGTTGTTATAGAAATTAAGCCATTCAAATGAATATAAGATATATTTTGAATGGGAAAGGGTTCTTGCTAAATTCTTCAAACCAGGAAGGAATGATGTCCCTGAAACTCAATAATAGCAGCTAATATTTTTAACCAACCAACTGCTCCACTCCCAATGCTGGATTATTAAATACACAAACAAAAACAAATTAACATCAGACATATTCTTTATTTAAGTATATATATTGAAGACAAAAAGTGCTACTAATATATCAGTAAAGTAAAGTAAGTAAAACTCAAAAATGATTGTGCATGCATTTCTTCTTTACATCTGTAAATGGGTTTGACGCGACTGTATTTCAGATCATATTCTTCTCTTGGAGGCGCCCGAGCAGCCTGTTCAGATCATTATCAACCATGTGTATGAGTTACACCTCCTCCATTGTTGTCCAAATGAGCCAGAGTCATGAGAGGGTCTGGTTACATCCTAGTGTGACCCGCCAAGCCTGTGCACTGGAGAAGCGCACACAACAACGCCACTGCGCTCATGCTTCTACACGTCTCCCTGGCTTCATAACAAAAGCAGAGAAATGCCATATGGTCATTTGGGTTAACGTGTGATTTTACGCTGCTTTGTGACTTATTATCTTTGGTGTGAGGGGTCAACAGGAGTTTCATGGTCACTTAACAACAAAAAGCTATGCTTACTTTTTAGCGTTTCACTAGCCATATGGTGAAGATCATGTAAAAAGAGTAATGGGATCAGTTACATGAATAGATTTATCAAACAAATAAGTCTAAATAAATGTTCAAGTTTAAAAACGTGGGCAGAAGTTTTATCATTTGACATTAGTTATGGTAATTTGCTTTTCAATTTCTCAGAAAGTTTTTAAGATCAAACAATCATTTCCTGCTCTGAAACTCAACCAATATAGTGCACACCACATCCACAATATAATAATATAATAGTATAAAAAAAAAAAAAAAAAAAAAAAAAAAAAAAATATATATATATATATATATATGTATGTGTATGTATACATATGTATATATATATATATATATATAATAAAAAAGGTCATGGCTACAGTTCTTGAACCCTAAAATTTAATTACAATATGGCCCAGCATATATCATGCAAACAATATCCTTTTGCCTTCCAGACAATATAATGCAGAGTTGAGGTAATGATGGCTGTCATGTCATCTTGAGCAAAATTTGTAGCCAACAACAGATGTGCTAACTTTATTCATGTGTACACACATTCACATTGGTATTGATTTCATGTTATTGTCTGTGGATGGATTTAACATGACACCAAAATCTCCCATCAAGAAATTATTTTGAAATATATGTGACAAGCTGTGAAAAACTGAATTAGACTTTTAGGGGATTTCTTCATGGGTTGGAGCTAAATGAGCTCCATGTGTGTTTGAAGGTACAGTAAATCCAGTATGTTGACCCCAGGTTCGTTTTAGGGAGGGTGGGCTCAGCGTAAGCTTTCTAAAGGTTCTTAAAGTCCTTATCCTCAGGGGAAACATCCCAAGTCAGCATACTTCATGGATGAAGTCGAGTTTTATTCTTTCACAGGCGGCCTCTCATTGTATCGGCCCTAACGTTAGAGCAAAGTCACTTTGGATGCGTTTACACATTCACCACAACAAACCTGAAACTAAACCTGTACTAGATCAGGGCTAAACAAGGACAAATCAAGTCCACATTAGGAACAAAATGGTCTCAAGTGAGACAAATAACGACATGTGTTAGACTGGGGTGTGGTGCATTAGCAGACTGTTTATGTTTACAGTTGGCTGGAGTCATTAGCATATCTTTGGCAGGATTTCTAAAGCTAAAATCCTATCATCAGTATTTATAAAAAAACATTTGAGGGAAAGAGACTTTAATGAAAGAAAAGTACCGGTACAATAATTGATGTCTTAAATTAAGGTCTGAATTCAGATTCTTATCATGACTTAATTTTATTTTGATTTGATTTGATTTATTTGCACATACAAAAAAACTAAAAAACATTGCAAATGTATATAACATTAAAAAAAGATGATTGTGCAGGAGAGAGTGAGAAGACCATTTGGCCTTATAAGACCACCTCCCCTAAAACATCTAACAAACAGGCATGAACAGGTAAGTCACTTTCTCACATGGATACATTACATTTCATATGATATTAAATATTTCTAAGAATAATGTAAATTTTAATTGTCTTTTAAAAAATGGAGGAAAAAAGTGTGGAAATGGATTTAAGAATAGAGGCTAAATGATTCCAGAGGGTCGGCGCCCTGTACTTCAATATTCTTGGATTATTTGCAGTTTTGCACAAGGGAAGATAAAAGTCTCTGCAGTGTCTCGTTGAATAAGCGTGAACATCTGAAGAATATATTTAAAAAAAGCATTGGACATGTGCACATACTTATACATGAAGACAGAAATACAAGTGTTAACATTAAATATTGTCAAGATGTTGTATTTTCTGAACAAAGAAGCAGATGAAGACAGTCTATTTGAATTGAATTGAAGTCATAATGATCAAAAATGTATTGCGTTAATAACATTTTCCCGATACGTCTTGCATGAATTACCCCAAACCATGTTACAATACATGATGTGTGGATAGATTAAATTATAATATAATGTCATCATACAAGAAGCATTTCTACAATACCAAAATGTTGCTATATCATAAGATAATAATGACGTGACATAAGTGTCACAAGTGATTTTTACCTTAAAAGAATCCTATCTTGCTCAACCTTGCTCCAAAGTTGAAAACCGTTTCCAAATACACATGCATTTACCATACATGTTAGTTATACTGAATGCATACATTGCGAACTTTTACCTAAAAAAAACTAAGAGTCTAGAAAAAGTAACCTCTGGCTTTCGAACCCATTTTAATGGCTAAGGTGCCCTTACTCATCCACTGAGAGCTTTAGGATTCACATGCTGGGCTGGGGTTTAGTGCACCAAATGTGTTGTCTTTTTAAAATGCCAAAGTCATACCTCTGTACAAGTCAAGAGATAGACATACCTTCAATAACTACAGCTGTCTCTGTTACCACAGTTCTCAAACATTTTGGAATAACTTTTTAATTTGATGCTGGATACATTTATAAATGGACCTAAATTACTGTCAGACTCTCGACATCTTCAATAGATAAGAAAAAATTGCATGCAATCAGAGTTTTGTGGATCAAAGAAAATATTTCGACACTATAGATCAGGGCGATTCAACATAAGGCCCGGGGGCCAAATCAGGCCCTCCAAGCGATTTAATCCGGCCCACAACCCATCTTCAAAATAAAAATAATTAAGACCTGGTTTTGTCTAGAATTAGTCCTTGTTTAAATCTGCTTTAGACCTGATTTGATTCTGGATTAGTCCAAGTTCAGACCCTGTTGGTTCTAGTCTAGTCCTACTTTAATTCTGGTTCAGTCCTGGATGGGCAATGTTGCAAAGCAATGTTGGTAAAGCATTTTGAATGTTATTTCTCACAAAAATCTAATCTATCATCAGTTATTTCATTGTACAAACTTAATATATCGAAAACTGGGATATTTTATGCGACCCAAATAAATTTTTTACCACCTCCGGCCCAGAGGCCTTTGCCCTCCAAAAAATCTGGCCCTTGGGAAACTTAAATTGAATAGCCCTACAATATATCATGAAATATTCAGAAAACTGGAGCGATATGGGATTAAGGGCATCGTGTTACAATGGTTTAGAAGTTGTTTGAGTGATAGAAAACAATTTGTACGAATAGGAGATCACAGTTCTTATTGCTTAATTATTAGTTGCGGAGATCCATGAGGGGCAGTTTTGGGCCCAAAACTTTTTATCCTTCATATTAATAATAATAAATATTAATAAGTGTCAACTATATTGAAAACCATATTGTTTGCTGACGACATCTATTTTGTTCTAACACCAATTTGAAAGACTTACTTCAAGATGAACTTAGTAAAATAAAATTGTAGTTTGATGTAAACAAACTATCACTGAATATGGACTAAATTAAAATGATGTATTTTGGAAATAGAATGGACAATAAAGAAACATTAAAGTGTAAACATTAAACAATGTAAACATTAAACAATGTAAACATTAAACAAGTAAATTAAATGTTTAGGAGTGGACAACCAAATTAATTGGAAATCACACATTAAAGTATTGCATTATTTAACAGAGCTAGTTTTGGATAATAAAGCACTTATCATTCTTTATTGTTCACTTGTACTGCTATATCTCACATACTGCGCAGAAATTTGGGTTGCAGCCATTAGTTACACCAAAAAAGAGCAATTTGCTATGTACACAAGGCTGGATATGTTGATCACACCACCCCACTATTCTTAAAATCAAAATGATTGAACATTTCGGACATAGTAGCCAGTCAAACACATGGTATTTAAGGGTAATAGTAAATCTTTACCTGAAAATATTCAAAAACTCTTCGTGGGAAGGGGCTTTCAAGATGAGAAACAAAATTAACTTTAAGTCAATGAATCTGCAAACAACTAGGAAACGCTTTTGTGCTTCAGTTTGTGGAGTAAAATTATGGAACAGTTTGCCAGTGGCATTAAAATAAAGTATAAATATAAAGAAAGAAAAAAAACAACAACAACAAAAATGTGACTCAATACAAGAAGGATACCGGTAATCATATTGTGCATTAAACTGACAGTAAAACTTCTAGTAATGAATAGGTGGGAAAAAAAAAAACATTGATTGTAAATATTATTTATTTATTTATTGTATTTTATTTTTATCAAATTATAAGGAAATGGAAGGTATTAAAAAAATATGATTTATTGAACAATGAGGAATGAGCGTAGGGATTAAATACGTTTTTACTTTCACTTACTCCTTTCCGAACATTATTATTTCTAATGAAGTAATAATGTTATTGGTTTTCTTAGGTGCCGAGGGTCTGAGGGAAGACCACCTGAATCAGAATGTTGTTATCTTTGTTGTTTTGACTTGATACTAGCATGTTTGAAAAAAACATGAATAAAGAGCAAGGGTTTGTAAAATTCTGCAAGTGAAGAGAATAAAGCACTTGTGATGTTTTATGATGCCAATAAAGTGCATTTAGATAAAAAGTCAAGTTGTCCAAAGTGTTCCCAGTGAATCACGTCCTGATTGTACGTGGCTTATGAAGCATGTGCTTATGTTGTCTTTGGAAGTGTTTTGTTGCAGAGCCGAAGATCAGACGCAAAGCCACTGTGACAGGGAAAGGATTAACCTAAGTCTAAGGTCCATACGGGCACAGCATGCAAGCCCCCCGCCATCAAAGAGCCTGTTCAAGCCCTCCTCGCGCTTGTGCAAATATCTGCCAGCGCCATGGAGAAAACCCAGCCGCCTCCACAGGAAGTGGCTGCACTTAGCTGACGTATTAAAGACCTTTTCCCAGTTTCCCCTTAATGCAGCAAATTCCTCTCAACTGGGTCAAGCTGTGGGACTCGACTGTTTACACAAAGGTGCATGTGAACTTGATTACTTGATTTCTTATCAACAGCTTTAAGCACGGTCTATGATACAACATGCGCAGCAACAAAATAGTTATCGGTGTGAAAAAAGCGTTACGGAATTTACTACTCTTTTCCACATTCCTTTGGTCGTCTGACTTGGACAAAGCCCTATTTGTTGCAGATTTATCAAATGTGAACCTCATCAATCAAAACATCCAGGACTGATAGAATGTGTTACAGTAAATCAACTGATAGCTTGAGAGAAAGAAAATGAAATATTAGGTTGTATTTATACGTATAAAACTTGAGGCTAATGAAGCAACACCTCATGGGACTCAAGGACAGTCTTTTGTAAACAGTAAGATATTTTATACAACAAAAATAACATGTTTATGTTTATTAACATAAGCCTGATAATGTATGAAAAGGTAATTTAATTACCTTTTAAATTTTTCATTTCAATAAAATAACATGAAAAAGCCCCTCCTTGAACCGACACCTTAACGTGGTGGAGGGGTTTGAGCGCCCGAATGATCTCAGGAGCTATGTTGTCCGGGGCTTCAAGCCCCTGGTAGGGTCTCCGAAGGCAAACAGGTCCTGGGTGACGGGTCAGACAAAGATCGGTTCACAAGCCCATTATGATGAGAAAAAAACCAAGGCCAGTTACGTCGCCCGGATTGGCGTTACCGGGGCCCCCACCTGGAGCCAGGCCTGGGGTGGGTGCTCGACGGCGAGCGCCTGGTTGCCGGGCCTTTCCCCACGGGCCTGGCCAGGTGCAACGCGAACGAGTGACAGGGGCCGTCCTCCGTGGACCCACCACCTGCAGGAAGATCCGTAAGGGGCTGGTGCAGAAGGATCTGGGCGGCAGTCGACGGCAGGGGCCTCGACGACCGGATCCCCAGACACAGAGACTAACTCTGGGACATGGAACGTCACCTCGCTGGGGGGAAACAGCCTGAGCTTGTGCGGGAGGTTGAACGGTCTAGATGACTAGATATAGTCGGCCTCACCTCCATGCACAGTGGAGGCTTATTGCCCACAGCTCAGCCGCCATGTGTTGGAGTTTACCCCAGTGAACGAGGGTCGCGTCCCTACGCCTTCGGGTTGGGGACAGGTCTGTCACTGTGGTGTTGGCCTACGGGCCGAACAACGGTGCTGAGTACCCGGCCTTCTTGGAGTCCTGGGCGGGGTACTGAACAGTGCACCGACCGGGGACTCCGTTGTTCTACTGGGGACTTCAACACGCCCATGTGCAATGACAGTGACACCTGGAGAGGGGTGATTGGAAAGAACGGCCTCCCCGATCTAAACCCGAGCGGTGTTCAGTTATTGGACTTCTGTGCTAGTCACGGACTGTCCATAACGAAACCATGTTCAAGCACAAGGGTGTCCACCAGTGCACGTGGCACCAGGACACCCTAGGCCGGAGATCAATGATCGACTTTGTTGTCGTGTCATCTGACCTCCGGCCGCGTGTCTTGGACACTCGGGTAAGAGAGGGGCGGAGCTGTCAACCGATCACCACCTGGTGGTGAGTTGGATCCGCTGGCGGCGGAGGAAGCCGGACAGACTTGGCAGGCCCAAGCGTATAGTGAGGGTCTGTTGGGAACATGGCGGAGCCCGCTGTCAGCAGGGTCTTCAATTCACACCTCCGGGAGAGCTTCTCCGTCGTCGGACGGTGGAAGGAATACTTTGAGGACCTCCTAAATCCCACTGTCACGTCTTCCGAAGAGGAAGTAGAGACTGGGGACTCGGAGGCTGACTCATCCATCACCCAAGCGAAGTCACTGAGGTTGTTGGCAAACTCCTCGGTGGCAGAGCTCCGGGGTGGATGAGATACGCCCGAGTACCTAAAGTCTCTGCAGAGACGTGTCAACCAAGACAGGCCTGCAACATCGCGTGGGGGTCGGGGACGGTGCCTCTGGACTGGCAGACCGGGGTGGTGGTCCCTCTGTTCAAGAAGGGGGACCAGAGGGGTGTTGTTCCAACTTAGAGGGATCACACTCCTCAGCCTCCCTGGTAAGGTCTATTCCAGGGTACTGGAGAGGAGAATCCGACCGATAGTCGAACCTCGGATTCAGGAGGAGCAGAGAGGTTTTCGTCCTGGTCGTGGAACACTGGACCAGTTCTATACTCTCCATCGGGTGCTCGGCTCGAGGGTTCATGGGAGTTTGCCCAACCAGTCCACATGTGCTTTGTGGTGCTGCGGGAGTACGGGGGTCCGGGGCCGTTTGCTCATGACCGGAGTAGGAGCTGGTTTCGCATTGAAATTTGTCACCGGTTCTGTTTATTGTTTTTATGGACAGAATTTCTAGGCGCAGTCAGGGGTCGGAGGGGGTCTGGTTTGGAGAACCTGCAAACAGCAGAGATGAGATCCTGTGTTTGCTGAGTGTGAAGCAGCTGGGATGAGAATCAGCACCTCCAAATCTGAGGCCATGGTTCTCAACCGGAAAAAGATGGCTTGCCCTCTCCAGGTGGGTGGGGAGTCCTTGCCCCAAGTGGAGGAGTTCAAGTATCTCGGGGTCTTGTTCACGAGTGAGGGAAGGATGGAACGTGAGATTGACAGGCGGATCAGTGCAGCGTCCACAGTGATACGGGCAATGCATCGGACTGTTGTGGTAAAGAAGGAGCTGAGTCGAAAGATTTAGTCTCGATTTATCGGTCAATCTACGTTCCTACCCTCACCTATGGTCATGAGCTTTGGGTAGTGACCGAAAGGACAAGATCGCGGATACAAGCGATCGAAATGAGTTTCCTCCGCAGGGTGGCTGGGCGCTCCCTTAGAGATGGGGTGAGTCAGTCACACGGGAGGAGCTCGGAGTAGAGCCGCTGCTCCTCCACATTGAGAGGAGCCAGCTGAGGTGGCTCGGGCATCTGTTCCGGATGCCTCCTGGACGCCTCCCTAGGGAGGTATTTCGGGCATGTCCCACCGGGAGGAGGCCCCGGGGAAGACCCAAGACACGCTGGAGGGACTATGTCTCTCGGCTGGCCTGGGAACGCCTCGGGATGCTCCCGGAGGAGTTGGAGGAAGTGTCTGGGGATAAGGAAGTCAGGAGTCCCTGCTTAGACTGGTGCCCCCGCGACCCGGCCCCGGATAAAGCAGAAGAAGATGGATGGATGGATGGAACATGAAAAAGGATTAAAATGATTGTGTGTCATGCTTCAACATTGAGCACTTCACCTGAAAATGGGGACATTGGCTGAAAGATCAGGCAAGTTGTGTTAATTATAATTTACAAAAGTCTTGTGACTTTTAAAGGAGAGCAAGAAACTCAACTAAACGAAGGAGCTTTCAAATATAAACATTCCTGTTGATTTCAGATCTACTGTATCACTAATAGAAACCCACACACATTGGATCCTTTCTATAGTGTACAGCTTCGTCATAATATTTACATTTAGAAAGTGGGTGGGTTAATACATTCTTTTATCTAAAAGCAAGCACACAGCAGTTTAGTTGCACTTACGGTTCATAACGGACCAATTTACTTTTGTGTATTATGGCTGGTTGCAAAAGCGCAGTGGTTCACCGTCATGGATGACAAATCCGAAAAATGTTCGGAGAAATTATGCGTTGCTATAACAGTTCTTGATAGATTTCCTAACCTTGACTGCAGACATAACAACTTGGCTTATGAGGTACATTTAAATGACTAATTGTGCTGCGGGATATGTCAAACTGGGTAATACATCACTGCTATTATTACAGAAAGCATTCATGTGGTACTTAAAAATGGTGGTTGATTAGCTCTTTTTGATGAGTTGACGTAATGTATAAAGGGGTTCGATGAAAAATACACATTTTTAACTGAAGTAAGACTTAGATGCATTGGCTAAGTAAAAGTATTTGCTGCATAAATAATTGGTCACTAGAGTTTCACTTTTGACAAGGCTGCACCAAAGATTTATGATTTCTTCCATGTGTCTCAACTTCTCCATCTCAACATGTCACAATGTTTACAAGATCGGGCAAGAGAGCCTAATTGAACCCAGTGCTCCTTTCAACAGTATATCATTCTGAGTGGTTTCAAACTACGTAATTACAGTTTTGACAACATAGTTATCAATCCCATTTGTCCTGCACTTATATTCAGGTGAAACCCCATTATTTGATCATAAATAGCCACCAACACACAAATCATGTCTTATTAGAGTGATAATTTAGCCCGTCTTTTCCAGATAATGATAATAATACAGGTGATGCCAAATGTTAGGTTGTTGAATGTTGCACTGGGACACCCCGGGACAAACATGTGGAAGCGTTTAGAGTTAGCAGCCTGCAAATAACGGTGTCCCATGTCACCCTTGGCGTGAGCCGTGAACCGGTGAGGGAGGTCAGAGGTCAAATAAGAGAGGTGAACATTAAAATAGATCCCAGGCCTACCACAGCAGAAACTGAAAAATGTGCTTAAAAATGCTGAAATTACCTTTTTAAAAATATATGCATTAATGTTTGCAAACTTATAAATTCCTTTGAGAGTGATAAAAGAATCCGTTTTAACACTCAGACTAATACAGTTAGTCATTAAGTTATTTTTTTGTATATTTATTTTTCAAATGTTTTGTTCACTACATAATAATAATAATATATTTGCAATTAGTTTTACATGCTTAGTTTTGCGCACTATAATACGGCACTTACCGACATATTAACATGGGATGACCTTTAGAGTTTGTACTTCCAGAGTATCTGCCAGTTTTTAACAAGCCAAAACAATTAGTTGTGCACAAAAAGGAGGAAGCAGACGTGTGGTCTCTGGAGAGGAGACACACAGGGCTGAGGGGAAATGGGCTCTCAGAGGAAAGGTCTTTGTATCATCACTTCCAGCCAAAAAGTGAATGAAACATGATATTTGTACCTGTGCTTTTTGGGTCACATTTTCAGTTCCTTATGGTAAAATACAGTGCATGTTTTGGGTTAATGGGGGAAAACGGAGTCCCAGAGGAAACCCACCCAGACTGTGGGTCAGAGTGAAAGCCACTCAGCCACAGCGCTTCACAAGCTTGTATAACTGAGCTTTTAGAAGTTATTAATTGGACATAATGCAATGATGGCAAGCATCCATGATGATATTTTCGGTATGTATTCAGAGCAAATCTTAGTAATTTGTTTTTATTCAGATTCCCTCTAAACTGCTTTTATTATTCTCTCTGCTCGGGTAAGTGCATCTGTCTCTCTTTTCATTTGTGACATTATAATCACCTGATATATGAGCACCTACAATAAACACTGAAGCACAGGGGATGTACAGGGGAGCACTCGTATGTTTATTGACCAATTTTCTCACATAAAATAGACATTTGTAGCTTTACCTTACCCTTTCCCAACCCACACGTGCTCATTGGCATATATCAGATATAAAACCATTCACTAGTTCCCTCTTTCTCTTGGACAACTGCTAATGTTACTGTTAAAAAACCACCAGATTAAATCATACCACTCTAAATGCCAATGTAGAAGTATAACTTCAGAGAAAACATCAAAACCATTTTCTTGCAAAAGAAAGCACTTTACCCGAGGTGATCCTGACACAAAAGATGAGGATGCATTAAGTCAATATCAATCAGGTGTATTCTCTGCTATATGAAGCAAACCTGGCCCGTTGGATCAACACCCACTCCCTTTTGCTCCTTTGTGCAAGTACTCACTTTGATCCTTTTCTTTTCTACACATATTTCATCGTAAAGCTTCAACAAAAACACAAGTCTTGTTCATTCATCTGCTGTTTATTAAGAGCGATGGAAACACCAGAGGCTCAAACTCAGTATTTATACACCAGTGCAGCCAAGCAAAGCCAAGAAGTTCACCATGTGCCCAGAGTTATTTACCCAACTGAACCACTTAGTCATTCCACTGCTATGTCGACATTAACAGATGAATTGACCAACATTATTGTACAATAAAGTTGAACAGGTTGTGGAGATACAATCTAAGTCATACCCTCAAATAATAGACATGACTCCTCCGAACAATTAACAAATGGAAAACTATCAAAATGCTTTGGTTGAAATACTTATAATGATAATCCCTCTTGTGTATGTATTAAGCAATGTTATAGGCATCAAAGAGTTCTCAGTGAATCTGGCAAACACAGATCCGCCAAAAGAATGACTGTGAAAGCTTCCTATTGCATGAAACACACTTTGTAGCTTTAGTTGTGGTTTTGGTGTGACTTTTTTAGCAGTGCATCTGTTCTCAGTACAGAAGATGAAACTGTTAGCGCCGGTTTTACAGAATCATAAGTGTAAAGTACCTAAGTACCTTGGAGACTGACAATGGTTTTTCAGTGGTGTTCTTGGAAAGAATCAGTTGTTACTGAACAGAGGTGATTTCTCATCAGTGTCTTGTATGGTGTTTGTGGTTTGCTCCATTGCGGAGTTCCCCGCACGTAAAAAACAAAACAAAAAGCAATTTCTCATCAAGTATTCTGCACAAAATTCCCTCTTTCAGAAATAACTTTAAATTAATATGGTTAGATAAGTAAATAAGATTAAAGTTTAGTTAAAAGTATATTTTGGTATATCTACTCCATTGTTATTGCTATTTTTGCTCAATGACAGTTAAATCTACCAGAAAAGTCTGTTCAACTTACAACTTCAACTTATTATTATCTGATTTAGGGACCTTTAAGATTGTCTAAATGACATGCAAACCACAAAATCTGATCTGAATAATCAGAGGGACCATCCGTGACATGTGTTTGCTGTTTACAGACAATTTTAAGAATCTTATAACAAAAAAATATATATATAATATAAAATATATATATATATATATATATATATATATATATATATATATATATATATATATATATATCAGTGCAATATGGGTATAACTCTATATTCTATTCAACTTTGTTCAGCCTTCAAAAACTACACGTGAATGAGTGTAAAATATTTACTTTATCCCACACAATTAAGTAACATTTAGAAGAAAAAAAAGTTTGTACTTTAACTTCAGGAACCTTTGACTGACATTTGCTCAAAGCTTTAATGGATCACTTATATAAATTGTACAAATCGTGTGGTGGACATGGTCTTATTTGTCAGTGGTTGTCAGGTTTAGACTGGATTAGCAGGCTCCATTCGGTTCTCAGAATTTTTTTATAGGTTAATACTTTTTCAGATACTTAATTTGCCTAACCCTTTGGAAAAACATGTTACAGAGACCTGAGTCAAAACAACTCTGAACTGACACATTGGCGTGCCATTTACAATGTAATCTTTTGTTTAGTTCTTCCTGTGACTGCTAACCCTACAAAGTTAGAGTCCACACCACACTGCAGTTGGATTTTTTAATCAGAGGGGATTACATATTATTTTGTTTTACACAAATTATTTACAAGCCCTCTGCAGCTCTTGTAGGCCAGCCATATTGAGAGCTGAGATTGACTCCATGTTTGAACAGATCATGTACATTAGAGCTCACACGAGGAGCTCAGATTTAAGGCATGGCCAGTGTTGATCAGAAGCAGACACAAAGCTCTTACTCAGATATAAAATACAGGCCTGGGACATATGCCACGCCAGAGGAATGTGTCTGAGATTAGAGCAGAAAACACTGGCATGCGCTTATTTGGGTCTGACCTCAGGTCCTACAGATTTGGATCTCACTGCTCATTCTTTGATCATCTGACTTAAGTTAAATTGCAGAAGTACGTAAGACTAGGTACTCAAACTGGGCATGTTGACAATCAACAAGGAAATAAAGTCTTTAAAAATATACAGGATTGTTTACAGAAGTGGAGTAGACAAATCTGAATTTTGTTTGTTCACAATGATGTGCAGGAGTTACGCCATGAAAAACTGAGAAGGGATGGACACGCCGAAGGGACTGTTTGTCTGGACAAGCCAGAGAATGTTTCCGGTATCAATGGAATAGTTGGACGAAAAACGTTGTGAAGATAAATGTATGAGAAAATGGACTTGAGTGCATAGGACAGGTGTTTTTCTAATTATTACTTTGTTTGGTGGGACAGTCTTTGTGTGGTAAAGTTAAGCAATCATTTAATAAAATAAAAGGTATTATCACGTATTAGTATTTGTCAAACAAAACTATTTCCCCCTGATTATAAGTAACATGGTTGCTGGGTAACAGCTTGTTATTACCTTTTTTAATGTGCTGCTCATGTGTAACCAGGAAGTAACATTATAAACGTCACCAAAAGTGAGGAAAAATATGCAAATGTTTCTGTAAAATAAGATAAGCTTTATTTGTATTTAAAATATTATAATACAATCATGTTGACTACATTTTTTGTGAAATGTGCCTTACCCTTCATATGCACTTTAAAGGTGCACTACTACTTTTCTGGTGGAGAGTCAGAATGGCATTAAACTTATTTCTTGCATTTATTCAATTACGTGTTTTTATTGCCTTAAAGGAACAGCACACACCTCTCCACAAATTTGATGGCATATCCTGCTTGTCTAATCATGTATGACTAGGTTTGTGGCACATCTGAGGACAAGTAGGAGATACATAGGGAGAGAATGTGTTGTCACAGCTTTTTTCATGTAATTCTCAGAGATATGAGATGGATTTGACCAACAGTGGACTTTCAAATACAGAAATACTAACATGTGTTGACTCTGACTTTACCAGCCTCAAACGTAAAATAGAACTGGCATCTTTTGACTCAAGACGCAACTGATTACATTTTAATGAAATTGGAAATCCACTTGATCACCCTGGATCTGCTTCATTCGATTACCTACCATGTTAAACAAATGCAATAGTGCCCTCTTGTGGATACAGCTGCTGGATGCAGGGGTGTCAAACTCATTTGGGCCAGGGCCGCTTTTCGACGCTCAGGTTGGGTCACGGGCCGAACATAATGTAAAAATAAACAATAAAAATATAAACAAATGTTATATAACCTAGTAATAGTTCTATGTGGAAACTTGCACAAATCTGCAGCAGGTCCATATTCATGCAGCAGCAGCCAGGAACACATGGACGTGTGATATGTCTGATATTAAATGTTTTCGACAGACATGTTAATATTGCTGCACTAACTCAATATGAGCTCACTATTTTTACAGTTAAGCTTATTTGACGATGATCAATGTGGTGAATATAAATCAATGAGCTCAAAGAGCTTAACTCTGTCATGTACAGAACTTTATTTACACTCTGACTGTGGGGTCGCTCAGGATCTGTCCAGTGTTTGCACTGGTTTGGATGTTTTCCTCACAGAGTTTTGCGATCACAGAAGTGCTTGTTGTTAGCTTCACATTAAGCGCCGCTTTTAGCACAGCTCTAACGTCCACAAACCGCCTCTTTCTTTATTCCTCGTGTTTCCCACGATCTGCCTGGGCAGAGCGCCACGTGTGAAGCGGGCGCTGGGCGTACAGGTCATCGCTGCCGGTGTGTTCGATTTTAAACCTGCTGCGATGAGTGTCGCTGGTCGCTGTCCTCGTGCACTTGAGCTGCAGACACAGCGCGGAGGAGGGGCCGCGGCTGCAAAGGATTGTGGGAATTGTAGTTCTAGCAATAAAAACGCGATATATCTATTGGAAACGAATAATTATAAACTAGAAATGTTCTGCGGGCCAGATGAAAACGTCTGGCGGGCCACATCTGGCCCGCGGGCCTTGAGTTTGACACATGTGCATTAGAGTGTTGCTCAGATATTTGTGCTTCACTAGACTCAAACAGTTCATCATGAAAACAAAATAATACAGACCAATGTTACCTCAAATAACGAGAACCAACCAATTCTCAAGGGATGTGATGTAGTCTCACATATTGGCATTGCCTTCAATCACCAAAACAAACACTAATCCTACATTAATAGTGAGGATAAATTGCAAAGGTTTTCTTTCAAGTTGTTCAAAAAGTTTACATTAATCTGAATTTAGATGACAATGGTTCAGACGGCAATACAGAAACATGTCAGAACAGATTGAATAAAGCATGTTTATTAAGTGAAATTAACCCAGACAGATTAGTTTTAAAGGACACAAACATAATCACACTTGGCGTTACAAGTTTGCATATACCTACAACAGTATCATGTCCCTCTGTTAATCCTGCACCAAGAGCTTTGGCATCTTCTTATGGAAACTCGAAAACAGAACAAAAAGTCAGCCATTGAGCACAAAAGGAACTGCAGTGTCTGGCAGTTGTTAAACAAGAAAAGCCTTAAATAAATTGCGTCAATTATTAATGTATATTTATTTTTCTCATGCCTTAAACCATTCTACAATTGACAATCAACATGGGCTCATAGACCATTTCAACTCAAACAAGGGACTCAACCTTTATATCAGAGAGATCAGTTCAAGTGTACATCATCTCAGCCATGTGAGACATTTTCTTAGGGATGTACAGATAATACTCCAGGTAACCTGAAAGGTCTTCTATTGTGATGTCGTCTACGTAGGCTCTAGCCTGTTCTGAACATGAGCGAGGTGAGCCTGATGACACAGATGTGGGTGATAAGTTACTGTTGGTGCTGACAGGTCTCTGAGAGTCTTCTGGACTCAGTGTGGCTCTTTCACATTCAGTGACAACGTTTCGCAGACCTGTAAAGGAATACACCTCTACGCCATTCCAGCTTGTATGATTATTGGGCTGGCAACAACACTGGCGCTCAGGAAGTTTGGCCTCCTCATTGCCTTTTGGCATATCCAAACATTTTTTGTGAAAGCAGGAACATTTAGCAGGAGAACCACATGATGCACTGTTGAGCGCGGATAATGCACTGAAGTCAGAGGCTTGGGCTAGAGTTGCGGCACTCTCCGCTCCATCGCAGGCACTTTTCTCCACTCGGTTCTCCTCACTCTGCACATGGCCAGTGGCTTTGATAGTTTCTTGTAAGGAAGAAGCTAAAGCACCGTGTGGTGTGTCGTAAGCAGCAGATGTTCCAAATATCAGTGCAGAGATGTGGCTTTGTGCATGTGAAGTGGAAGGTTCTTTCTGGGCCACAGAGGACAGAGTTTTCCCTTCCACAGAGGCACAGGGTTCCTGTGGCTCTGGACAAGAAAGGAGCTGCTGCTTCACGCAGCCACTAGGAGGCGACAGTGCAGATGCTGTAGCGGAGCCACAATATGTGAACTTTGGGGGCTGGAGAATGGGGGACTTAGACCGGCGGCGACGTTGAGTTCTCGAAGCTCCTCTGGAGGTTTTCCTTGTGCATCTACAGTCAAAAGGAAAGCATTGAAACATTTCCACAAAAGGAATATATTAAGAGATACAATTACCTTACTCAATAACATTTTTATAATACACACAGTGATTGTGTGAGTGTGGTTATGTGGAGCTACAAACACAGACAGGCTGCTTGGGCTGTGGCCAAAGTGCCTTATTCCTATTATTTAGATATATATCACAGTTAAAACATTTAACTTCAACTTTGGCAGGAATAGCATGGATGGGGAAAAATATGAAAAAGGTCACCATTTAGTATTTATAGTTTGAGTAGTGCAAAATGTCACATGTCAGCATAATCAACATACAAAACAATAGTAAAAGGAAATAAAATGCGTTCCACCTACCCATGCCAGTTGTCCTTTTGGCAGACAAGTTTAGGTTTAGCACCATTAGTGTCAAGACAGGCACGTGAGGCAGATCTCGGGGTCACAGCCTCAGAGGCACTTACTGCTCCAGATAAACTGTAACAAATACAACAAACCCTACATTATGCAATATGACCATTCTCACATCACAACACATTGTATATCATTTACAAATAAAAACAAACATTAAATTATAACTACCTCTCTGCATCAACCCTCAGCTTTTTAAAAGCTGTTTGCAGGTTTTCTTCTTCACATTCTTTTCCTCCTGCCTCCATGGTGGGAGGAGGCTGCTCTGACCAGCCACCCAGCTGAAACATACATCACACCGGGATGAGACTTCATCGACCAACCTAAAACACTGTAGTGCACACATTAACACACAAAAATAAACCTCCCAAGAGAAAAAAATTTTAAAGTTTATGCTAACCATTAAGCATGAAGTGATATTAAGGTTTCAATACTCCAGATAAGTCATTTGTGAGAAATAAACACCAGCGCAAACGCAGTCACTTGTACCCGGGTTGATTTCATAAACACTCCTGTCGGCTAATGGCTAACCAGCTGCCAGCTACTAGCTAACGATAGTTAATGCTATACCGAACGAAAATAAACTAAAATCAGGTTAATATTAAACCAAAATCTCAGTACTTACGGTTTATGATGTCCTGGACGCGTTAAAGAAATATATGGCGAGGGCATAAAGTGTATTTCACTATCCAGGGATCGTTAGGTGCTCCCAGGCCAGCGAGGCTATCGACAAATAAGGCAATCTGCAGAGTGGCTAGCCCTCACTAGCTTCAGCTGCTAGCTCTGTCTGTCTTTGAAAAAACGATAAAAGTCTGCAAAACCTTAATCAATAAAATTCCGATGGGTGTTAAACTATAGCAAATTACTTCAGATTAGACGACGCTAAGATCGATCCTCAAATATCCACCGTGGCCTTGTTTACAGTCTAACCATTCGCAGTGACTCTGCAACACTACCCCGCTGACGTCAATAGCAGCAAGGACGCACGTGACCCGTCTGTCTCTCGCTCGCTCTCGCTCGCTCTCTCCCCCTCTCTTCTTCTTGTGGGGTTTTATGGCGGGTGGCAAACATTTAAAATGCACATTACCGCCACCATCTGGAACTTGTATTACTTCTTGTGCTTCGTGCTTTCAAAGTGTAAATGCACACAACAGACACTACTCTACCCTAAATTCTCCTTCATCTGCTACCCTGAAAAAATCCCTCCGTACAATCCTCTCCAATTCCTCCCCGGTCGCATCCCCAACAGCAGAGCTTCAAACTTTTTCTGGAGAGCCCCCCTTGGGAGATTAAAAAAAAAGTATTCATCCCCTCCCCTTCACACAGCCAATGTGATAGCGCTGTAACTACAGCGTTTCAAGGAGAAGACGCACTCACCTTACTTCTCGTCACTGTGGATCACTTTTACCACAAGTCCACGACCGTCACATACAAACTGTTGTTGAGTTACTTTTAATGGTAGTTGGCAGCCAACTGAAAAGGTGCCTCGACCGCCACCATGGATCTATTACTGTAGTTGTACGTCTTAGACATTAGACTTTATTGTTTAGACTTTATTGTTTAGACTTTATTCTTTAGACTTTATTGTTTAGACTTTATTCTTTAGACTTTATTATTTAGACTGTATTCTTTATAAAATAAGATTATATATATAATAAAGTCTAAAGTGTGTTGTTATTGTTGTGTGACTCTTAATGGCAGTTGGCATCCAACTGAAAAGGTGCATTTACAGCACCTACTGTAGTTGTACATCTTCAATGTATGCGTTTTACACTATACCATAAAAAAAGGAGAGAAAAAGAAAGAAAAAGAAAATTCTATATTCTTTAGACTTTACACTTTATTCTAAAAAAAAGTCTAAAGTTTGTTGTCGTTTATTACTTTTAATGGCCAACTGAAAAGGTGCATTTACCGCCACGTACTGTAGTTGTACGTCTTCAAGGTATGTGGTTTACGCTATACTGTAAAAAAGAAAAAGAGAAAGAAAAAAGAAGAAAAAAAAACACTCCCACACAGACTGTTGTTGTGTATTGTGTTACTTTTAATGGCGGTTGGCAGCCGGAAGGTGCATTTTCCGCCACCTACTATATTTGTACATCTTCAAAGTATGTGTTTTACGCTATACAGTGAAGAAAAAAAAGGAGCGAGAGAAAGAGAGGGAAAGGAGAGAGAGAGACAGTGAGGGAGAGAGAGAAAGAGAGAAAGCCATATGCACATGCTGACTGTTGCTATTACTTTTAATGGCGGTTGGCATCCAACTGGAAAGGTGCATTTACCACCACCTACTGTAGTTGTACCTCTTTAAAGTATGCGTTTTACGCTATACCGTGAAAAAAAAGGAGAGAAAGAGAGAGAAAAGAGAGAAAGAGAGAGAGAAAGAGAGAAAAACCATGAAAGAGAGAAAAAAACTGACTGGGACCACTGTTTCATTGTCTTCAAAGCCCATGGGATCAAAGCGGAAAGGAATCTAATGCACATGCATTCTTTGCGCATATGCTTGTCACATGACCAGTCAGTAGCAGAGCAAGTTCAAAAGTGAAGATTCAAAAAGGAGTGTGTAGCATCCAGTCGAATTGAGAAGGCCAGAACTGATGGTTAAATTACTTTTGATTGTTTCCATAACGTGTCATTCAACCAAAGTCAGAGCTAGTAAATAACAAATAAAGAATTATTACCGTTTTGGCCGTATAATCACTGTTACTTGGTCATTACATTAGCATAACTGTTTTCCACACATTTGTAAAATAAATATTTAAAATTGTTCAATAATACTTTCATTCACATTGCAAACCTTGCTCCTCTGTTGACTGTAGCTTGATCTTTGGGTTTTTATAACTGTCACCATGGTTTTTCCATGTTTTCACCAATAACATATCTTACTTTGCCTCTTTTCTTTGACTCTCAAGTAGATTCTTGTTTTACTGTAACTTCTGGTTACACATGAAGTTACCAAAATAAAAGCGGAACCTTATATATTTATCTTTACAGGGAGGGAGATGAGCGCAAAGGGAACCAGAACAGAAGCGCATGAGGTGGGACAGAGGAGATACAGAGGAGAGACAGAGGGTGTACACAGGAGAGACAGAGGAGGGACAGAGGAGAGACAGAGGAGGGACAGAGGAGGGACAGAGGAGGGACAGAGGAGAGACAGAGACATACATGTGTGAGGGGCACAGAGGCAGACTGGCCCACTCCTCTGCTGCTCTCTGTATTTAGAGATTAACCCTGTGTTGGCACTGGGCCTTCCAGAGCAATGTAGACTCATTTGAGGCTCAGTCACACACTGTCCAACCTAACACTCAGATCCTCCACAGCTTCCACTCCCTTACACACTGCAGCAACATAGCCATACTCCTGGCATGAGAAGCACCTCAGGGGGCCTCTGGTGAAAGGTCTCACCCTGTAACACACATAATCTAGAAACACTTTATCTGGCAAATCAAAGTTTATGCACAATGATGTACTCCTCTGGTTCTCCTACAACAAACTGAGTCAGCCTCCGAGCAAAACAAAATGAATGAACAAATGAACAAAATGAACAAACATAGGAACTTGTCTCGGCCTTGAGGTGCAACATAAAACACTGATCAATAATAAAAACAACATATATTCAATCCAAAGGGCATGCATTAAAAAACTATTTAAAATTACTACAGTATAAACTAAAAATAGGCATTATTATGTACACAAGAGTTACAGTTGGACTGTAACTCTTGTGTGCATAGACTACATATAGTCCAACTGAACAACAGAAAAACTTGCTCCACTCAGCATGAAGAAAGCTAAATGGTTGTGGAACACTGGGCCCACAAGCTCTTTCATATGGAGGTGCGAAACTCTTTTGTTCTTATCCTGATCCCTGTGTAACAGAGAAATGCATGTTGGCGCTTACATGGTCTGGATGTGTTAGTGTTGAGCGATAATTTAACAGTAGATCCATGGTGTTGTGTCAGAGGAGTTTAGTGAATTAAGTCAAATTACTTAATAAGCAAGTACAATAAACACAATGAAACCACATTTGAAATGCTTTGCAACTTGAAATGATCAAACATAGCAGTGGGGATCCCGGATTGGTTGCACGGTTATTTTGGGGGTCATGGCTTGAAAAGTTTGGGAACCCCTTCTCTGAAGTAACCTACGGTGTACCACAAGGTTCAGTAATTGGTCCAATTCTGTTTACTCTTTATATGTTGCCGTTAGGTAACATGATAAAGCATTAGCTTCCACTCTTATGCAGATGACACAAAGCTGTATTTATCAATAAAACCTGATCAGACCGATCAAGAAGACAGACTTAGGACTAGTGTGAAAGATTTAAAAATCTGGATGACACTTAACCCTGAAAAAAAAAACAAGGTCATTATGCTAGGCTGAAAACATCTGCAAGATGCTTTATCTGAGCAGATAGTCACACTGGACAATGTCAGTGTAGTCTCCAGTTCAACTGTAAGAAACCTTGGAGTCTTATTTGGCCAAGACCTCTCAGTTACAGCACAAATAAGTCAAGCCTGTAAAACAGCGAACTTTCTTTATTTTAAGGATTTTTTGGCCCGTAGGCTTTATTTGACTGGACAGTATTGCGTGAAATTGGAATGAGACACAGCAAACTGTTGAAAGCCAAATTCAAACTCACGCCGCCAATATATGCTATCAACTCGACCACGAGCAGCACAAAACAGCCTACTTTCATCTGCGTAATATAGTTAAAAGTTCTCACCGAGGTTTCTACTTTTTCCCACCGTTTTCTGTTGTAGTTTTTCCTTGGTCTGGAGCAGTTGTCCATTTGCTATACTCTGGTGAACATTGTTTAATCAGCTTTTGCTTGTTTGATTCTTTAAAGTGCCTATGACAGGTTGACTAGTCATTGAACTAAAATGCAGTAAAGATTAATACATTTGAAATGTGTTAAAATAATATCAAATCTTTTCCCAGAATAGCAGATTTTTAGGTTTCTAATTTTACGTCCTGTTTGTAATTTATGACATTACCCAGCAACCACTGGGCCAAAACTCATCTTATGTCACCCATTTTTTTTATTTGACAAATGAAAATATATGAGCGCTCCTTTATTTTGTTGATTTAATGTTTAGAGGGTCAAACAGGTTGTTTTGTGTAAATTAAACAAACTTTGGACGGCAGTGTGATGTCACTTCCTGTAATTGTCAACACATTTTTCAAATTTTCTCCACAAATAGCTACTTGATTGGTGTAAAATTATCATTTATATTTACGTATTTATTTTTATTTAAGTATATATAAAGCAAATAATGTCAAAATGAGATAATTATAAAAACCTATCATACGCACTTTAACCTTCTGTTAAATCAACATTCTGTAACGCCCACCGAGGCAACTGCTGTTGTGATTTTGGGCGTTACAAAAATAACAAGAACTTAACTGAACTGAATAGGCATAGTAGCAAATATATATCCAAATACTTCCAATGCCAATCGCACATGAAAACACTGAGCGGCGCTGGCCCAATCACACTGCGCCAACTGGACGTTGTTCCCGAAATGTTCCATTTCTGTCCAATCGCAAAAGACGGCGTGGAAAACTACATAAAAAGTGACGCTTCTGGGCCAATCAGATCAGAGAGAAGTGTGACGTGTCACCGGAAAGCTCGTACAACCGGGAACGGATGCGATCGTATTCGCTTTACCGGTGTACTTCCCGAAGCAACTGTACCACATGAGTGCAAATTTCACATCGAGCCAACTCTTTATTCACTCATAATCTAAAGTGCGATTATCCTTTGAATAGGACCGAGATGTTGTGTTTGGGCGGGTTGTCGGTGGCGCTCGCCTTGGCGCTTGTGCCTGGAAGCACGGATGCACTGAAGGAGGGAGAGTGTGAAGGTAAGGCTCTGGCTCAGCTTTTGCTTTTTACTTGCACTTACTACTTACTTAAACGATGCAGATTGACAGATTTCCTCCCCTGTACACTGTCAAATATGCATTCTTGATATAGCCTACAATTTAGTGTTACATCCCTTTGTTCACATACAAGCGTTGATGGAAAAAAGTCTTGTGATAGCCTATGGATCGGACATCTTCCTTTTCTTCGTCTGTTTTGAAACATTACATTTGTAGTTTTGCTACAGGTATGTAGTTTCAGTACTGTAGTGTCACTCTTAGTGACAAGCTACAGTAGGCTATTTTAAAATTGTCACAAGCTATTGGTGACTCTGGACGGTGTCCCATGACAAAAGGGTTAAAATAGCTATTCCAAATTCAGTAAATGCTTTGCAGATGTGTCCACATTACTGTAATCGTTTGTTAGTTTTTTCAATTGTACCCTCTCAAATATTGTGTCACACAATATATATTTCTTTTCTTGTTTTTCAGTGTGTGTGAGCTTTCTTGGTCACTTTTACGAATCACTGAAGGACAACGATGTAAAGTTCAGTAACGCTGATATTGAGAAGGCCCTCATAAAAACCTGCAAAGATGCCAAAGGCAAAGACAATCGTTTTGTAAGTGATAAACAAGAATTTTAGGGCATGTTGAACCCTGCAGAGTTCATCAGTGGCAACTCGCTGTTCAATTGAACCCAAAACAAAACGGCTATTCCGTATTACAGCGAGGCTGACGACAAAATAGTGGTGTCGTTAAAGTAGAATTTGTCAGCACCAGTGAGAGCTCAGTGTTTTATGTTGCACCTTAAGGCCGAGACAAGTTCCTATGTTTGTGAATTTTGTTCATTGACAATGGCAATAAACTCTTTTCCCTTTTCCCTTGAGAAAAAGTAATTTTGAATTTGATTACTGCATTTTATTTGTAGTGCGCGTCTCTAAAATGCATTTCTCAAATATCTGAATGTCATGCAGAATGCATAACTTATTTTACCCAGATTTACTGCATATCGTCCATTGATATTCAATGAAAGTCTGCATTTGTACTTGTTTTGACACAAATGTGGCCATGCCATTTTATTAGCTTTGTTCACCTCTTACACTGAAGTGAAGGATGAAATGAAACCGAAACGCATCATTGAGACGTGTTCGTAAAAGTACGGTACTAATCCATTATTCCTCTCTGTTTAGTGTTATTACATTGGAGCAACAAGTGATGCAGCTACCAAGATAATCAACGAGGTTTCCAAACCACTGAGCTACCATGTTCCAGTTGAAAAGATTTGTGAGAAACTTAAGAAAAAAGACAGTCAGATCTGTGAGCTGAAATATGGTAAAACATGTTCTAAGCTTTTTAATAACATTTTGTTTTAAAAGACTTTTAAAGACTATTTTCTATGTTTTAGACAAACAGTTGGATCTGAGCACAGTGGATTTGAAAAAGCTCAAAGTGAAAGATTTGAAGAAGATCCTTGAAGAATGGGGAGAATCTTGTAAAGGCTGCGCAGAAAAGTCTGACTTCATTCGCAAGATCACAGAGCTCATGCCCAAGTATGCACCTTCAGCTGCCAAAGCACGGACAGACCTGTGACGGAGCAGGACCTAGTATCTTTGCATTTGACTTGGATGTATTTAGTGATACAGAGATTCACAAGAAGAGAAAGAGGACATTGATTGATTTGTTTCATCGGTCTGAGTTTCTTTTTGTCGTCTGTTAATTTTTTCAAGTTTAAGTTTATTGATTTCTAAGTCTTTTTTTTGTTTTGTTTTATTAAATAATTTGTCTTTTGGTCACTTCCTATCACAACGTAGTGTATGATTTTTTTGATGGCACTACAATATACGTACTGATCCTGGAAACACCAAAGGAGTATTTTACAGGATGAAACGGAGGACACGGCTTTTGTGACTCATTTGTACTTTTACAGGTACACATTATGCCATCTCATCTGTCTCAAAGTTTACTTTTGTTTAAAATGATGATGGTGCTTTTTCTATCCTTGCATGAGTAACTGCTACATCCAGTCAAGTTGTGCATTTTGGATGTAATGACACATCTATTTTGCAGAGCTTGTTCATAATAAATTATATTTACTTGGCCCATTAAAAAACTTTCTATAGTTTTAGTAAGCAATGAATCAATGAAATTCAAACTTTGGCTTATTTATTTTTTCACTGGGGTTTTTTAGGCCCCTTTGGTCTTTCAAAAGGGCAACAGTTTGGCTGTTTTTTTTGTTTTTTCCCTTCACATGTACAACAATTTTCTTGTTTTCCAGCGTTTTTGTTGTTAAATTAAAAAAAAAACGTTTAAAAAAAACAACTCCAATTTCATATTCTGTTGTCCCTTATTTGTCATCACCACTGTAAGAAATATAAGTGGTTGAGGACATCTTTGAATTTGCCTCAGGCACAGATATTTACATGCACAATAGGTACCATTTTAAATACATTGTAAGGATGGAGTTTTTTTTTTTTTTTTTTTATTAGTATATAAAATATTGAAATTTTCACAAAATATCCAGTGAAAATGTATTGTAAAATATTCTGTGCTATCATTCATTAATTGTTATTAACTATACAGAATAAGCATATTCCGAAATCGGAAGACTTTTCACACTGCCATCTAAACGTTCTAACCACATTTGTGAATCGTGTGGTGGAGGCTTGTTTGAGGTCATTTATTAGCATTGTATACTATTTTACTTTTTTAATAAAAATTTAAAATAATCAAGTTTGGTCTATAAAATCGTGTATGATTCCAATTGAACTCCATCAATGTGTAGGTTTAACGAAGGAAAGATAATTCAATTACTGATCTCTTTACATTGTACATGTCGTTTCTTTACAAACAAATGTAATTCTAGCTTTCTCTCTCCTTCCCTCTCATTCTTTTATTTTTTCAGTTGGCTGCCAACTGCCATTAAAAGTAACACAGCAACAACAAATGTAAATACATAGTATCTTTATAAAACTGTAGATCCATGCCTAGAACGTACGTACGTACGTAACGTCATACGTCAATGATCTGCGTCACGCCAGACCCCGCCTTCCAAAGGGAGCGCACATTCCTATTGTCCAAGATGGCGGCGTCTGTGGAGAGACCTAGATGCTGATATGTTTTTAACCAATTTTATGTTTTTAGTTGGACATTTATGCACGGATTTTCTTTGCCTAGTGGTTCCTTCGATTCCCGTGAACATTCGTACCCATTTTGGTTTCGTTAACACCCCTGGAATTGGCTCTCCGGGAAGGATTTCCATCCGAGCACCGAAAAGTTTGAGCTCCATCCTCCTTTGAAAATGAAGAGGCAGGCCGCAAGAGAGACTAGTCCATCCAGGGCCATTGCAAAGCGGATGCGAGAAAGAGAACGAGAAAGTGCACGGAGAGATGAGCTTCCACCGCCACCACTGGCTCTTCTGCTGGCAGAGAGCCGAGGATATCACCGCCGGAGCCGCAGCAGGGAGCGAGAGAAGCCTCGAATCAGGGAGGAGCGTGCGGCGGCTCTGGAGCTGCACCACCGCCATGAACTCAGCCTCCTCGGACGCCCTCCTCTGCGAACCACCGCTGCAGAGTTGCCCGCAGCCAGACCCGCCACTCTGGAGTACAAAACACTGCTGATCAGTAACCTCGGCTCACAAGTGTCGGACGAGGACGTAGAGGACACGCTTTTTCATGAGTTCAAAAAGTTCGGGGACGTAAGCGTAAAGCTGTCGCACACACCGGAGCTGGGGCGCATTGCCTATGTGAATTTCCGTCACCCAGAGGATGCTAAGGAGGCCAGACACGCTAAATCCTCCAGGTTAATGTTGGGGGATCGTCAGCTAAAAATTGAACCTATGTACGTGAGAAAACGTAGCGTGACACCGCCAGAGGTGGGTTACTTGCCCCTGCACGCGCCTTACCCCTATAGACAGCGCTCTTTGTCTCCTCCGGGTCCTGGCGTGAGTAGCATGAGAGATCTCAGAGCCAGGCATTATGCTTTAGAGACTTTAGGATTGAGTAGAGAGAGGGAAAGGCTTTTGGATTACTATGGCATGTTGGATGAGAGGGGCAGGCCCTACGGTTTCCCCCCAATGCCTGTGGTAGAGGACTTGAAGCCAGAAGACGACCAGCGAGCCACCAGTAACCTTTTTATTGGGAATTTAGACGGTAATGTCACTGAGGCAGAGTTAAGAAGAGGTTTTGACAAGTATGGCATCATTGAAGATGTTGTAATTAAACGACCTGCACGTGGACAAGGTGGCGCATATGCTTTTGTGAAATTCCAGAACTTAGACATGGCCCATCGAGCTAAAGTCGCCATGCAGGGACGATTGATAGGAGGCAACCCTATAAAAATAGGTTATGGTAAAGCTAACCCAACAACCCGGCTCTGGGTAGGAGGTCTCGGCCCTGGGAACTCGCTAGCTGCTCTTGCCCGAGAATTTGACCGTTTTGGGAGCATCAGGAATATTGATTATGTTAAAGGAGACAGTTTTGCTTACATTCAGTATGAAAGTTTGGATGCTGCTCAGGCTGCATGCACACAGATGAGAGGTTTCCCTTTGGGGGGGCCCGAGCGCCGCCTCAGAGTGGACTTTGCAAAGGTGGAAGAGAGTCCATCACGTCCATTTCCAGCTGGTTACCAGCCTGCTGTTGCACTGCCTTCCCATTATGAGCTGCTAGGTGAGGCATACAGCCGCCATCGCAGCATGGAGAGAGAGTTACGAGGAAGCCGGGATCGCTCTTCCCCACCAGCACACAACCTCCTCTCCCAGAGAGAGCGGGAGAGGGCCCTGCTGGACAGGGACTTCCCCAGCAGCCCCACACGAAGCCTGGAGAGGAGGGCTGAGGCATTTGGCAGGAGGAGAAGTCGGAGTCGCAGCCGGGAACGCTGGCTAAAGGAGCGAGAGGAGAGGAGGAACCGCAGAAGAAGCAGGAGCCTTTCCCCGGATCGACCAACTGAAGAGCGCGAGCGGGACAGAGAAAAGGACAGGGGGCGGTCCAGGCTCCGGGGTCAAGGAGGAGTGTTATCTCCTGATGCCAGCCCTGATAGAGCACGTGTTCGCGCCCCAGACTCCACTACCGAACCCAGGGACCACTCTCCGGACAGTGGCAGGGCAGGTCACGCTCTTGCAAACGATGACGAGCCACCCCCTGGCCGCCACCACAGCAAACGGACCTCCAGTGAACTCAGCAACCACCACCATCGATCCAGTGAGTCCACAAATTCCCCTGCACGGCACACTGACACCCATGGCTCGCCCACAACATTGTCTGACTTTGCGCAGGCGACGCTTGCCAAAATGTGGCACGGCTTCTTTGCCCTAAAGAACAGCAGCTTTCCTACCAACCTGTACATGTTGGAAGGTGGGACCTCTTTCTTTAATAACATAATGAAGGACAGCCTCAAACAGCAGAGCCAGAATCAGCCCAGTCAGCTGAAAATCGCCCAGCGGTTGCGCATGGACCAGACACGTCTGGATGAAGTGTCACGGCGCATTAAACTGGGCCGCCCGGATGGTTTTGCCATCCTGCTGGCACTCCAGGGCCCGCTGGACCGCCAGGCCCCTGCCCCAGAACCAGGACTTCAGGTGCGACTGCTCCGCCACCTGGTCACGTACCTGCGCAACAAGGAAGCAGCTGGAGTGGTGAGTTTGCCTGCTGCTAATGAAGGGAGCGCGGGGGCCATGCTGTACGCTTTTCCTCCTGGAGACTTCTCCCAACAGTTCCTCCAGGTGGCCAAAAGAACTGTGGGTAATCTGGAGGAGGAGCACATGGTTATTGTGATTGTCAGTGACACTAATTGAATTGTCAATGTAAATGTAGAGAAGTGTAGTCCAAGAGCCAAAATAAGGCTACAAAATAATACTTCCATTTAGTTTTTAGTAGATGCATTTCATTATTTTATCCATTTTGTAAGATGCTTCTAGAGACACTACATCCACTTTTATGACCTGTCATGTTAGGACATTTTAGATTCCAACTACAAAAGACAATATATGCTCGCTGGACATTTTCAAGCTGTAATGTACAACACTAAATCTGGCTATTGATGTGCTTGTTTACTTATTCTGAAATTGACCGTTCCAAGATTTTATATATATATATATATATATATATATATATATATATATATATATTAATTATAGCTACTCAGTGGGACTGGATATTATTCCGGTGGATTGTACTGTAAACAATAGGAAAGGGATTGTACAAAGCACCAGTCGCCATGGCCAATTGACCGTCCCTGTGACTGTACATTAGACATGTTGTGTTTTTAACTATTGGACCATTCCTCTTAAGTTTTTGTGTGGTATGTTTTTGCATGCAGATATTTGTCTCTTTGGTCTGTTAAATGTAGCTTCCAGTTACTGTAAACACTAATATGGACTTTCTACAAACTTAGTGTCATGGTGCAAATTGTATTATAAACTGTTTTATTCTATCTTGATTTACACATGACTCCATCCATTTTCTATACCGCCATGTCTATCATATCTCAGTTTATTAGTTTAGTTTCCATTACTGTAGGGGTGGGCAGTTATTTTTCCTCCGAGGGCCATATTGGAATCCAGGCGAGTGGCGGCCCACGATCATTGGTGTAAAAAAATTTGTATAATTATAAGCACTTTTCTGTAAAATACTGGCTACTGAAATCTATTATTCATTCATTTCATGTCATCTTTATTAAGGACACAAATGCCGACACATGTTACAGCGCCAAGACAGTTTAAAAAAAAAAGAAACTAAGAGTAAAACACACATTATCCCTGGAAGGAGGAGGGCTGGATTAAAACAGGCCAATGGCCTGATCTGGCCCCTGGGGCCGCAAAGGCCCAGGTATGCATTACAGTATATTAGCTACACAGTAACGGTGGAAAAAAGTTAGTTAGTATTGTACACATTCATTTGAGGTCACGTCTGCTTTTGGGCTAATTTATGAGTTAAAACTACAGTCTCAATGTTTAGAACTAAATATATACTAAACACATTTACTTGCCATTAAATTGAAAGTAAAAAAAAAAAAATCCTGCTGAAGTATTCATCACTACTTCACCATTAATGTGCCTGAATTACAGATAGATAGAATGGCAATTTTGGTTTGTTTTACCACTTGAATAAGGGAAAAGTACAGTTACCTAAAAAGGAGTAAGTAAAAAGAAAAATAAAGTAAACGCATTTTGAATATTGCTTAGTAATTGTCAAAATAATATTACTCAATTACAGGTTAAACAAAACATTTCTTGAGAAAGCTGTTAAAGTAAATCGTTACTACCTAAATTTACTTTTGGCTGAACGTATCAATTTATGTTTCCTTAACTTATATTATCAATGCAGCGTCTAAGTTCTTGTGAATGTACGTGAATTTGTTACTGAGGAAACAAAATTAACTTTACATAACTAATGAGCTGGATTATAGGGTGTGGTTCTCTCTTTCTATGATACACTGTAACCACCAATAAGATTTTCATGGGTCCCCAATTTTCACTGAATTGTAGAGCAATGAAACACATGCCCTTAGAGATTGATATTATTCCAGTTGATTTACTTGCAACCAGGTCAAACCAGTTACAACTGTTACAAACCAATGTCTCCATACAAGTTTGTTTTCTGTCTCAAGGCCGGGACATGTATAGTGTATTGGAAAAAAAGTGTAATAAAACATTTTATGATTTTGTATGTCCGTCTGACCAATGTGTTATTTGAGTGTTGTTTGCTACTAACTGCTAATTCATACAGTCTCTACCAACAGTTTAACAGTTTAATTTAGTAATTCAAATCGATATCTTATATAAGCCACATATTATGGAGCAGGGCCACGATACAAGGTATTGCAATCAGAGTGGTCACAATTCAGAGAAGCCCTAACAAATTATTTAGGATTACTGCTAAATCTACTTGTTTAATGTGCAGTGTATGTGTGTGTGTAATCTATATATATATATATATATATATATATATATATGTGTGTATATATATATATGTGTGTGTGTGTGTGTATATATATATATATATATATATATATATATATGTGTGTATATATATGTATATATATTATATATATATATATTATATTATTAGTGGTATTATTATTTTCATTTAATATTACGTTGGAATATTTTGACCAATTTTCAGTTTCAAACGCTGATGACATTTTTCCTCCGCCAGATGGCAGTACGCGACAAGCTGTAGACACATGGATGACTCAGGCGCCTGAAGGCTATGTCGGACATCAGACTGTGGTTAACTAACTAATCTGTTTCACAACACAGATGTGGTGAAAGCCTCTGCAGAGCTCCTCACTACAGACCTCAAGACACTACAGCTGCTCGTAAAAAAAAAAGTGCAATACCTGCTTCAATGCAAGCATAATGAATGAGTACGAATCTTTCAAACAGTTTTCATTGTCAGATTGTATTGTCCCCACAGCCACAATTGTCTTCCGCATTTGGTCCTTCTGTAGTGCCTCTGGCAACCTCAAGTACGAAGGATGGCCGAAACAACTCACCGTGATTTATGCAAGAAAAACTTTCTCCTGATTTCCGGTCCCAATCTGGAACATCATCAAATTGTAACCTTAAAATGCCTCTGTAACAGACTATATTCCCCAAATATGGTTATCAAGTTAAATCAACCAAAAATCCTTCCCAAATTGCAACACTGCTTTGCTGTTTTTGTTGTGATGCATCTGGTGCACTAGAAAAACTTGCTGCCATTGGAATCAATAGACTAAATTCAACTCATCAGACGCCCCATGAGTGATTCAGAGTTTCCCCAGTGAATGGATTAGATTATTAAAACGCTGCATGTCTTTCCCTCATTATGAAGCTTCTTCTTGTCATCCTCTCCTACTCAAACTCCAGTCCTCCTGTTGCCCTGGTAATGCTGACATCCAACCACTGTTGGAGGTCAGTTCCTGGTATGGACTTTAACATCGGGAACTGGAAAGCACCTGAAATATTAATGTGAAATGATTGGCAGTCCAATGAAAGCTATTTGTTGGAATACATTATAAACAGCCAGGGTTGGATTATAAACATCACCAGTAGATTAATGTCAATGTGAAGATTTCCAAGGAAGATAGAAATAGTGTACAGGATTTTATCTCTAGACAGACTATTTGCAATCAGTTATTTAAATGTTCTATTATATCTATCTTTTTCTTTTACAAATGTTAAACGTGTACAAACGTAATGTGACCTTGGTGAAAAAGAGTATTTGGCGTTTGGTTGTTACACCTTTTTTATGTCCTGTGGTGTGACAAAAACAAATCAGTCCTACAACAAGAATAGGGAAGGTTTTTCACACACAATACATAATTTTGCGTTTAATTCGAGATATTTCACCATGTTCTTCTGTATGACAGTGTCACCACAGCACATTCACGGCAAATTTGTCATGTTTGAAAACATCATAAATGACCAAATGTGTCTGGAGTGTAAGCTTTATAACTATATAACTCTCCCATCCTAAAGGATATATATGTTTTAACAAGTAGAATTGTATTTTTCTTAAGTATTACTGCTGTCCCACTGCAAGGCATCAAACTGATCACAGTGAAAGCTTTTGTTCAGAAAAGTTGGATTTTGCATTTTTACTTACCTGAACTTCAGACCATTAGACAGATGAGGTCCTTCTGTTTCGAATTTTTTATTTGTCTATGTCACACTGCAGGACACTCATTGGATAAAAAAATATTCAACTTCTTATATATTTAAAAAATATTTAAAGTAGAGATAACTATGCAATTTTAGTGACAAATGTATACATTCTTATCTTCATGGCAACACCTTTGAAGTGAATGTTGAAGAAATGCGTACAGTCACGCCACAGGACATTTGAGGACTTTTTTGTGCACTGTTGTGTTACCATATTTTTAAAAGTTATTTAAAGTGATGACGCCAAAAATGGACACGCCTTCAAGTAAATTATTACACCTGAAAAGAGCCAACAAGCCAACAAACTCAGTGAGTGACAACTTTTAAATTAACTTGCACTCTAAATTTTATTGAGCTTTATTTAACCAGTAAAGGCCCACTGAGATTTAGCATCTCTTTCGACTGCCCTGGGGAAAGAATTTCACCGGAGGGGAACAGTCAGTGACTTCACTGAAGGCCTAAACATTTCACCATTTAAATGTTACATTTTATATTATAATTATTGTTACTTTGCATTAGTTATGTCAATAAAATATATTTTTTGTGACAATAATAACATATTTAGGTACAGAAAACGACTGCATATCAAGGACTATCTGCACTACTGTAATGACTGGCGGGGCCTTTGGAGGGCGCACGACCGTGTTTGCATTGAGAGTTTGATGGCGGCTAGCACGTAGCTCTCGTAACATAAGATTTAAATGTAATACTAAGAAATAAAGAGAAGATGAATTTATTTGAAGCTTTCATTTGGTCTAATAGTGGGATTTATTTTCAAAGAAGAGCAGTTTGTGTTTGCTATGCAAGTTGTCTTGAAACATGCACAAGTGCATCTGAAATCAACCAGGTTAAGAATTTATGACACTCCGCTCACGGAGAACAGGATGAATGAACTCTGAATTACACACGATACTGACATGTACAACAACAAGAGAATAAACTTCTCATCTGATGAAGGGAACAGCGGTAAGTGTGACCTAATACGGGCTTTGTACAGTGTAAGATCAGCCTAATGTGAAATACAAAACAACAAACTGATGAGTCTCCTGTTGTGTTTAGTCATTAAAGGTGATTGTGGTTGTATCGGCTGACAAACATTTTATAAGCCGTTTAGATGGTCAGTATAGTTAGACGTCTGGGTGAACAGTGGATAGTTAAACGTGCATTGAAAACAGTCTCTCATGTGCGTAGCCTCAGTGCACTTCCACAGCTGAGCAAAGAGACTGAGAGGATCTTTAAGGCCGCTTTGGCATTTTGACTGATTTGGAAAGACAGGTGTCTGAAGGCCTAGGTCCTAAGGCCACAGTTTGCCACTGCATTTCACAATTCTTCTTGCCAACTGACTTGCCCACATCAATGTAAAAAAGGCCCAATGTTCTGAGTCTTTTAGTTTTTACTACTCATGTGTCCGAAGTGACGTCACACACTCGTTGCTACTGCCATCTTGAGGATGAAAGGCGCAGTGCCGTCTGCTTGCTGTGCAGTGGGTTGCACCAACAAGTCTCAAAACAAAAGGATTTATCTTCTGTAACATCCCCAACACCCCGTTTGTTGCCAGAAATAGATTATTTGTCAGGAGGAACGAGTGGATTCACAGAAATTACTCCAGACTGAGTGGTGAGGTAATCATATTTGTTTCAGGTAATTAGCAGCTGGCTAATGCTAGTTTACGTATTATTTCGTGGCTATGTTAATAAAACATTGGCCTACTTGCAGACAGTTGCGGTTGTTCTGTCCGGTGCAGAGGCCTTATGGACGAGGACACTTGGATGTAAATGTCTGCACAGTTTGTTGTGACATGTTGTCGCTGCTTTTAAGTGTTAGCAAATCGCCGCTGTAGATAAGGATCAAAGTCCATAACTTCTGTCTTCTTGAAGTGTCAACCCTTTGCATTTTTTTCTTTTTATGTGCTGTTTTTTGTGACTATCTGGCGATAGGCAATAGCGTGCAGTGACGTCTTCAACATGGCAGTGACGACAAATAAGAGACGTGACTGAAAACCACAGATAGCCAGAATCCCCTCCTAAGATCAGTGCTTTGTTTGGGTATTGAGACAAGCAGAGAAGTGAACATGTGTTGGCAGTGGGAGACAGGGCTGGTAGGTAGACTGGCCAGAAAAGGAGAAGCCACGTAATAAGGCCGACGATTATGTGGGCTCAATAAGACCGTCCCCTTTCTTGATCCATGGCCATTATTGGTGGTCATCTCACTGTCCACTAAAATCGAATTAATCACAGTCATTGCCTATATTAATCTTATTGTAATGAAGGACAAAATGACAAGAAAAGTTTTCATGAAATCAGACATTTTGTTTCCGTGGATATGTGTGTCTCGAATGTCCCGCAGTATGGCATTGTAGGTGTCGGCAACATTGACAAAAATAAATATTTAGATTTTTCTCTGCGTCAACGACGTTTAAACGATATTGATCTTTAAGATTACATCAGGAATGTGCGAAATTGTGCCTGTAAAAGATGCCTTGGTTTGCAAGTTTGCAGTTTTGTGCAAGTATTGCACAAAACTGTAAAATTAACCACACAAGTGCAGAAATATCACTTTATCTTTATTTGGAAGACTACACAAGTTTTAATTGGGGACAATGTACTAAATTTAAAATTTTGCAGCTCTCAAAAAGAACAATTGCAATATTATACAAATTTCTCCCACCTCTATATGGCTTTCAACATATCTACATAGAGACAAGTTACAGGTCAGATCTGTGTAGAGGCAAGCCTTCTCTCTTTAAAAATTCATGTTTTTTTAATGTTATTTTTTCAATAAAACACACCTGTACTTGAATAAATGCCTGATGAATACGTTTAATCACATATTGTGGAAGGTCATGGGCAAAGCAATGATATTATTTCGGAGACGAGCACGTGACGGAAACCCCCACCAGAAGAATTGGCTCAAATAATTAACACAAAGAGAGCTTGGTGAAGTACTGGTCATATAAAATAGTGTCTTCAGCATTTTTCTGAAAGCTTTTAAAAATTATTTTATTCAGTGACTAATGATGACGTATCAACCCCAAAATATGAGGTGAAATAAGATGGCGCCGCAGACGGATGCCCTGGCCTTCCGGTTGTTTCTTAATGCATGCCCTTTTGATTGAATATATGTTGTTTTATTATTGATCAGTGTTTTATGTTGCACCTCAAGGCCGAGACAAAATTCCTATGTTTGTGAATTTTGTTCATTGACGATGGCAATAAACCCTGTCTGATTCTGAAGGGGATAACATGGTATATAAATTGAGAAGAGAAGATTTGGGGGAAAAACACCATGAAGATGTGGGAGGAAAAGACTGATTGTTCTCAGCGTGATGCACCAACCAAACCACACACAGATTTTTTATGCTTGAAAAGGCTGTTGTTAAATGCAACAGCTGCCTGCCTCTGAGGGGAAGGGATAGGGCATAAATGATAGCATACATTTGCTTTTAGACATACAGCTATATGGTTCTGTATGTTCATTTGTAGGTTCTGGGGACATTTCATCCAGAGGTGCATAGACGAGTAGACGGTGCAAAGAGACGACTAGTGGTGAAATGCCAGAGTTGTCGTCAATCATCTGGAAGACTAAGAATAAATGTGTTTGGGATGTGTTTTAAATACAGAAGGTTTGATGTGTTTTGTAAACGGACAGCTAGATTGTGCTCAATGGTGTTCAATTTAAGGCCCGGGGGCCTTTTTCGAGTTTAATTCTGGTTTAGTACAAGTTTAAACCTGGTTTGCTGCTTTTGCTGTCTTAGTCCTTATTTAATTCTGCTTTAGACCTGGCTTGATTCTGGGTTAGTCTTGGTTCCGACCTGGTTAGTAGCCTACCCGCCCCAAAGGCCTTGGCCAACCCAGAAATCTGGCCCTCAGGAAAATTAAATTGAATAGCCCTGGTGTAATCCTTCATTCGTCCAGGAGTGTTCCATAGTAGAAAAATATTCAGTTCCCAGAATAAAACCTGAGTTCCTAGACTCAATTCGCAGATTGAGAATGACTCTTGGATGAGAGTCGAAACATTTTGTCCAGAGGACTACAACTGAATCTTTTTCTACTATAATCATAAATGCGCACTTTAATAGGTCTATGAAATGGTACCGTACAGAACTGATTCACTTCCACTGCCCTCTATAATGTCTAATCTTATTTTCACACATAATTGTCTTATTCAATGAGACAACAGTGGGAGAACAGAATTGGAACTGCTTAACTTATAGTTATAGGGCGGTGGCTCTATCTGTTGCCTTGGAATGGATTGGATGGCAAACTTTGAGAGATTAATTATTTATCAAGTATTTGGATTTGGAAGTAATATGCGCCTGCTTTTTGGACTTGGAGTTTGTATTGAAAATATGTACTCCCCATGTGCATAGTCATTGGTCAGAATATGCACATGGGGAGTACACATTTTCCATGCGTGTTATACAGTGGATATAAAAAGTCTACACATCTATGTTAAAATGCCAGGTTTTTTAATGTAAATAAAATGAGATAAAGATAAATAATTTCAGAAGATTTTCCGACTTTTAATGTGACTTATAACCTGTATAATCGGAGGCAGTGTGTGCGGCTGGGGAAGAAAGTTTCTGACACTCAGACTATCAGGACAGGAACTCCACAGGGCTGTGTACTTTCTCCTCTGCTCTTCTCCTTGTACACAAACTGCTGCACATCCAGCCACGACTCCGTAAAACTGATCATGTTTGCGGACGACACCACCCTCATCGGGCTCATCGGGCTCATCTCAGACGGGGATGAGTCTGTCTACAGGAGGGAGGTGGACCAGCGGTAACATCCTGAAGTTCAATGCCCAGAAGACAGTGGAGATGTTGTGGACTTCAGGAAAGTCACACCGCTCTGCCGTCGTAACAATATTATACTATTGTAAAATTAAATTGTTTTCTTTAATGCATACTGTTTTGATTTCATATATGTTGTTTTTATTATTGTCCATCGTTGTATGTTGCACCTTAATGCCAAAACAAGTTCCTATGTTTGTGATTTTTGTTCATTGACAATGGCAATAAACCTTTTCTGACTCTGATTATTCAGTTGAAAATAAATAAATAAATCCTTTGGGGAGAGGGAAATACAAATAAAAAAAATAAAACAATGAGGTTGCATAAGTGTGCACACCCTCTTATGACTGGGGATGTGATTGTGTTCAGAATCAGAATCAACCAATCACATTCAAGCTCATGTTAAATAGGAGTCCACACACCTGCCATCATTTAAATTGGCTCTGATTAAGCTGGTTCAGCTGGTCTAGTAGGCTTTTCCTGACATTTTCTCAGTCGCATCTTACGGCCAAAGCAATGGTCTGCAGAGAGCTTCCAACGCATCTGAGGGATCTCATTGTTAAAAAGGAATGAGTCAGGAGAAGGGTACAAAAGAATTTCCAAAGCTTTAGATATTAGAGTAGAGCAGATGACACTTTGACCAACAATACTAACCTGGGGAAAATAAGGCACACACATGTGTTTACAAAATATTTATATTTCAAAAATCTATAGTTAAAAGTTACTTTTATAATCCTAGGTTAAGATCAATAATTATATTTTAATACTCGTTATTAAGTTAAGTTAATTGGAAATACTAACACTCACCACCACGCACACCCACTCACACGCACCCACACACAAACTCAATTCCTCTGTGGCCTTTATGGCTGACACTTTGCCGTGTGGGGTAGAAAGAAATGGGGCAGTGACCTAATAATAAAAGAGACTAAATAGTGCGCCACAAACAAAAGCAGGAACAACCACCAAAGAGACCTTCAGACCCTATAACACAGAAATACGCATTACAATAGGTACGTCACTTGAGTTCAGTACACAAAACACAGGGGGCTGTTTGGATTATAACCAAAGTCCGTCAAAGTTCAAGTTATAATAAGCCCCTTTACGTTCAGGCACACAGTAAATGGATAGCAGGTGGATGAGCAGCAAAGCCACGCCAAGCAGAAGAAGCAGAGTCTATAGCACGCCTATGCGGGTTAATGTGGCAAAACACACCAGCACAGAGCTGGCATAAACCAGACCGGAGAGGTACAGAGGACCACGAACAGGGCAACAGCCAGTGAGGAGGCACAATAACGCGTAGGCCTGCGCTTGTAGTATTGGCAAAACGGTAGCTTCTACACAAAGAAACAGGAGGAATTAAAGACTAAGATTAGATTATTAATGCCCGTTCACCACACCCAGGCACACTTGCACTTAAGAGCGTAAATTGGAGCTCTGATGAGGGAGAGGCGAGAGTGAGCAGTTGCAGCCAAAGCCTATAAAACACACAAGAGCCTAAGCGTAAACTGAACAATTGCGAATGTTCAAACGAGAGTTGGAATTTTGTTGGTGTCTGATGAAACAATGTTGAACTTTTTGGCCATAACTCCAAAAGGTATGTTTGGTGCAAAAAGTTGCACATCACCAAAAGAACACCATAACCACAGTAAAGCATGGTGGTGGTGGCAGCATCATGGGTTGGGGCTGTTTTTCTTGGGCTGGAACTGGGGCTGAAGGTGGAGGGAATTATGAACAGTTCCAGATACCAGTCATAGTTGGCAAAAAACCTTCAGGCATCTGCTTGAAAGCAGAAGAGTAAGAGGAACTTCATCTTTCAGCATGACCCAAAGCATAGATCCAAATCAACAAAAGGCTTCACCAGAAGAAGATTAAAGTTTTGGCATGGCCCGGCCAGAGCCCAGATCTGGATCAGATTGAAAATATGTGGGGTGATCTGAAGAGGGCTGTGCAGAGGAGATGCCCTCGCAATCTGACAGATTTTGAGCATTTCTGCAAAGAAGAGTGGGCAAATATTGCCAAGTCACGATGTGCCATGCTGATAGACTCCCATCCAATAAGACTGAGTACTGTAATAAAATCAAAAGGTGCTTCAAAAATGTATTAGTTTAAGGGTGTGCACACTTAAGCAACCACATTATTTTATTTTATCTTTATTTTTTTATCATACCGGTCATAGGCCACATTGAAAGTATTTATCACGCTCTTGTTTATTTTTTCTTACCTTTTTATCAAATCCTTTTTTCCTCTGCTCTCGTGTTGGGAACTTCTCAGCCTTTCTACAAAGAGGTGGTGTTCTACCTTCCTACTCTTTCATACCCAAAAAGTACCAAAAACGTCGTCGTATTATTTGATACTTTTGGTCCATTCAGTAGACTTTTGAGGCATGATGGTTTGTTGTCATTTTTGTCTTTTCCCTTCTGCTTCAATTTCAGGCAGAACACTCACCTTTAAAGTAGTTTCCGTGACCCTCCCAGGCGTACATCTTCAACACTTCAGTCACAGCTAAGTAATCAAGTAATACCCTTCTTATCACTCCCTCTTTCTAAATGACCATCTTCTGTATTTTTTAAACAATCCCTTTACTTTTCATATTCCAGGCCACACCTCAGTATCTGCTCTTCTGTTTTGTCCGTTTTGAGTGATAAGGTCTAGTGATTGTTCTGTCAGACAGGAGCATTTGCCCCGTTGGGGGAGCTTTTTGTGCACTTGTGTGTCTTTGGACCAATTTGTGTGAGTTCAGTGTGCTGTGGTGTACAAGCCCCAGAGTTGATTTAGATTGGATTGCATTTACAGGCATAGGGGCCGGCTGGAGGAACAAAGAAGCGTTGGCCAGGGCAGTTCCCACATAGGCCTAATCTTTGAGTGTGTGGTCCGTGGGTTTAAGAGCCTGAGAAGAGATGCACTTTTTTGTTTCAGAATATAAAGATGCTTGTTTTATTCGATGCAGACGTTCAAATCAGTTTATTTTTGTTAAGCCCAAAATCACAACGGCAGTTGTCTTGCATGGCTGAGCTAAATTGTTCATTTTATCATGCTTTTGAGCAATTGCTAAATACTTTTTGATGCAAAGTTTGTCTATAACAGAACCTTTATTTGTCCCGCAAGGGGGAAATATCAGCATTCCTACACAGGATTCAAGACCAGTAGGAGAACAGACGCATGCAGTCAAAAATCAAGATAACAAAAATTGTATTCAAATTGTACTTTGAATACAATTTAAAACACACATTGGAGTAAAGTAACATAATTAAATGAAATGCAACACTGTGCAAGTAGAGTAAAATGCAGAGTTTTGAACACTAAGATAAAGATGTTCTGGTTAAAAGGACTTAATAATGGAAATGGGACAATTCGTACACAAGGCAATTCAAAGTGCTTCACATAACAGGAAAAAATTCATTAAAATCACAAAGACATGACAGAAATTACAAAACAGTTTAAGACAAAAGAAAAGCGTGCAAAGAAACTAATTTCAGTCATATGCACAACTAAACAAAACAGTTTTTAGCTTAGATTTTAATATTGTCAGAGTAGAACCTGTCTCATATCTTCAGGAAGACTTCCAGATTTTAGCTGCATAAAACTGATACACAGATTCCCCATGTTTAGTCCTGACTCTGGCACCAGCAGGAGGCCGGTCCATGTTTAGTCCTAACTCTGGGCACCAGCAGGAGGCTGGTCCATGTTTAGTCCTGACTCTGGGCACCAGCAGGAGGCTGGTCCATGTTTAGTCCTGACTCTGGGCACCAGCAGGAGGCCGGCTGACTCTGGCACCAGCAGGAGGCTGGTCCATGTTTACCGTCACTCTGGGCACCAGCAGGAGGCTGGTCCATGTTAGTCCTGACTCTGGGCACCAGCAGGAGGCTGGTCCATGTTTAGTCCTGACTCTGGCACCAGCAGGAGGCGGTCCATGTTTAGTCCTGATCTGGCACCAGCAGGAGGCTGGTCCATGTTTAGTCCTGACTCTGGGCACCAGCAGGAGGCTGGTCATGTTTAGTCCTGACTCTGGGCACCAGCAGGAGGCTGGTCCATGTTTAGTCCTGACTCTGGCACCAGCAGGAGGCTGGTCCATGTTTAGTCCTGACTCTCTGGCACCAGCAGGAGGCCGGTCGCGTATGTAGTTCCTTGAGCTCGGTTATGTGCCTTCTGCGTGCCCCTTCCTTCCCGTCCATGTTTAGTCCTGACTCTTGGCACCAGCAAGAGGCCGGCCCTGAGCTCCTCAGAATAAGAGATGGTTCATATGGCACTAACATGTGTAATGGAAAAATGTCATGTCATTCTGTCTATGTTGCAGATAATATTCTTCTGGCTCCTGCCAGTCGTGGGTCAAGACAGAGCTTGGGGGTTCAAAGCCTTGAGGGTTGTTTTTGTCTCATTCAGAGCTGATTTGATTGTGACAATGTGCATGCGTGTCGATGTTTGTTTACTGCCTTTTAAAAGGATGTGTAGTGTGATTGTTCTGGGGGATGAGGAACAGATACTTTTTGTTAAGGACAGTTGATTATTTACTGTGCAGAATAAATAAAGATCCACCTTTTGAGAAAGACAAACTCTGTTCACTCTTTTATTTCTTGGTACTCCTTCACAGAAATTCCACAACAATTTGGCGTCGAACAAACTACTCCTTCGCCCGGCGGTCTGTCTTTGTGTGTCGTGTGAAGCAGTGTTTGGCCACCTGGAACTTCACCTGTTTCCAGCCTCATTCCTCACTATTCGAGACGAGAGGACTGAATCACAGGCCCGAGGGACGAAGCCCGCGCAAGGACTCAAAGAACACTTTGTGGTGAGTTTGTCTATCTCAATTGTGTTGAGAAATAGGGTTTTAATTTCTTCTCCCCTGGCAAGAAAAGGGAAAAAAGAGAAGGGGAATAATAAGAATCTTTAATTTATAGAATTTTTAAAAAAAAATCCGTGCTGCACATTGCTGCTGGTGTCCCAAAAGAGTTTAGCTGGTGTCTGAGGAGGTTTTAGTCTGTTTTGACAGCACATTCTTGGATTTAGTTGGCAAGGGGCCACTGCCCTGCAAAGACTAGGAGAGCCTGGCTCACTCACCATTTAACTAAAGCAAAATTTAAAGTTAGCTTTAACTGGGGGTTTCCATGGGGCAGTCAGTTTAGCGAGTTGTTTACCCAAGCCACCTGCACGAGAGAGGGTCACTGCGCCACCAGCCCTGTGGACCGGACACGGGAGAAGATCGAGCTCGCCCGCACCCAGACCACTGCCTCATCTCCACCAACACACCCCGGACACACGCTCGTATCTACGAGCCACGCTTGCTCTAAGCTGCCAGAAGCAGGGCACAAACGAGACTGAATAACTTAATTGCTGCTGTGGTGGGCTTCGAGTCGATCAATCGTTGATTATGGACACTGAAGCTGACACTGGTGGATGAACGCAACCGCAAAGAGATGTCATGCAAGGACATAGAAAGAATATTGCTGCTGCAATATGAAGAAGCGGCTGGAAATTCCACAACATATGTCGAGATGTACTTTGATGCAAGATCATGGAGAGACTTGTACACAAGCAGAGCTGCTTTAAAGTCTGTTCTGTCAGCCAGTGCAGTCCAGTTCAGAGACCTGAGCACCGGACTAATGTGATCGTACTTGTGATCGTACTCCTGGTTCTAGTCAGGACACGAGCAGCAGCGTTCTGGATATATTGCAGCTGTTTTACGTCTCGTTTAGAGAAGCAGTGAGCAGGCAGTTAATCTAATCTACTGGCGACAAATGCTTGGATAAGTCTCTCCAAGTCTGGTTTAGACACTATACTTTTGATTTTGGCAATGTTTTTTATATGGTAAAAAGCTGCTGAAGTCTGAGTCCATGATTACCCCCAGATTTCTAACTTGATTGTAGGTTTCAGAGTGAGACTCTGGACGTGACTGTTAACAATTTCTTTTTGTTTCTGTGGGCCAAAGACGATGATTGTAGTCTTGTCTGAGTTCAGCTGGAGAAAGTTGTTTTGCATGCCACACTGGTCCATATTCACCTGCCGTCAGTGAAACATAGATCTGAGTGTCGTCTGCATAATTGTGATAGGACACATTTTCGCTGTGTATCAACTGACCTAATGGCAGCATGTAGAGGTTAAAGAGAAGGGGTCCCAGGATTGACCCTTGGTGGAGCCACATGTCAGGGGCATGTTGTCTGAGACACAGTTACAGTTACATTTCTACTTCCTGGCTTCCAGAAGAGGATCCCATGATCGACAGTGTCTAAAGCAGCACTCAGATCTAACAGAATTAAGACTGAGGCTTTGCCTGTGTCAGTGTTTAGGTGGATGTCATTTGTCACCTTGACTCTCAGTGCTGTGATGAGGTCTAAAACTGACTGTAAGACATCAAACGAGTTGTTTATTAAAAGGAAGACAGTGAGCTGTTGGTAAACAAAATTTTCAAGGACTTTGCCCCAAAATGGCAGATTAGAGATGGGCCGGTAATTACTCAGTATTGCGGCATCAAGACTGCTCTTCTTTAGGAGAGGATTTATGACCACAGTTTTCAAAGCCCTTGGAAATGTTCCAGATTGAAGCAACATGTTAAAAATGTGAGTGGCGCTAACAAACTGTTCAGCACAGACTTTAGAAATCTGGTGGGTAAAACATCAAGGCTGCATGTAGATGAACTCAGACTGGTGATGATCTCCTGGACAGTTTTGTCAGTTAGAGGTGCAAAGAGTTAGCTCTAAATGTCTAGGTGGCATTTTTAATGCCCTGAACATTGTCATTAAAGAATAATGCAAAGTCATTACACTTAGATGTGGAAATTAGTTCTAACGGCAGCTGAGCTGGAGGGTTTGTTAATGTGTTTACTGTAGCAAATAGGACATGTGAGTTGATACTGCAACTTCCAAGTATTTCAGGAAAATATCCTTCCCGTGTTCCACATAAAATGAGGTTGTACATGTACAACTTCTCTCTGTAAATATGATGAATATGATAAATAAATAAAGAAGTGTAGAACAAAATAAAATCATTATAAATTGCAGACAATTTATAATGACTTTATTTTGTTTAAAAGTATCATGATACACCTCTCTGTATCGGAATGGGGTTTATTGCCATTGTCAATTAACAGGATTAAAAAACTAGGAACTTGCTTTGGCATTAGATATCAATGCACGTATTACTAAATCCACGATATCAATGTATCACAGCCCTAGTCCTTGATGGTCGGCTCAGTCCCTGTCATCCATGCATTACGTAGGTATCCAATCATCATCTCCATTGCTACAGTCCTTCATCTGAAGTACTTTAAAAAAAAATAAAAAATGCTCGGGATTATCCTGTCGAAGACAATCCGCATTGCCTCATTGATTTCAGTCAAGTAGTGAAAGTAGTGAATAACAAGGCAGTCTCAAAACTAGTGCTGCAACAAGTTAGTCGATTAATCGCAACTAATTGATTACTAAATTAGTTGACAATGATTTAAATAATCGAATAATCATGAACTTGTTAAACTGGGTCCTTTTCAAATGAGAACTCAAAGACGTTTTTATTCGGAGGTCAGATGTGTAACCACCTTTGACCTGTATTTTGAATTAATGATGTGTCTTTTGTATAACATTGTTACATTGGTTATGTAAAATCCCAACTGGCCCAACCCAGTTAAAATGTTGTAGTGTGTGACGTGAGCTCATGAAACATACTTGTCCCTATCAAATAAATCTAAATACAGTTGCAAGAAGTATGTGAACCCTTTGGGATTACTTCGATTTCGGCATAAATTGGTCATAAAATGTGTTCTGATCTTCTAAGTCACAACAATAGAAAAACACAGTCTGCCTAGACTAATACTGCACAAACGTCATATTTTTTCATTGAACACAACATGTAAACATTCAGAGTTCAGGGTGGAAAAAGTATGTGAACCTTTGGGTTTATTAACTGGTTGGCCCTCCTTTGGCAGTAATAACCTCAACCAAACATTTCCTGTAGTTGCAGATCAGACCTGCGCAACGGTCAAGAGGAATTTTGGACCATTCCTCTTTGCAAAACTCTTTCAGTTCAGCAATATTATTGGGATGTCTGGTTTGAATCGCTCTCTTGAGGTCATGCCACAGCATCTCAATTGGATTGAGGTCAGGACTCTGACTGGGCCACTCCAGAAGGTGCATTTTCTTCTGTTGAAGCCATTCTGTTGTTGATTCACTTCTATGCTTAAGGTCATTGTCCTGTTTTATCACCCATCCTCTGTTGAGCTTCAATTGACGGACAGAGGGTCTTAAGTTTTCGTGCAAATTGGCTTGATAAATTTTGAAATGAATTTTTCCGTCAAAGCACCCCTAAACCATGATGCCCCCTCCACCGTATTTCACAGTGGGATGAGATTTGGATGTTGGTGTGCTGTGCCTTTTTTCCTCCACACATAGTATTGTGTGTTTTTTCCAATTTGTTTAATCTGTCCACAGAATATGTTGCCAATAGTACTATGGAATATCCAGGTGATCTTTTGCAAACTTCAAACATGCTACAATGGTTTTTTTTGGACAACAGTGGCTTCCTCCATGGTGTCCTCCCATGAACTCCATTCTTGTTTAATGTTTTCCTTATTGTAGATTTGTCATAAAAAATGTTAGCATGTGCCAGGCATTTCTGTAAGTCTTTAGCTGACACTCTAGGATTCTTCTTCACCTCATTGAGGATTCTACGCTGTGCTCTTGCAGTCATCTTTACAGGATGACCACGCGTAGAGAGAGTAGCAACAGTGGCCAACTTTCTCCATTTGTAGACTGACAAGGTTTTTAGAGATACCTTTGTAACCCTTTCCAGTTTCATGCAAGTCAACAATTCATAATCGTAGGCCTTCTGAGAGGTCTTTTGTGCAAGGCATGGTTCAGTTCACATCAGGCAATGCTTCTTGAGAAGAGCAAATTCAAAACTGGTGTTTTTTATAGGGAAAGGCAGCTTTAACCAACACATCCAATCTCAGCACATTGATTGGACTCCAGGTTAGCTTAGTCCTGGCTCCAATTAGTTCTTGGAGAAGTCATTAGCCTAGGGCAGGGGTCGGCAACACGCGGCTTTCGGAGCTCTTTAGCGCCCTCCTAGTAGCTCCCTGGAGCTTTTTAAAAAATGTGTGAAAATAGATGGGGAGATATAGTTGTTGCTTTAATATGTTTTCTCTAGGAGGATAAACATGATGCAAACATTCTCAACGTTTTCCAATGCTGTAAAAATGTTTATAATAAATATTACATTTCAACATTTTTGTCAACAAAGATTTGCGTCATAGACCTGTGACACATGTTTTAGCGCTACGCACATGGGCGGCGCAGTGCCGGACACCGGGCAGGTGACTGTTGTAAGCAAACCGAAATGAAAGATCGCTGATGAGAACAGAGGATTCAAGGATTGTGCGATTTCAGCTCTTCTGGAGAAATTAGAGGAGCGCAAAGATAGATTTAAGAAGTGGATTGAATCTTCAAACTCCACTACTGCTGCTAGATTTTTTGCAACCCGGGAGATAATAAAGCGTGTAAAACTGTAAAGGAAAACAGTGAAGGAAAGGGCCATTAAAATGGCAGGCAACATAACCAATCGGCAAATCAAGGACATTAATTCAGCTCCAACATACTCCTGCCTGTGATGAGTCGTGCAATGTGATCGATATCGACGCAGGTATGTGATCTCTGAAGAAATTATCAAATTTATAATTGCAGGCTGTGTTCCAAATATGGAGGGAAAGAGAAGAGGATTGTATTGTTATTGAGGTTTGAAAAGGACTGCGTTTTTGTTTTTTTTGTAGTCACGTGGTGCATCATTTCTCCAGGAATGTAATCAGGAATGCTCATTATGTATTTGTAGCCTAGTCATTTTGATAGTAGGCTGATAGAAGCTAATATACACTTACAACCTGTGTTCCCTTCATAGTCTTATATAAGGCTTTTAATTTTTTTGTGGCTCCAGACAGATTTGTTTTTTTGTCCGAAATGGCTCTTTGGACATTGTGTTCAATAAAAACATGAATACATTTCGGGCGTATTTTGCCCCCGGCGGTAGCGTTGACGTGAGCCTTTTCTAGGGGGCGGAGTCAGGGCGCAATTTTGCTATCTTGCCGACCTTAGCGCTGGCATAAAGAGGCTTGACTTGGCCACTGGAGGCTGGAGTGGGATGGTGCCACTCCATGTATGGTGATAGTGTTTGATCAATGACTGACAACTGTGGCATTCAAAAGCGCCACCTGTGTGGGAGATGTTTGTCATGGCCTCATATCCAGGCAATGAAAGAAGTACACAATAAAACAGGTTGATTTCCCGTTTTTCAATGAGTTCCCAAAGTCAAAAAATAAATAAATAAAATATTGAAATGTTGTTTTCTTTCTTTAATTCACCTTTTATTTGTTTTGCACAATGCGGATTATGTTCTCAGGTTGGGCTTGTGCCAATTTAACCGGACCTGAGTGCTCGATGGGACCGCGGACGTACGAGACGCGGTCAGCATTTTATAACCCATCCAAACCTACCCTGCAATGAAATGAGAATTTCTTGTCACGGCCCAACCTGTGCATCAAAACAAAACCGCGCATCAGCACAGCGCTGCGCCATGTGTGCGTGTCCTGTATCGAGCTGGACAGAGGGTAGTTTCCCCTCATCTGGTCCGCTCTCTCCTCGAATTTAAAACCCACTCAGGTTAATATTGGTCATTTATGCTTGAGGCAAATATCTCAAACTCATAAACATCCCCGAGCTATTATTAACGCTAGTTTTGAAGTTTGAGTTACGATTCTGGCCGTTCACAGAATGCACCAGACCGTGCCCTCAGTTTGCTTTACTCCACCTCATATTTTGGCATAATCACACCTCTTGTCTAGAATTCCACGCCCTGCGCTGCGCTGGCTGCGAGGTGTGACGCAATGAGCTCTGCTGCGCCCACGTTAACGCTACCGCCGGGGTCAAAATACGGCCCATCATGTTTGTGCTGTATTAGTTTGAGAAGACTGTTTTTATATTGTTGTGGCTTAGATGAAGATCAGAACACATTTTATGACCAATTTATGCAGAAATCCAAGTAAACTCAAAGAGTTCACATACTTTTTCTTGCAACTGTAAATATCTAAGTAAAAAAATATTGTCTATATATTGTCTATACAGTAGATATAGGTTTCGAAACATGCCATGAGCCGTAATTTCAAATTGTGTAAACACTCTTTTGTCCATAAATGTGCTCCACCAGGATCCTCATACTGCTTCACTTCAGCTTCAACTGGGTGAAATTTAGAAAAAACCTTGTCATCACTTGACTTTTGCGTTCTAAACATCTAATTAATAAAAAAGAATAATTGCTAGCCTAATCGATTAGCAAAATGATCGTTAGTTGCAGTCCACCAAAAACACAGCCAGTTTCTTAAGCAGTGAGCAGATCCCTGTCAGTAAGGAGCACTTTGATTCCTTCCAAACATGGGAATTTGTATTCCTCCATTGACGTGTACACGGTAGCACAAAAGTCAAATTTAAATGTACTGTTTTAATTTGCTCCTCTCAACGTCGCCCCCTGCTGTTGCTCAGATGTGACACGTGTTTGTTTGTTCTACTGCTTCATCTGCGTTGTCTCTGTGCAGTGTCTTTTAGTTAACTGCCTGCTTTAATTAAACCCACTAGAGCCTTTTATACATGTATTTACTGTTTCTCTGAATTGTCTGTTTGGTCACTGAGATTAGTTTTCTTAACAGTGAACCATATCACGCGTGGGAGTGTGGGAGTGCTCGTTGAGGACAAGGCAGAAGACTGATGAAAGCTCTCCAGGTGAACCTCATATTTTGGTCTGCAAATAAAACATTAAAATATAAAAATATTATAAATGTACATTTTCTTTGACTGTTGTGAAGTGACAATGGAGCAATAATGCAAGCTGTGTCTAGTTCATATCACAAACTGTGTGTAACAGTCAACAAATATTCAGTGATTTATCTGATTACAAAGTACAACACTCTTTATACAATTATTCTTCTCTGTATATACGGAACAATTTGTTGAAATGTCAGTTTACCTGAGAGTGGAAGCTACTTGCACATTCAGTGTGCATTTTCCGGTGGGCAGTATGTGTGTTACATTTGACCAGCTGTTGAGCTCTAAGCTGCTCTCCTGCGAGCTGCTTTCATCTCAGTCTGTTTATGGAGAAAGTAGCTCATGGCCAATGTGTGTCTCTGCTTCTGTATCTGCTACATAAAGAGGACCATAAAATACTGCTGTAGAAGAACAAACCTGGACATAGAAGTCAAGCCCATATACAATAATAAAGCCTACTGGCACCTTATTGGACTGTACCATCAAACATTTCCTGTATCACAAAGGTACATGGTATATATTTAGTTTAGTTAATACTTATCAAATTGGGACATTTATTTTCTAGCTGTTCAAGGTCCCTTTTTGATGAATAAATGATCGTTTTAAATGGGTCATATTATGCTAAGTGAACTTTTAATTAGCTTTTAACCTTTTTACAACAATGTTTCCTCATCATTAGTTTCCTCAAAGTTGTATTTTGACTTTTTCATGCATGTTTAAGAAATCCTACATTGTCCTGCTCATAAATATCTGTTTTCACCAAGCCCCTATCCCTGTCCTATTACTAGATATTTTAGATATATTGCGGTGCCTGATAAAAGCACTATATGTCTCCATTAAACTTCTGGTTCAAAAGACTTGACTATAGCCTATTAAGTTTTAAAATACAATACTAAAATTATCTTTTAGGCCATATTGGACAGCCAAAATCCCATCGACCATTGCATACGGGGATAAGATTGTAAGACGTGCTTTTCCACACTTGAATTTCAAGATTCTGTATAGAGGAGAAGTGTTGAAATGCATCTATGCTTGTGTGTTTATGTCTGAAATGAGGGCCATGGTGTCACTGACTTGTTCATGCACCAGCAGGAGCTGAGCTGTTGTGGCCAGCCATCATTCAACACGTCACACTCCGAGGTATCATTAAACCTGACTCCAGAGGGCACAACAACAGGCACCAGTCTATTTCATGCTCAACATGGCCACTTGATTAACTTTTGCAACCCTCATCCTCTGCAAATGCTGCTATACATTTTCACTAGTCTACAAGTGTGTTTGCTTAATGTGTTAAAAATGCAAATACTCCAGAGATCTGTCATTTCTGAAGTACCAGCTCAAGGCGCTTGTGACTGTACATTGAGGTTGTTTAATATGCAGGTAGCTCTACTGCATCTGTTTGAGAATGATAAATAATTCTCCCACACATATTGACAGGTATAATAGTGGCTAAATGCTAGGTATAGCAATAGCATGCACTTACCTGTTTTATGACTAAATGTACTGTTTGTCATCCTGTCATTCTGTAGTCGGAGAGATGCAGTGGGATTGTTTCCTGGCAAGACTGGATGTATCAAAACATCTCAATTACGCTGATAAAGAACATTGATCTGGTGGTGGATCCAGACCTAGCCATTGAAATGTGAGTGGAAGAAATGTTATAGTATTATAGTTTTGTACTCTAATAAAGTAAAACTCTCTTTCTACATTTACCCTGTCAAATAATTAAACAAGCCAACAAAATATGTAAGTTGCCCAACTAATAGAAAAACACTATCTATTTGCTTATTTCTTTTTCCTCCCAAATGATTTCTAAAACAGATTTGTTAGTAAATTCTGAGTAAGTTCTATTTGAAATATTATATTGCTACATGATGAACAATTAACAGTAGAGTTGCCTCAGAAAGAAAATAAACACATGTTACATCTACAAAAAAGAAAGGACACATTTTTGAGTGGATTATATTTAGTATAGAATATGGCATGGACAAAAAGGAAACATGTTCACAAACACCTCTGGCTGATATACAAATAACAGACCTCCTCTCCTTCTCTGAGACATCTTTCTATTATGGAAAGATGCTCAAAGAACTGACCAAAATGAGCTTTTCATGTTTCAAGTGCAATGCAAAATTGATAAAAGTCAGTCCGATGTGAAGATGTGAGGATGTGACGAGTGGAGAATCAAACTGGGATTATAACTTGAATGCGATTATATGAATCATTTCATCTTTTGTTTTGTATCTTGTAAAGTGCCACTGCTTACGTGGACTCTAATTGACTATGGGTCTGATTTACAACACTGGCCAACAGTACAGTACAAATTGTCTATTGTTTTGGGGTCCAAGCATATGGTGAACCATATTAAAAGCAACGTCTGCAACTTGTAAAGTCCCAGCCGATCCATGCATAATTTTTCTCCGACGCAGTGTTGGTTCACTGTTCATGCACTGTTGTTAAGGGAAGCTTTGAATGCATTAGTCGGAACCCCAAGACCTCAGGTTAAAATGTGCTCGTACAAAACACATTGAATTAATTTTACCACACAGCCATGCAAGACTGCTTCAATTAAAACAGTCTTAAACTCTGCTGCAACTGCCTCCAGTAGGTCAAATTAAGTGTTTATGTTTTAATGGTTTGAAATGTATGTTTTCAGGGTTCGGTCATCGACTTTAATAAATGCTGTCCTTGTTGAAGGGGTTACTGTCTGTTTGTTGTTTGGCTAATGTCATGGCTAATATCATGGCTAATATCATGGCTAATGTCGTGGCTAATGTCATGGCTTCCAGTTTAACCTCAAGCCCAACAGCACAAGAAAAATGTGGGGAAATAAATTGAATGCAATTATCAGGCAGGATAAGTTGTGATTCAGACCCATAGTTTGTTTTAGTAATTCTGGTTCCAGCTGCACTATGTAAAACATACACATAACCACTGCCTTAACCACACAGAGATGTTTTTGCATAGACATCAATTCAAGTCAAACTCATGCAAACGGATGAAGGACACAGACAATGGAGAAAAAGAAACACAAACATTGACTGCACGTGATGGAGAGATTCATGGTCATAAGCATTGTATCCACAGTTCAATTCAGTTCAACAAAGTTATCCGACTTTATAAAAATAAGTGAGCTTGTTAATATACCACATTTTTTTTTTTAAAACAGAACAATAACAGATAAATCTAAACATTAACAACCCATTCATGTTACATATTGAGCGTTTGTTGAAAAGATATCAGTGTAGCTACTCAAATGGCCCTGTTTTTGTATTGCTTAGGTTCACAATGTCCGTGAAAGGCAGTCAGTGCACGACCAAGGCCTATGCGTTGGGTGGTATTCTGTGTAAATACCCTTTTAACTGTGGGCCAGTTTAGTTCAAGTTCAGATCATATGTGTATATACATGTGAATGACTGTGTTAGTGAGGCCAAGCAAACATGCAGCATTAGTTCCTGGCACAACACAGACATCCAGTTTGGATAAAACAGAACTTAAATTTTTCCTTGCTACGTATGGGTCATATCCACAGAGCTAAAATAAGGCATCCAATCTATAAATGACACTTGTACCAGGTTTCAGTAACTGTATCTATTCCAGTTATTATTCACACTAAATGTACTTTCCTTTATTCTAGCTCTGTGGAAGAACACATGCACATGTCACAGCACGTCCTCACTTAAAATAATACAGAAAATTCAGTTTAGGTTAGCCTAAGCTAACATAATAGTAGTTGCAGTGTATTTTCCAAAAAACAAACATTATTTTGAAACACATCTCTGTGAATGTAATACTTAATAAGTTAAAAAATAACTTTAAAATACATTTCAAATAATCCGTGAACATACCACAAAAGAGTGACAAAAGACCAAAAAGATATTTAAAATTTGTTGTAAACTTTATAAAACATATAGCCTAAAAAAAGAATATCCTAAAACAGCACAAGTGTGTAGTCATGTACAAGTAGATCATGTCATACAAAGGCTGCGCTTCAGCTCAGTGTTAGTGACCAATGATAGCAACTCTCTGAGGGAATATTAGTTAATAAATAAGAGAGTACAATAGACTTAGAAGTAGGAGCAGACAGAGAAAGCACAAAAGTCTCTATGGCTTTTACAGGCTTTGTGGCCCAAACAACCTTTAATATCAAAGTGAGGCTACATTTACCAGTGTCAGTCAGTTTGCAGGGCAGAGCTTCAAACACGACAGGAATGACAAGAAAAGGCCATCTGTGATTGTTGGAAAACAGGGTAACCACTTTTTTTATTTTTTATTTTTTATTTTATATGTTTATACTGTATGTGACTTTTTATCCTGGCAAACAAATCTAACAAATGTCCGTTTAGTGTCCTGAGTTTGGCATTTTAGATTTACAGTAATGGCCAATTAAGAATAATTGAAAAATATGGATGCAGTGCTTGCAAATTCCTGTCTTGAACAGATAACTGTACTATGAGACTTTTTGTACTATATACTATTATTCTACTATATGAGACTTATTTTATCCTATGGCCATTACTGTTTAATTACACGTATTTGTCCACCCTGAGTTAATTTAGGTGACAATGAGCAATGCAAAAAGAATTCTGCTAAAACAACCAGTAGGAATTAACTTTAAATGTACAAATACACGATTGTCATTTTGCACTTATATGACACATACTGTAGCTACAAAAGCTCAGTGCTAAAGGTCTGGCAGTGTGCAACAAAGTTTGGTCTGGCTTCAGCTACAAAAAATTTATGAAAGGGAAACTAAAAGACGAACCATTACTATAACCTATTACAACACGGATTACTACATGGGTCATTTTGGAAAATCAATCAATTTAGGATCACTATTTTAATTAAATGTGTTTTATATATATTATATATTACTGAACATATACAGTGACTTCCTCTACAATTAGCACCTACATCACATACAGAATATGAGCAAAGAAGGTGACAAAATGCTGTTGAAGTTGACAGTGACTTGGGTCTATATTATCTTGAGCTATTGATCATGTTGGTCACGAATAGGGACTATAATTTCCAGTTTCCATTCAGCCCATTTATCAGTGATATGACCAGAACACAGCATGCAATACGTAGGGAAACAAGGTAAATATTTTGGTGAAAGGGGGAGAAAAGCTCTGCCCTGTCCACTAATTACACTCATCATGTAAACCTCAATTGCCCATTTTTAGTACGGTGCAAACTTCTGCCTCTCTGGTTTCTTCATGCCGTTAGCCGAGGTTGAGATCTTGGCCGTGTACGAAGCCAGAGCTGCCGCTGCGTGGGCTTGGACCGGAACTGCTGTCGCCGCCGATACTGAACCCGGAATCACTGGACCCCCAATGGCTGCTGCTGAGGCGGGAGGGGTGGACAGTGCCAGGTAAGGGATGGATTTGACCCCCAGGAGGCTTGACAAGGGTAGGGCGTACGGGGCGCCCAGGATCTGAGCGTGGGGCAGTGTCGCTCCCATCGCTGCCAGGGGGGAGGGAGAGGACGAGGCGGTGGGGGCGGGCTGGGTGAAGCTCATGGTCAGGTCAACGGGAGACGGCATGGAGGAGGACTGGGCCGTGGATTTGGCCGTCTCTAAACTGGGGATAGGTGGAGGGAGGAGGAGAGGAAGAGGAGGGATAAGAGGGGACAGGGGTCAAAGGGAGGAGGATGGAGAAGGGTTAGAAGGGGTTAAACCAAAGACATGTTAAACCAAAAGAATCCAAACTCAAAGGAATATTTTGGAGTTGAAACTAAAACAAAAATGAAGTCAAATCATAAGACGGGTGTGTACTGCTGGAGGTTGCAACAGATTATTGTAGGGAAGTTCGCTGTACGGATGGGGGGGTGTGCTGTATAAGTCGGGGTGATGGCTCGGGAGGGGGCTTTGGGAGAAGGGAACAAAACCATCACAGTTTATTAGGATGGATGCTTGATAAGAGATCTTGATGAAATTACGCAACAATTGACCAGGAGATTGCTGGCTAAATGCAATAGCAACCTTAGTCTAATTACTGATAATGCAATTTGTGGTTTGGGTCAGCAATAGCCACTGCAAAATAAACTGCAGACTTTGGCACAACATTAGACAGTCTGGGATACTGTTGGTCAACTGAGTTTGACTGATATGTATAAGTGAAATGTATGTATATATTTATTAATTTTTTTAATGTACCTTTCCAATTCCAAGTTTATCTGTATGAAAAATAATCGTATGTATTATCAGTCTGGTGAGTGACTTGATATTGTGTAAAAAAGTGATACATCCACAATGCTCATTGTGTGTTGCTATTGACCTTATTCCACCCCGCCCACTTTTCCCAGGTGATAGGCAATTTTGTTGTAATCGCACTTCCGGTCCAGCGCGAACTCCGTTTTTTTAAATGGAGAACGCCACTAAAATGTGCTATAAAGTAGATTTGATTTGTATAAAATATCCAATGTTCATGTGACCAAGTCAACAATCCACCGATTCCCTGGGACGCCCGAAAATGGCTTTTTTGTCTGTGTAGAACTTATTTTCTCTTGAGGTCGGCAGCTCTATGTTAACTAATACAACCAGAAGAAGGATTACGTCGTATGGTGGCGCCCCGACAGGCTCCTGGAATAAGGTGAATACGTCACCTGGAAATATCAGTTTTAAATCAAATGCTGATTTTTTAAATGTTTTTTTATAAGCATGCATATCTTTCAATGATTTCCATACTATGTGACAGGGTTCTAGCACTCGAGGATCCGAAGGAAAAGTGCCTGAAAAAATAAGGATCAAGAACAGATAAAAGAATCAATCTTATCCTATTTGTTGCCTCTGAATCTTCTTGGCTGTAAGGCATACAAGAGTGTCAATCTCAGGTTACATCAAGCCATGTAAATAAATATATATATATATATATATATATATATATATATATATATATATATATATATATATATATATATATATATATATATGTATTATATTATATATATATATATATATACGTACATACATACACACACACACACACACACACACATATATATAAATATAAATATATATATATATATATATATATATATATGTATATATATATACACACATACATACACACACACTGTATATATATTCTATTATACCCAAATTGATTCATGTAAATTAATAATGGATGGAGCAGAGTTTGATGCAGTAATGTAAATGCAAATCTAGATCTGTGTAGCCTGCACAGTGGAGGCCGGTGGAGAAGCATTAGGCATTAATAATCATCACATCATTGACGTGCACATATTTGCGGCCTTTATATTCTCATTGAAATGGCATGTTCCACTGCAGATGTGAGGGTTGATATAAGGACATTCTTGTCATGCAGACCTACATTCAACGGTTAATATGAGACAGTGTACCTATTGTTCCAACAAAATTAACTGTTGAAACTTTTCCAACAGCTATATAATAGCTGAAATAATTTGATATTTTATGTCAGAATATCATATCTAGAGATTCACAGGAGAAACCCGTAGAATAATTGTTTTTATGTTGTCAAGCAGCGTTGCCCAAAACCATTATTTCTAATTTCCTTACAACAGTAGGTAATGGAGGAGACTGCTTTGTGTGATTCCAGGACATATAGTGAAAAAAGCCGATTTGTTATGAATATTTGAAACGTTCGTGACCTGGCATTTCAGACTGAATAAGGCTAACCCTTCAGAGCAACTCTTTTATATAGCTGGTGTCATGAATTTCGTTCATTGACAATGGCAATAAACCTTTTCTGATTCTGTCATTATGAGGATGTGACATATCGGACCTCTTCTTCCGGTTGACTCGAACAGCGGGAGGGTAATGAGATATCAATTCCATCCATAATCTTGTATGGAATTTGCATATTCATGCTTTTGGCAAGTTGTATTACAGCTCCCTATAGAACCCAATGTCTCCCATGAAGCTCATACACAATCTGATTGAATGGGCTGCTCTGGGGGTCAAACTCGGCTCCATTGTGTTTGAGTATATTACAATGAACCTATGCAGATATTTACAGAGGTTTGAATATAAAAAGTAATTTGTGGTACAACATTAGCTTTAAATATGTTTAAATTTAAACACCCAGCAAAAGAGAGAATTTAGCAAATTATATATTATATATTATATATATTGTTGCGTACTCAGTGGTGTGAAAATAAAGTAGTCTGTAATCCATGTTCATTTCTTCTCTCTCCACCGTTAGGCTGGAACAAAAAACAACGGTTGCGTCCTCTGAGTCTTTCATTTAGTAGTAGTTTTCTTGCAGTTGTAGTTGTTTTGTGAAAAAGAGAAAAAAACTAATATAATTGAAGACTGTTTTGGGAGAAAGTGTCCTCAAATATGTCTTATTTATTGGCTCATTAGTAAATCATTGGAAAAGATAACACTAATCACTGACAACAAAAGAATGGAACCTTGTGGAAAAATGTGGGACTACACTATTTTGAAACTCAAAGACCCTTGACTTGTCTGGATACTTACCATGAGGTGATGAGGTACTGTGCCAGGTTGATGGCGATGGGTGTTCCAGTGATGGTGACGTGCCGGTCGCTGGTGCTGTCCATCTGACTGCCGATCTTGATCTGTGCTCCTGAAACCTGCCGGATCTCGTTTATCTTGGTGCCTTGGCGACCAATGATGGAGCCGATCAACTGTAAGGAAAACAACAATGTTGTTAGCATTGATTTAGAATTAGCAAAGCAAAATTATTTTTTTTCAGGAATTTACTTGGCCTAATAGCATTCTGGGAGTACCAGCACTATGATATAACAGAGCCAGGCTTCACTGGCCCTCAAACTGCTACTCTATGTCAAGTGTTGAATGAATTTAACTGATTCCATACAGAAGACAGGACAAATTATGCACTGTAGAATCAACTAATGAGCAGCCAATTAACCTTCATTACATGAGCCATTAGTTTGAGATGTATCACTACCCATATAATATATATAAGCATGGTGAGGTGCTATGGTGGCTGAAGCCTCTCTGCTCAGGGACTCCCCCTGCCTCATTAGACCAGTGCCTATGTATATTATTATGGAAGTTTTACGGTTCTGTGTAGTTGTCTCTTTGCTATTCCTAGCACTGCACTTTTCTGGACTGAGATCTCTGATGTTTTTCCAGGGATCTGCTGTAGCCACTCCACCAGTTTGGGGGTCACTGGCCTGAGTGCTTCACCTTTCCCTTCACCTTCCACGCCTTCTCCATCTCTTCTCTGGCTCTTGGCTCGGTCATTCTCTGCCACCTTTGGAAGTGTTTCCCACTTTGACCTTGGGGTTTGCAGTCCATATTCATCATAGATGTTCCTGTACACTATGCCAGCCACCTACACCATCTTACACACTGCAAATATGTTAAATTTTCCTTATCTCTATAGACTCAAGTCACCTGAGACCTAAGAGTATGTAAGACGATATATAAATAAACGAAGCAATCACAATTGCAACATTTAAGCTGGGGTACCCGACTTTTGCGTGTGTGTTTGTGTCTGTGTAAATGAAATGAACGCATGTGAATATTAACAATGTGCCAAAGGGCTAAGATTTCAATGCCTACTTTGTGGTTTGAAAATCAGATACCCCAGATTTAACTGTGCAGATTCTTGCTAAAAAACCGGCACTGTGCAAAAGGTTCATTTAGTGTTTCAGCTCTTGTATGAAGGACGTTTTCGCCTCACACTGATGAGGACCCTGCCTAATAAGACTTCCGCTAAGCATAACTCTATCCTCATCTTTGTTCGTTTTATCCACTGGTGACCCACTTCTTTCTTTTTCACAAACTTTTCCTTTTTCTTTCCTACCCCAAATAAAGGCTGAATGATGTGGCATGATGATTGGATTGATGTTTTTTTCTCTTATTTAAAACAAATATGGACTTTAGCCTGTTGTGATGCGGATGTTCAACGGGTGAGGCTTTTTCTTTATTATTCCAGTTTGTCCACATCTGATAAAAGGTAACTCTCAAGCTGCTAGATATGTTGCATTTAAAAAATAAAGCTGTAACCCACTTATTTTCTGTCAAATTATTCATTCTGGGAAGAATCAGGGTCAGTTTGTTCTGAAAACCCAAAAAATAAACAATTACCCTAAAATACAAAAAAACAGGACTTTAATATAGATTCAGCCTTTACATTTCTACTTTATTACAAGTCCCTAAAACTAATTTTTAATTAATTTACCTTCAGTTTTTATATAATAATTGTCAAAACCCAAGAAATGCTCAAACTAGTGCCAATCAAACCATCCTCAGACACCACGTTTACTCTGATTTTCCTCTGTGCAGAGCTTGTTTCTACTTATAGAGTAAATTAGACATCAGAATACAAAACTACAGAGGGTTAGCTTCACAAAGTCCAGCCATTTGTTGTTGCTCCAAATGGGTCAGGAACAGCTTCAGTTTGAATTGTGACTCATTTTAGTCAGGCATTCAGGCAAATACAGGCCCTCAGCATAAATTTAAGAAGGCACATTATGCTTTTTCCTGAAGTTAACCAGGATGAATTACCAACTGTGTTGATTATTTGTGGACCATCCGCTTCTTACTAAGTAAAACAAGTTTGGACATCCCTGATCTAACAACTGGTCTGTTGACTTCCTGTTAAAAACTGCAGAAATTATTTAAATCTGCCCCTTTACTGTATGTCAGGGTAAACGCTATTGCCACAAAGCGCTGCACAAATGGGCCCTGTAGCTATTGAGAGCTGCAGTAAATTGTAGAGAGAAGTTTTTATTTTTTTATCATTATCATTATATTTTATAAAAATGTTTGTACCCAATTGGCTATGCTGCGGAATCCTACATTTATCCTACATTTTGTAAAATACAGAGCAGTGGGTATAGTTAAACATGCATGAATTACTCAAATACAATGTGGAGCGAGGAACGTGACTCTGTTAAATGCTCTTGAAAGTTGGCTTTGCATAATTTGTCTCAAAAGTTGGGTTTATAAACACGAACAAGACAAACATTCCTTTCCCTACCAGTCGCTTGGCCCCTGAAAGAGACAGGGCCGATTCGGTCCAGTCTAAAGTGGTCTATTCGTGGAAAGACTGTTGATAATTCAAGTGTGTGTGCCCACTGTAGAGCTCTAATGGCACTGCAGCAGACAGAAACCAAAGTGGTCCCAGACAACAACCAGGTCAGAAGTATTTGAGTGAAATCCACCTTTAGCCGCAGCCTGACCCCACAAATGACCACTCTGGACCAGAAACGGCCTTGTGTGGACCATAAGCTGCAGCCCTGGCACCGACACACTATCTAGCTGTCAGCGATGCAACCCAGGTGCAAATGTGTCACTCTGTTCACTCACCAGTACACAGCACAGAAAATTATTGTTTCTGGTTTTCAGATTTATGGCAGTCAGTAACGTGCCGTGAGCTGGTGAGGCGCTGTACTGTACTTAACATGTAAATCTGAATTAGATTTGCCAATAAAAACTTTAATTCATATTTTGTTTGTAGATGCAAAAGGCAAGATTAACATCAGCAAGTATAGGTTTTGAACTCGGATCACACGCACCAATACATGACTGGTTATTTGTGTATGATACATATACTGTATTTAATTAGCAAACAGAATAATACGATTGTAGGCCTATAGTTTATAGAGTGTTTACTTGTAATGTTTCTTTAGATTCGAAGTAAAATTTGAGTCAAGTAAGGTTTGAATTTATAGTCCAGGTTACCTGCAGTAAAAGTCCGGCCACATTTGTGAAACTCAACGCAGCAGAGGGTGGTAAATAGCATGAATAAATACCATTTATAAAACATATATGGGTTAGCATAAAATGCTGTTATTTTACCAGTCAATAGAAAAATCTCTTTATACTTAAAATTTGTGCTGATCTTTCCCATCATCTTCCTCCCAAATCTTCAATGTAGAAGCTGGTTTAACAGATTGAAAACCCCGGAGGAGACAATATCGTCTAAATGAAAGTGACTTGACAGTATTGAAGCTATTTGGCAGCACTCAACTACCTTTTAGTCTTAAGAAAAATAGATGACTATGGCCCGCAATGGCAGGACACGTTCAGAAGGTTGATTGCTTTTAGGATATGAGGTTTTTGCTGCTGAGCCGTGGTTCCCTCAAAGTGGTTTTATGAGGGGGGGACGAAGACGGGCCAAGGTACTATTTTTGGGCGACTCCCCATTGCCCTTGTAATTTAGAGAGGTTTTAGTGAAAAGGATAGACTGAATATGTCAGCCTGGGCTGATGCTAAATCTCTTACAGCGAGCTATAGGATGTCATTAAGCCGCTCTGCTTGTCCCTGCTCACTGACTCACAAACACACAAGGGGTCTTAAGCCCTGTCTTCTCCATTCAAACATGGACCATATATTCAAGTGTGGGGGCAGGATTGTGGGCATGGGCTGCGAAATGAATGCAAAAATCACAATAAAGACTGATTAAAATGGCTGGACTGATGCCAGTAGATCACAAGCTGCAGAATTGCTGATTGTTCTGTCAAAGTGCAACAAGCTCCCTCTAGGCTCCCTCTAGGCTCCCTTGTGTGCTACCATTTCCAGATAAATTAAGTTAAAAGCATGAAAAGGTACACAGAATATAGCACACACGTTTAAAATTTCAGACACTCTTTAAGCGCAACGGCAGCCAATATGTAACATTGCCCGCTACAAAACAATGCCCGCTACGCATTGTTTTGTAGCGGGCATTGTTTTGTAGCGGGCTTATTTCAAAGGTGAACCATATGATTGAATGGCTAGACATGGAAAGCCCCCAATTTATTAGACAAAATGTTGCAGCGCAGTTAAGGGTGGTTTGGGTGACTTATGTCGGATCATTTAACAATTCAGTTTACACGTGAACATATTAATGCATTGTAAAATCAAGACTAGATGTTATAGAACATCCTGGCTGACTTTTGCATTTTCTGTTTGTTGACAGAGCAAAAGCAAAAGCATTTATCCCATAATTGACAAACCTAAACACAACCACCGATGGCTTGGGACAGATCAAAGACTAAGATTACAGGAGCAGAAAAAGGGCTTCAGCCAATATGTGTTAAATGGGAGAACACTTAGCCTGTATGATGAATTTATTTTAACATTTTTCAATTATGTTGATCAGATGATTTCATAATCATGACAAAGTTGCATTGCTTAATGACAATAAAGACAAGTCTAGGGCGGAGCAATTTTGGAATAACCTTTATTTTGTGTAAATCTAAGTTGCAATAAGTCTAACTTCTAAGTAACATTATTATTACACTAAGTCTAAGTATTAGACTGATTTCCAGAACATTATTACTTCTAATTAGAGCCAATTACAAACATTCATATGATGATGATTAATCCTCCCTCATGCTTGGATTGCATGCGTTTGGTGTGATCAATTTATTGTATTTTCTCTAGAGGAATGAGGTAGCCCAAATTAAAAATGTTTCATCTTCTTGAGTGCAATGTGCTCTTTGAATGAGTCACTGATGCAAACAGATGCCAACATTAATATTTTGGCTCAAATTACTGCTCTGCAGTCTGCAGACCAAATGAGACATGGCATGACCATCAAGACTTTCATGTTAATTCCACCAACAATTTAGCACTTATGGCTATAGTCTACACTATGAGAACAGAACCTGTTACATTCTGATGCATTGTGGGTAAACAGAAGTACGAGTACAAGTGAGCAGTACATAGCAGTAGAATGGGTGTCAGAATGAATAACAGTGTATGATGATGGAGGAGACAGACTGAGTGGAACAGACAGCGCGGTGGAGTGGTTAGCCTCCATCTCTACACAAAAGGTCAGCTTGGTCCTCACTGCAGTCAACGTGTCCATCACATCATGTCATACGTCTTCAACATGACACTCAAGCGTTAGCCCACGGTATGCCCACAGAGAAACACTCCACTACGAAGGACTCACTCGCATGAAATCTGGCTTATATAGGGTTTTGCATTTTAAATACTTGAGATTACCATGAAAGGAATTTGAGAAAATGATTAAAGGATTACAATAGTTAGCGGGAAAGGACGGACAGGAGTTTGATATTATGACCAATACCTGATGGAAAGAATTGCCATGAGTCAACATAGGAACAAACTATCACTGGGTAACATGTGTGAAATGTGACGTGACAATATCTCAGTGTGTATCAACATTGATGATAATCCTGGCATGGAACATTGTAAGTCTGTCTACACAATGATTATTAAGTCCTTACAGAGACATTGAAGTGTACCTTACCCTGTAGGACAGGTGGGTCATTTGCTAATGTTCGATGCTTACTCACTGATAGCACCTGTTTAAATCTTTAAAGCGTATTGTACCCACAATTTGTGGAACTTATTGTACAATTTATTATTGGCTAACTTCTTTCATAAAGTTAGAAGTTAGGTTGAATGTTCCATCACATTTTGACTTTTCACATTGAGGGGAATCATTTAGTGCGAGACATTGGAAAGGCATTAACCAAAAGAAAGACCCACAAGTCAAGATGTATGTAGTAGTGCGTATATGTGCAGTCAGTTTTCCTGCCAATTCAGCTCCATTATGTAGCGACACAGCAGTAAAAGGCCTACATCTGCTGCTACCCACAAGTAACGACATTGTGTTTCTACTCACATCGTTTGGAATGAGTAGCTCCTGAGATGTGGTCTGAGAACTGGCTTCCACTCCTGCTGCAGACAGAGATGGGGAAAAGGGAACAACTTCAAATTTCAAAGTTCAAATACATCATGGGCAGAGTAGAATGACACCATTCATTTCTGTATTTATTTGTGATAAATTGCCCAAGCTTGACTCAATGTAGTCATATTAAAGTTTACATTCTAATTATGACTTTGTTTGGTAGGATAGCACCTGTGGTAAATATATATCATAGTTTTACTTCTGTTAAGTTAAGACATTTCAAACAAATAAAAGTTTAAAATGACTGGAAGTAGTGTTGAGTTCTAATCATCAATATGAAACGTGAATTGAAAACACAGAGACAATTTACACTTACACTTTACAGACAGTTTAAATGAACATTCAACAAAATAAAGTTGTTATATTTTATTATTGTTTGTCCAATCTTAACTATTGTGTTATTTATATGGGTTTCGCTCTTGTTTACAGTAAGGTTGCTAGGTAACAGTTGTGGAAAAACCTCTACTTATGTCATATTGTCTGCCCATGTTCAACCAGGAAGAACAATTGGTCAAACTGGGGACAACTAGGTAAAATATTTACTAAAATCTGAAATATAACTGTGTTCTGTAAATGTCTAGTCTAGGTGTGAGCCGGCTCTGGATTACCTACAGCTCCTAAATAGTTAATTAATATTAGTTTAATTTTTATTTATTTTTTAACATAGAGCTGAGGCATGACAGGACAAGTACATTGGCCTTGAGTTATGTGATAACAAAGCCACCACCATTAATTTAAGTTTGCAGCAAATAAAAAATGAAGTACAGTTGTTCATAAACTAGGTTGTAGTTTTTTGACCATTGAAAAAACTTGAGCATAACAAAGTATTTGTTTGTCAGCAGGTGTTCATGCTGTCCCTTAAGTGAAAGTGTTTTCCAGCAGCTGCTAACCTAAGTGTGTGTTATTGAAAAGAGCACTCCTAAGGCTCTGCAGGGCACGACTGATGAGTTTTATACCTGGGACATAATGGAATAATCAGCCATCCATATCCTGGTGATAATTTGCCCCTCTCCCTCTCTCCACTGTGAATGCAAAACTAACATTTGTTCAAAAAAAATGGATGACAAAGCCCACATGTTTAACAGTGGGAAGTCATTTGAAACTGCATACATTTTGTAAAAGCATTTAAAAGAAGCAGCTCTCATTCATGCATTTACCAAGATACTGGTTAAAGCTGTGCTATTCATTTCCACTAAACACGGCACATTTGAATACTTTTACTGTCCTGAACATTGAAAAGCTTACAATTACTTCAGGCCCGGTACTTTTATTCAAAAAGTGAAGGTTATTACAGGGAATGTGTATCTTTATAAGCCAGGGTAGAGTCGGGTACTGTGCTTTTTAAAACATTCCAGTTAATGTAAAGTACTACAATGGTGTTAAATGGTGTTATGTCAGGTCCTGGAGCACACAATTGTGAAAGTGCATAATGTACAGGGAGCATGAGCAATAGCCTTGAAACAGAAACAGCCGTCAGACAATAAATCAGACGCAAATGGGTCCTTGAACACAACACTGTGCTGTCAGACTCATACCTCCTGTGTGTGTTTTACCCTGACCTCTGTACTTCCTCAAGACGAGCAGAAACATGAGAAGGGCTGCCTTCACATCCATTGTGTGACACATGCACAGAGGTGAGCGCTACTGCCCTATTTGTATTAATGTGTACAAAGATTACACTGTGTAATGATTAATCCTAGTTCTATATGGCACTTTTCCTAAAGCTCAAAGTTGAGGTAAATGCAAAACAGTTCTAACTTTTACTGAAATATTTTGAGAACTTATCAAACATTTATAAATAAAATCTATATCTTGTAAACTAGTAGTGATAATAAGATACAAGATATAAACTATTTTCTTTAGTGAATGATGTCCTTAATTAAATATGACTTATTATCTTTTTACACACAATCCTTTCACCTTTTACTCAATTAAAAACTCGTATTGTGTCTGAGGCGATGTAGCCAGAATCTCCATGAGCAGTTTTCGGCTCTGGTCGAGATGTTCGCGCAGCTGGATGCAATTAATATCACACAGGAATAGGGCCATAACTACACTTATGCAACATTGATGAAGATAAAGCTCACGGCAAAATTAAAGTTCTCAACAAAAGTGCTAGTGTAATAAGTTCCAGTGGCCAACCGGGATAAATAAAGTAGAGACATTCAAGTTCGATGAATGCATTTATTCAGCAGTGGGCATGCAGTGTTTTTGGTGCTGCAGATGATGAAACTACAGGCAATGGCTGTTGTTTTGAAAATATCTAAAACAAATGTGACAATTTATAAAAAATATGCAGTGCCACATGTGTAAATAATAATAATAATGCACCGCTTACATATGTAGACTAGCAGACACACTGTTATTGAGAACCACTTGTTCTGTGGATATACAACAATGGTCACTATAAGCAGTGTGGAGCAAGTTACATAGTTAAAAAGGTTACATGTAATAAATGTAATAATTTGTTTATAACAATACTGCATCTATGAACCATTTCTGTTCACGTTTAGTGTAATATAATAATATAATTAGTAACATTTATTCATGTATTAATAATGTTCAGTTTGGTCTCAATGCATGACAGATGACGGGGCGTGACCCGGCACCATGAAACAGAACATGGCTGAGGCAGCAGGTGTGCAGACAGATGTACTTGTGCTGGTGAGATTGCGTTTGAAACGTTAAGGCCTAACAAGGTTTGATTGCTTGGTGGATTATGCTTTCATACCTGACAAAACCTGTGTGGCTGCTTGACTTATGTGGCCCAGACCCTGCTGCTGCATGGACAACTGGTGCAGCTTTGCCAGCTGAAACACACACACATATACTATGAGAAAAAAGAATACAAAAAAGGAATACTTTTTGTATAAAGACAGCTTGAGTCTTACCTCTGTGTGAGGAATGCCGTAGTGGCTCTGTAATGCGTATGTCTGAAAGAGAGAAGATGGAGAAAAGGTTAATACAGGTTTATGTGACAGTGAGTGACATTTATATAGGCACCTCATGTTTGAGAATATTGTCTCTAGATTTTAATATAGATACAGTTCAACAGGGAGTTCATTTCATGACAGCTGATCTTTAAGATGTAAAAATATAATTTTAACAAAATAACAAATCTGCACAGAAAATATACAATGTAAATCAGTAAAAAAGGGATGAAAAGTGAAAATTAACTTTATCTTTAAAGCTGCTCACCAAACAAACACTCTTTCAAGCCACATGTATTTGTCGATTTAGCAAATCACTGGTTTTTCCACATCGTTTTGAGGCAATGCATCCAACTCCACTGAAGATGTCACTAGACAAATCTTTCAGCAGTGCTTAGTTGCAGGCCAGTATTGTGCATACCCATCACAGTGACACAAGTTTTTCAGAAAAGGATGGGAGTTTGTAAAAGCGCTGTATGTGAAACCTGAATAGACGTTTGCCGATTCTCCTGTGACTCTTGGCCTTATTAAGACTCCGTGTTTATCTCTCCAAGATCATCATTTGAAGCGCTGGAGCCTTTTTTCAAATCCCAAACTCCACTTCAAAGAGTCAGAACACTTCCATGGGCGATGCATTGAGGAGGCGGGGTCGCAGTGTGCGTGCGGTGGGAGAGAGTCGACACTAGTGCACCCCGGGTGATATGCACCTTATATAACACGTTTTAGTGCATCTCCTTTCCGCATTGACACCGCTGCAGTGAACTCTTGACTCATGATGTCAACTCAGCAATGCACAGAAGACTGAACTTAAAAGATCTACTTCTCTAATGTAACTTCAATCATTGTGATCCCAATGGAATATTGTATAATAATATTGTTCTGATGTGAAGTTCAGCCCAGTTAAAACTTAAGTCCTTGAAGTTATAGTTCCATTGACTAAATGTTTCATCCTTTATATATTTTTACATATCTCTGGTATCGCTCACTTAGACTTATTTGACATTGATAGTTAACAATTAACAAAATACAGTATCATCATCATTCTAATTTGAATAGTAGATTTGAACTTGTGAGTCATTTTTCTAGTTATATTATATTTAGGGTTGAAAAATTCTAACATCTAATAGTAAATTGACTTTCTTCCCTCCCATCACTCAAATGTCCTTCATATCTAACTCCATGACAACATCTCATCCAAACTAATTTCCTTGGAATAATATCTGCAGACTCGCTCACAGTGGTAATCTTAATGTGCAGTTGAAATTTTAATCCGGGACATGGTTGTGTGTGACAGCTGCAGATGAGGATGTCAACAGAGACTACACACGGGCAATAAATCCTAGAGCCTGTTCCCATCATTGCTCCCACTCCACTCCTCTCCACATGACATGCAGTCTAAATAATGAATAAAAGCATTAATCGCACTGCACAGCCACTTAACTTCGCACTACTCCGCACTTGCTTTCACATAAACCATCCCTTACCTTTTGCTATCAAGAATTACAATCATTTTTTTTATCTTTTTCTAAATACCTTGTGTCAGCCTATCTTTTATTTTTTTGGCTAGTCGCTTGCTCTGTGTCCTCTATTGTAACATGTCTTTCACTGGGATGATGAGCTGGCACTGGTCACGCAGAGTTGTGCAGGTTGTGGTTGTCCCAGTTCACCTTCATGTTAAGCAGGGTCATAATATTGTTTAATCATATTTATTTCAAGTCTGATGGTCTGTATCCTGGTATGTAACATCACAGGTGGATGCATGTAAATCACACTATCTCAAGAGGATTGTGTCGAACTGACGGCAGAAAATTCCTCCATGCTGTTTAGATATAAAAAGATCAAGTTGTGCTTTCGAAGCTGATCTCATTCAAGCTGAGCTGTTCTGACCAAAGACCCTGTGAGAGTAAAATATGCACGGGCGCTTGCTCAAGATAAAGCACATGTTGTAAGGCATTACAGCGTGGCACACCGAGATGTAACTGCAGCTAAGTGTCAGTCTACAGCGCTGAGTGCATCTTTGGGAGTTTAGCAGTGCTGAAGCGTCTTGACATCTTGTCAAATAATATCCATTTATCAAATAAGTTTCTTTCTCCTTTTTGAAATGAAACTCTTGTCTAACACTAAATTATGTTACAAAGTTAAATATGTTGGTTGTTTTTAATGGCCGGGGGTGAGATGTAGTGCTTCATAAAACGCATGCAAGATGGCATAACTATAATACATTTCTGATGACTAAACTAAGATTTAAAAAAAAATAAATTGTTTTTAAAAATTAAAATAAACTCTGATATAATGTTAAAGTGCATATGGCAGGTTTTTATGTATTCCTTGTTTTTACTTTATCTGGTGGAATCAAACCTGTTGTAAACATAAATAATGAAACTCCATCCAAAAGTTTGGGACAATTTATAGACACATTTTAATTCTGATCCTTGAAACATTAATTCATATAATTGTATTCAAAAATCTGTAAAAGTGTTAGCTAAATCTAAAATATAATCATCTTAACTGTGTTTTAGTAAAGTTAGTAGTTCAACCTGTCATGGGCAAACATTTAACTGGGTTTAGAATTTGAAAATGTTTTATTTGTCAAACCTTCTTTAAGGTCACTGCAGAAGTTTAGATTCATTTTCTTTCCTGTTATGTTTTTTTGATTGTTGTCTGATCTCATTTCCTGCAGAGGGCTAAGCGCCAAACCTAAAACATGCACATTAGGTAAAGCGTACCTTCCTCCAGCGAAGGTAGTCCTGACCAGGCCAAACTCAACATCCTCTCAGGGAGTGGTACTGGTTCAGACACTGCTGATGCTGACCTGTAGATCTGGATGCTCCTCAACTGCCTGGAGGAACGCTCACTACTCTGGATGAATAGCTCTTCATCTGCCTGGATGAACTACCCTCTCTCTCTTGAGCGGTTCTGGCTCCATGGTTTGCATACTGAAGCCTGTTAGCCTGTCTGTCCGTGGAAGTAGGATCTCTCCTTCACTGTGGTTTTCCGCAAGGTTTCTACCTTGGTTTTGAAGTTTTTCCTTGCCAAGAAGGAGGGTCTGAGGACAGAGGATTCTGGGACATTTGCAAATCTTCTATAAACTTTGTTTAATCTGTTTTTCACTGTCGCCCTCTGAGGCAACTACTGTTGTGATTTGGGGCATTACAAAAATAAATTGAATTGAATAATCTGGACATGGGTCCCAAAGCACTGTACGGCCTTGCAACACTCCATGATGGGTCAACTGCAGAGAATGGATTAACAAAGCCTAACTAACCTATACCTTATTTTTATCATTATATACACAATACCATTCATAATTATTTATCGGTCATTATCCTCTAACACATATCGTCTTCATTTAAATCGCTCCAGATTAGAATAGAACCCTCTCTCTAATCCATTTTAGTCGAGGTTACTGTTGTTTTTAGAGTGACACAAGGCCTTCTGAACAAGCACACACACAAACATGTGTCTAAAGCACTCAGCTAAAGTTGGCACTGGAGCGATGGGGCTGTCAGTGTGATGGAGTTAAGTGCTCTTGTGCTCCTCCAGTTTGCACACCACTGTTTTGTTTGCCTTTAACCTGTACGGCCCTGTTTGTCATTCTGTCCACAAGGCTCCGTCTGTGGACCGCTCTCCTCATGCATCTGCCTCTAACATGCATCCACAACATACTACTCACTATGTCTAAAAACAGTTCTGACTTTGACCCTGAAACTTGACTTACCTTTACCTGTTATATTGAATTCTACAATTTGCACTTTATTTACATTTACATGTTGTTGCCTTAAAGGTGCAGTATGCAACTTTTTGGGTGGAGGGTCTGCCACCTGCTTGTTTTCATGGAGTTGACAATCCATTTATGTTGTACAGGCTCCTGAAACCCATGAGTTGCTTTGCTTGGGATGTTCAATGGGTATGGCATTAAACCTTTCTCTTGCTTTAATTATTTGAACATGCATTGTTATTTCGGGGAACTCGCCTCTCCACAAATCTGACTTGTAACTTATGCTTGTGGCCTTGCCTGCCTGTTTCTATGGCGATGAACAAGTTTATTGCCAGATTGCAGCATTACAGGCAAATCAAAGCATAACCTCCATGGAGAAAAGCAGGTGGTGGACCCTCTGGAAAAGTTAGTGCACCTTGAAGTTGGCAATGCAATGACATTATGAGAAAGCATATGCTGAATTATTTGACTATTGATGGACATGAAAGTGGGATAATCTCTGCTGGTGGGTTCACAGGCCGGTCAACCAACACTCTGCTAATGATGGACACCCGCTGTCTGTTGGAACGCGACCTACGACCCTTGAGTTATTGATGGCCTGATCCACACTGCCTGCCCTGTCCTTGACTTAAATGAAGGCCACATTTACCGACTCACGAAGATATAATAAAACCTAACTGATTTTCCGAGCACTACTACTGATCGTTTTAGTCGTTATCTTTTATTATATTTTGTGCTATTTTATTAATGTCACAGGGACATTTAAAAAGTATATGAATCTGACCTACACCTGTGCACTCCCATAATTCATCACAGTGTCCCCCCACAGCTGTGGTAGAGCTGCAGATTAATGGCAACAAATCTGCTTAGGAGTCCGTTCCTTGTGCAGGTGCAATCAAGAAAAGGACATAAGAGACAGTGGGGCAAAGCTATTATTAGCATGAGCAGCTCGAGTCAAGTCTTTTGGTTGTGTGAAAACCACCATCATATGCACCAATAGAAGAAGAAATCAAGTCTATTGGTGAGACAACTTCTGGTTCCAGCTCACCTCCAAGTGAGTAACTAACAGTCAAATCAGGAGTGCGCACGAAATCAAGTGCTCAGCGCACGCCCGCTTCCAAACACTCACTAACGCACTCCTCCGCTCATGCACGTCCCGTGCATACTAATTAGTAGCAGGAAAATGTAACATTATCGTTGTAAAAGGGCGAAGCCTGTGCGAAAGTGCGCTTTACATGGGGATGACGACCGCGAATCATCATCCCGCTTGTGGCTATATTCTTTTAGTGTTGATGTTATTACATTTGTATTTTTCTTACTGCTTGTATAGCAGTTTGGTCAGCTTAGGTTGTTTTAAAAGTGGAACCAGATGTACAAGAACTATATATAATTATAACTTAAGTTAGTTAGTTTACCAAAGCAATAACAAGGTTGCTTTTAGAAGTAACGACACCCAACAACTAAATGTGACTTTACTTGCTTCCTGCTTAAAAAGTGAAAGACATCACTATAGTTATGCTTCATTTACTTTACATGAAAAATTTAATTTCCAACCTTTTTCCTTGTTTCCGTTCAAAAGAACACAACAGAGCTACAGTCTGTTGATCTATACTTTTCTGCATTTGTACATAATCAAAATACAGAGTACACAGGGAATGTTTTCTTTGATTCAGATAAAAGCTTGTTGAAATGTCTCAAGGACCGGGCACTGAATGAGTCTGTGCAGATGCAAGAACACTGATTTCAATGTTTGAATAGAATTCAATAGCAGTGATTAGGGGGCTGCTCTTTTTCAGGAGGTGGCTGTGTATTCACCGACATCAACCGCCGCATAAAATAATTAACTATATGGCATTTAGATTATTTTTCTGTGCTTTTGTGACACCGAACTAGAACCTTGCCGCCGTCGGTCATACTCACTTGCTGTAGGTCCATTCCTCCCTGTGCCACTGAGAACAGCGGGTGAGAGCCAAAGTCTGACGCCTCGAACACCTTCAGCCGGCACAGGGAGACAAGAACAGTGGACACTACAGTTAGACCGCCAGCACAAGCATTATAACACAAACCCTGCTACGACACTTTTATCAGGAGCTGGGTTCAAAGTGTTGTAAGTTAATATTTATTAGACTCATCTTGTGGTTTAAATCATTTTAACTGACAACAATTTTGCCAGTGTGTTCAAATAATCACAGCCATCCCTTTACAAAACTATTGAAAACTAGTGAAAGAACAGTCTCTGCTCTTAAAATGAAGCTAAGGTAAAAATACACAGCCCTCAAAATGAAAGGTTAGCGTCTTTGAATTTGATATCAGCCCATTTAAATAATCATTCTGCAGAACTGTTTATTTGCACTACACAGGGGCCCAAGCCATGTTTCAAACTGTGTGCATTATTAGGGCATATTTACTCACTACACTATGATACAAATGATTCACTGCATAATCAAAGGAAAATGGTCTGTTCAGTACAGCCAACATAATCCTTTGAAAGTAACGAGAACACCAAAGGCTTGTCAAGGCATTCATGGAAAACAGTTTGCCTCTCAAAATTATCGCAATGACTCTTGAGATGAATATTGTGATAATATCGCATCATGACATTCGAATATTGTTACATGCCTATGGGGTCCACAATACTGTAATCATTGAAAGCACAAGTAAGTAATAAGAATAATGTTGTTTTGAGCATGTGCATGTATGTACTGTAATATGATTTGTTTACTTGCACGTGCATACTCTCTTTTTCATATCAAAATTACTAATGAAAACCTTTAAATTAATAAAACTGTCTTGAGCTCCAAATTCCCCGCAGGTGCCACACATGTCGGAGTGAGTGACTCTGCGCCTGTTACAGTCCAGTGATGTGTGACCGGGACAGACAGTAGTGCCACTCTCTGAGGAAATGTCACCCTCACACTGACCACATGAAACACATGCACATGCACTGCTGTTTCTTATTTGCTGCCAATACAAAGCCCTGTCAAATGTGTGGAACCTTTTATTATCTACATTGCTTTCTAGTTTTTAATTATGAGGCGGTAATGGTTTTGACTTCCACTGAATAATAGCTTTGATTTCCAAATTATTCTGGTTTATAAAAACGCTACACTTCAAAAACACACATTTAACTTGTCTTACTATGTTTTTTTATTATAATTTTATCTTTAAAAAAAGAATACAAAATTACTGACTAGCCCAGAAACACAAATTGTATTACTTGCTTTAACTATAACAACAGAAACCCCTCACAACATTTTTCTCTCTTATGTTTGGTGATAAACCCAAACTCTCTTCCCCATTGACACTAATAATGAATACTCACACTATCATCTATTAGGATAAAAGCCTTCATTTGTCTTCCACTAGATGGACTGTGACAGCGGGTGCCAATCAAAATCTACAGGCGATCAGAAAATGACTGAGAGGCCAGCGAATGGACACTCTAAATGCAAACCACTGCAATTTTATACAATGCATTATGCACCTGATTACTCATTCTGCAACTTCAATTCTTTATAGCGTCTATCCATCATTATGTACCTTCTTCTGTCTGTCTGTGCCAGTGATACAACCACCATCATTCATCTTTCTTTCTAAGTGGCTCATTTATAATTATCTTGGGTATTCTGAATCCATCACACTGCCTTGTTAGTATACTTCACGTTGTATGTTTTTGGTGTGTTGATAAGACTTCATTTCCGACAGAAAGCTTGTCTTCCTACCTGGTTTCCGGCCAACAGCACGGTTCCTGGAATGGGGCTTGGTCGATATGGAATAGTGGCTCCCTTCGGCGGAGACTGGGCAGATAACAGAAGAGAAGATGATTAAAAGAGTGAGAGGAATGAGCGGGGATTAAACAAGCTCAAGGGGAGATAAAATGCTGTGAGTATGGACAAAGAAATAAGGGATGGAGACATGCTGATGTCTTCCTCAATATAAACATTCAATTACAGCAAGGTTTTATACGTCTAACTAAGTTGCTTTAAACAAGTTTATCTTCTCCTTCGTTCACATTGTCAAAAGCCTTCAAATCCAACTTTCTGGAAGAAAAGTAATGCTATTGTGATAAATAACCCTTTTTTAGTGCAAGGATTTAAATTAAATTAATAATATTTGCTTCCGATGATTCTTTTTTTTAGTTCTTGCGATTATATTGTGACCTGAATAATCACAATTATTGATTGACAGAATAATCTTGACATCCCTAGTCTTTCGTATATTTTAAAGACTGTAATATTTCATGTCAGAGTGGGGAGTTTGTACATTCAGTCGTATTTAGTGATGAGTCAATACCATCAGCTGACAGTTTTATACGCACTTCTGTCAGAGTTTACTATGTACTGTTGCCTGTTGGAGCAGTTATTCAAGTACTGGAGAGACCTTTAACTCAGTAGAGCCATGTACAGAAACAGTATTACGTATGTTATGAGCACTAAACTTAAATAGCCGTGTCATGTTTTTTTCTTGTATAGTTAGAATCTATGAATGACACATGCAGCTATTGTAGTAGATGGACAAAGTTGATCTAAAATAAAATAAAAATAATATTGGGCTGGGCAGTATGGCAACATGGTGATGTGATTTTTGTGACAATCTGCCATTTTGGTCAAATCAACATATTGTGATTCAGTATTTTTATGTCTTGAATGTGCTAAAATGTGTCTGTAAATGTCTTAGTTGAGCTGGACCACAAAAGTGCAGGAATATCATTTTATACTCTATGTTTGAGAGATTACACTTGACGTTTCTGCACATTTTTAACAGTTTTAATTATAGACAATATACTTACTATTCTTGTTTTGCATAGTTCTAAAACACTTTCGATATGATACATTTTTTGATATATGTATGTATGTCTCATGATGAAATCAAAATGGTATTTGGCCTAAGAAAATTTTGATATTCGCCCAGCCCTGTAATAATGGGAACAGATCAGTTGTTTTCCTGTTCAAAACTGATGAGTGGATTTCCACTTGTCTTTTCAGGGTGCATAAACGGCACTTTTACGGCACTATGTTTGTAGGACTTTCAAGGGCAGAACTGAAGGAAAATGTTTTTTTAAAAAGTTTGTCCAAAGGGGATTAAAGCCATTCTTGTAGTTGCTTTCACATTGGCCCGATGATTATTACCACCTCATGTTCTCACGTTTGTTTAAGTGATTTTTCACATTTTGTCAATTGTGAGTTTTGTTTGAAAGCCGTTTTAGCGAGATTGCTGCTGGGATGACACAAACAGCTAATGCTCTCCTGATGAGATAAGCCATTACTTCGTCACTCCTAATGTTTTTTACTTCACACGAGCTAATTTTGTGCCACTTTGTCCGACTGTGACGCTGGGTTGTGTATTGCATTATCCAAAATAATTAGCTACAAAATATGAAATGGCATAGACCTTGCAGAAATATTTTTTTGCTATTCAACTGTTGAAAAGTCGGGAGGGTATTCAATCCCAGCATGCAACTGGAGGCAGCAGCGTGTCAGAGCGTTGATCAAAAGCTTCTTGTTTCAGAAATGGGAGGAGGAAATTCACCTGGACAGAGTAAACCTGTATTGCAGAGGCACTTAAAAGTAAAAGTGGCTTGTATAAGGTCGGCATCTCATTTCTTTTCTCTCAGTTCCACCTTCTATCTCACATCCACATTAAGGTGCTCTGAATACCAATGAGCTCTCAAGCCTTTGATTTCACTCTTCCTGCTTATAAGCTCTCAGACTTACTTCATCTTAATGTCCACCACCTTCCAATAATTAGAATAAAGCCAGACATTATAGATTCAACTAACTAACATGTGAAGATTACTGGAAAGGTGAACTTTTACGTAACTGGGAGATCAGACAGGTAGACGGCGCCTTTTTGCAAGAGTCTAAAATTAGCCTCTGGTTGCATCAGTCTGATGTTTCAAGTCTGGCTTTGGTAGCTAAGTGTCACAGTAAAACACATCGGGGAGACATCAAACTGGTTTAAAGGGCCAGGGAAGGTGGATTTGCTAAGGGTCTAAGGAAATGTTCATTTAAAGTTGAAAGAAGCCTAGCAGAAATCCACCACAACCTTAAGACGTTTGAAAACACAAAAGAAACCAAACAATGAAACTGGATCTTTTTAATACAGCACTTTTTAACCAAATAGGTCTTGCAATTGAGTTATTTTTCTAATTTACATAAAGCACCTGAAATAACAAACTATAAACTAATATTCTGCTAACAGGTTTAAAACATTTTGATTGTTGAGAAGGAGACTAACTAGAGTTTAGTGAAAAATCAAAACATGAATGAGCGTAGTAAAGGATCCTAAATGATTATGCAGGTTGGTTTATGGTATGTATTGGCGTTGACTCACAGTGTCATTGTAGGGCTTCACTAAGGCTTTACTAACAATCTTTTTAGTAGTCGTCTGGTCAGCGATTATTTTTACTATTTACTATTATTATTATTTCTGAAGAACATTGAGACTTTTAAAATACATTATTAACCAAATAAAGATTGAAATATGGTGACTGAAGTCTTCTATCTAAGAATAATGTACTTTATACTTTCTTTTTTTACATTTTTATTTAATAATGCCATTGTCTTTGTTATAAAAAGGTATTTTGGAATGTGTTTTGCAGTTTGTATAGTCCAACGATTATGATTATCTCTACAATACCACTACAATTATTTTTTTTATAATATATTTTTGTATAAATTGTTGCAGTCCTCGTCACTGTTAGGCTGCAAAGCATTGACCTGTGAACCTCTGAGATTGTACCAGTGCTTGTTTGTACTGCTAGTAATTTGTTGTTGTGGTGCACAGAAAACTGAAAGAAGCAAAGGAACAAATCACTCCTTTGCTTTGGCTGAAACTAGCAATTTGATAATGGAGCTCATGCAGATTATGTTCATTGGAGCAAACAGAAGCAACATGTATTTGTTTATTTGTTTTCCTCTCTTCTACTTGCACTTACCTCTAGTATGACGGTACAGATGAGCTTAACACACTGGATGATGGCGTCCTGGCTTCCTGATATGGTCACCTCCCTCTCGGTGGAGTTGGGGAGGAGGTCCCCGGCCACCTGCACTTGGGCCCCTGTGGTCTGTGCACAGAAACAGCCCCAGACACAGTGAGTTTGAGAGCACACGCCTGACAGTCTGAAGCACAGCGCTGGAACAAGCACAGAGACACACTCTGACAGCTTTGGGACCAGTTCTATTTATACTATTACAGCAGGAACCACAGCAGTAAATAATGTCATTGTTGTGACAAAGAACAGGAAAGTATTAATATATTTGATCGGACATGCCATGGAAACAGCGGCAAACCAAACAAATCAAGGAAATTGAGGTTGAAAGAAATGATAAACCACATCCTCCATTCGATTATTTTTTTATTTATTTTTTATCAGGATCAAAAACTATTTAGTTGACAGTTCACAGGGCATGTGAACAATGTGTTACGATATTAGGCTTTTTTCAGTTACTTAGTATTGAACTATAACATAAGTAGATCATCATTTTACATTTTGTTCATTGTAAACAGCAATATTGATCTAAAATGGCTTAATAATAGAAACAGGTCCATTGACTTAATTTCATTGTAACAAGCAGCAGATTGTCATTTACAAGACAGAGACATTTCAGAACCCAAATATATGCATAACTACAGGGATGTAGGCGGGGATAGGGGTTAGGTGGAGGCTCAGTTGCAGGACAAAACTGGATTACTAAAACATGCATGAATCAATCAAAATATAACTTTGTGTAAACTAATGGTGAAGAAATAATGTTGTAACAAGGTTCAAAATACAAAATATATTTATGTTATCCTGTGGTTCTGATAAAGCTCAACATCATTCAAACTGTTCAGGAAAGGCCCAAGTTTGTCCTGTTGATGTGATTGCTTTTAGTACAGATACTTGCTAAAAATGAGTTTCAATACTAGCCTACTTTCTAGTATCAGCACTTCAATTCAAATTTGACTCACTGCAACAGCATTGGTTGGGGACACACTTACCTTTATTTATTTTTTATCAGGATCAAAAACTATTTAGTTGACAGTTCACAGGGCATGTGAACAATAAGTTACGATATTAGGCTTTTTTCAGTTACTTAGTATTGAACTATAACATAAGTAGATCATCATTTTACATTTTGTTCATTGTAAACAGCAATATTGATCTACACCAAATATATGCATAACTACAGGGATGTAGGCGGGGATAGGGGTAGGTGGAGGCTCAGTTGCAGGACAAAACTAGATTACTAAAACATGCATGTAAACTAATGGTGAAGAAATATGTTGTAACAAGGTTCAAAATACATAATATGTCCCCTATAATGTCTGCGATGCCATTTTCACATTATCCAAAAGCAAAAATATGTTTTTGATCATTTTACAGACAAGTGATTTATTACGTGCTCCGATTTGCTTTTACTATAAAACATATTTTGGACTAAAAGAGAGTGGAACGTTTAGAAACCACCTTCTATTAATGGTGTAATGATACTAAAATGTCTTTATTTTAAAGAATGGGCTCAAAACTCAGATTTTGATACCACAATGATAATACAAAAGCTAAACAATAATACTTTATTTATGTTATCCTGTGGTCTTATACTAGTTCTGATAAAGCTCAACATCATTCAAACTGTTCAGAAAGGCCCAAGTTTGTCCTGTTGATGTGATTGCATTTTAGTACAGATACTTGCTAAAAATGAGTTTCAATACTAGTTTTGACAACCCTACTTTCTAGTATCAGCACTTCAATTCAAATTTGACTCACTGCAACAGCATTGGTTGGGGACACACTTACCTCTCTAATTTCTTTGATTTTGGAGCCGCCCTTGCCGATGAGAGATCCACACTGACTGGCTGGGATGACTAACCGCAGAGTGACTGGAGGCTTGTTGGTCATTGTGCCGTTGGCCACCAGTGCTGTCAGGTCCTGTCCAGGGAAACACAGGGATTCATTCTGATGAGAGCTGAAGTGTGTCTGAGTAAAAACTGATGTTCCACTGAGCTGAGAGGATTTCACAGGTACATGCTGTTTTTCACCATTAGTCAGCCCATCCCAGCATAGTAAATGCCTTATACTGTATAGTACATGTGTCACATGTTTTTCAGAAACAAAACTGTAACTGTGAGGGGGGTGTCGTAGAGGGTTGGGTGATATATCAGAGCTATTTTTGGTATCTCTGGTATTACAATACATTTGGAGGTGGGCAATAAATTGGCAGTTGAAAATGTAGATAATAGTGTGGACATTGTTTTGAAGATATCCATTTGAATATCGAGTATATCGTTTATATTAACCACTTACATTCAGTGTTACAGGTACATAAAGAGCTGAACTTTCACCCTTACTTGAAAGTTATATTGTAAACTTAAAAAAAAAAAAGAGTATGAAATAAAATAAAAGAGAATAAAAAAGTATATACATTATGTGATTAATTTTACAGGCATTTCCATTAAACTTATAATTAAACCTCAACTAAAACTTTAAAAACATTAATAGTAATTACTGTAATATTGTCTGAATATCGTTATCGGGATGCTCATTGAGATATTCATTTTCGCTAATATCGCCCATCCCTTATTACATTTGAGAAAATATATTTTGTTACAATGTTTCCAAAAAGGAGACGGGTTTACAAAAAGAATAAGGGTTTTCGGCCACAACACCAAGGAAAATATTGGTTTTATCAGCTGAAGAAATACGGAAGAGAAGAAGACAAAGAATAATGTAAGTGACTGAATCTAATACAAACATTCAATCACACCAAATTAGACACACATAACACATTCATCATTTGCTAATAACAGGTTTTGGTTCAAATTCATATTTTGCAAACACTTCAAAGTATGCGTTACTTCTCTCTGTGTCCTGGATGACTCTTGTGTTTGAGGTTAGCTATGACCCGTCCCCTCCTGTCTGTCTTACTTTCATTCAAAAGCCCCGCACACTTTACATTTGCTCCGGTCACTCGTCTCTGTCTCTCTCCTCCTGCCATTGTGTGCCTCTGTGACCTTGGGTGCTTCTTGTTTGTTTATGGTACTCCATGAAAGCCTTTGGTTCAGTTAGTGAATGCATGAGTTGTTCATATTGCTCTGTTTAATAATCTACAAAACCAAATCTAGAAAAAACATTTTCAAAGGGCTTTTCATCTTTCTTGTATTACATTGTGGCAGTATAAAATAAACCATCCTCAATACATATTACAGCGGAAAATGTTGCCATAAACATTGAGGACCATAGTATTGAGGACCATTTTACTAAGAAAAACCCTTTTGAACTGTATTGTAAAGGAAAGAAAATATCTCTGCAACTCAAATATTACAGTAAAAGATAATCGACCCCACTAGAGCAAATAAATAGTACAGACCATAACTATTTTCACTTTTAATTCTTCCACAATAAGTCAATATAATAATTATTGTGACCGACAGGCAGTGGTGGAGGAAGTACACAATTTTGTTACTTAAGTACTGATACAGGAGCAACAGCTACTCAAGTAAAAGTTCAAGTATTGCATAGAAATGTATAGTTAAGTAAAAGTATTGAATTAACCCTTTAAACATGTACTTTTTAGTATTTTATTTATATTTTTTCATGTCAACAGTACATGTTTACTGTCAACAGTAAACAGTTCTTGTTTATCAAGTCATTTATATTTTAGTATGCTCGAAGCTGGGACATGAACTCAAAAGCTTTATGCAGGATATAAACATGAACGTCATAACAATAAACCTTCAAACCATTCAATCGTTCTACTTTCCAGTTCAAAAATGTTGTGGAAAAGAACGTACAGGCCCCTAAAAATGTAACTGAAGTGCAGTGCTTTTACGTTTGCACTTTGTTACTTATCACCACTGCAGACAGGCCTAGCTCCATTCCTCCCTGAACACTTAAAACTCTCTCTGTATCCTCTCCTCACTCTTTCTGGAAGGCACTCTGTCTTCCTCTTCCCTTTAATTAACTCCAGCTTCAAATAGCCCCCCACTAAAATCACCTGGCTCTTATACGAGTGATCAATCCATTCGTTTGGACACTGGACTTGTGGCGTTCGCGTGGGGCCTTCTCTGCGCTGGCCATCACATGCAGAATAAAAATTGCAGCGTGTCTTCTGAAAGCTATGGCACATCTTTATTTATCCCAGCATGTCACATAGACGTCTGGTACACAAGCCTTTTCTCTATTTTTTTGGCAGTAATTGACAGACAGCAGAGGCCCACACATGCACGCACTACTGTAGCTGCGACGTGCCCGCAGAGCCATTGAAACGGTTTGGTGAAATGAAATAATTTTGAGCTGTCAGTGGGGGTAGAATCATCCCAGCTTCTGCTACTACACAGACGTATATATATTTTTGTTTGCTCTCCACACAGAAGTAGTGAAGCGTTTGTTTATGTCACGTATAAAGCAGAGTGTGCCTTTGGGGGAGGAACGTGGGTTATTTTGAACAATGCTGACTGCTTCGGATTCAAAACTTTGCCTTTACAAAAGTAATACACCAAGTATACGTAAACATATTCGTAATCCCAATAGTGTATTGAGCCATACAGGGAACGCGCTGCTATTCCCAAAATGTGTTCTGATAACAATACGTGCCTCTTGTGTAAATAGCTCAAAAGCTCAGATGTGCTTGAGCTAACATTACATTACATATTCCAGAGTGGTGTCTTAACTGTTCTGACTGAAGAAGACTGCAACCTTTCGCTGCTCGGCCACCCTGATCCTGCCGGGATCACAATCATTTATTACAATCTAATGGGCTTGTCTGGCCCACAGTCAGGGGTATATGAACCTGGTCAGGGTGGGGACAGTTCTCTATTGCCTGGGCTGCCATATATCTTACATTTCTACTTTTCCCAAATAATGAATTGCACATTTATGTTGCACCTTAAGGCCGAGACAAGTTCCTATGTTTGTGAATTTTGTTCATTGACAATGGCAATAAACTCTTTCTGATTCTGATTCTGATTCTGATATGTTGTATAAATGAATGGGATAATTGTATGTCCTCTATCAGACCAATGTTTGTTTGTTTGTTTTCAAACACATGTTTGCATGCACATGTTGAACATTATTTAACAAATTAAGACTGAAAATTACTTAGAAACAAGCTTCTCTTTTAATGGAAAAAATTAACTTGTACGGTGACCTTATTTAAATGAATGCCCCAACCCAAGTATTTAAATTGCTGTACTCCGTTAACCACGCCTCTCTGCGATTTATCACAAACTGTAGCCTCGGACCCAACACTGTGAAGTGTGTTGGCTGGGCAGCACTGGACACTTGCAGGCTGAGCCATTGGTGCATGTTTATTTACATGGGAAACATGTGTCTGCTCCCTCCATATCTTTGTCCATGTTTTCAATTAAAAAGTGATGGACAGTTTCTCTGCGATTTCAAGACTCAGTGTTGCTTTCTGTACCAAGTGTTCGCACAGGAACTGGTAAAATGGCATTTCAATATTCTGCTCCCTTAACATGGAAAAATTTACAAAAGGTCTGGAAACTTAAATAACTGATTTCAAGAGGTCAGTTTAAATCTATGCTTGAATAGTCTGGATCTATGGTTTGTTACTGTTTTTAGGGAACATTAGTAATCTCACTGGGACTTTCCTGGTTAAAAGCAAAACAAAATAACCTTAGCATGTTTCGACTGCTTGTCTGCAATCATCCTAAAAAGAGTCACTTGATGTATAACCGACTGATTTACTCAATCTTTGGCACAGTCTTTCTTCCAGGAGAGGAAGGACAACAGAGCCCTCTGCAGTCTGGCCTCTTTAGAACAGTATGCCAAGTATGAGAAAGCAAGAATGCCCCCTCATCTCGGTTAAGTGTTCTATGGGCATGTTTCCGGATTTCTCAATCCATAACGTGTAATAGAATTTAGAAAACCGGAAACATGCAGACTTTAATTGTTAAGAGAAAGAATGCATCTATACGTAACTCCTTTGTTTACACATGTGATGATTAAAAGCAGGTTGTCATAGTCCTAATAGCTGGAATGAGAACGCGGAGGAGGAGATGGAGGAGGAGGAGGACAGATTCAGAGAGCTATGGCTCCACGGAGAGTATTTAAAGGTAGGATATTAAATGGGAGTCAGTGAGATGGAGATGAAAGGAGAAAGATAGATTCCAAAAGGCTGGAAACATATAGGAATTATACAGTAGAAGCTAATGCTAATGAAGTTGAAAGGATTGAGCTTATCGTAAAATATTACCCAAGAATGAAATGGGTGGTTCCATCAAACACACATGTGCAAATTGGCTCCAATTCTTAGCAGTCGTTATTCATAATCTCAGTGAATAATTTAGCCAAACTGCTCACTTGAAGCTGAGAACACGGTACGGTGATAGCCACTCGCTTTTTTAATTTAAGCAGTCTTGAACACTGTAGTGTTTATTCAGTGCAGAAGAATGATTGTGCGTACCTCTTCCAGTTTGAACGCAATCATGGTAAAGGCCCGGAACACGCAGTCAGTGGGTCCTGTGATGGTGATGATCCTCTCGGGACAGGAGCCTTCTGAGATGTTGATCCTGGCACTGCTCTGGAGGTGCACACGGAGACAGGCACATGGGGGAGGGGACAGGCAGGGGGAGGCAGGAGAGGCAGTCAAATTAATTTAGGAGGGTCAAGGGGTAAAGGAATAGGATTGAAGATTGATTGATGGGAGGCAGACGGGTAGAGACACATGATGTGAAGTTGGGGGCGGGGTTAAGGACAGATGGAAGTAAAGGTAGAGAACATGTTAATGGGGGCGGGTCAGGACACAGAAGAGGAGTAAAATATTTGTCATATTTTCTTCATGCCCCAGTCCTAAACGGAGAGGAGAAGAGAAAACAACTGGCACTGAGCAGATCAGGTAGAAGTGGAGTTTAAATATGAGACTACGACCTACTACATCTTGCATTGTCCAAGGTAAATTATAGGACAGATATGTGTCTAGGTTTTGATGAATTCCACCTTAGACAAGTCATGTAATTGTCAGACTTACAGAGCCAAAATGAGGACTACTAATCTTGTACTCCTGGTAAATGTTAAATGCTAAAGACATTTTCGGTAAAGATCATAAATAACAAAAGAAAAGGGAAATATTGGCCAACAATGCTTGTCCCTAAATGTTGTTTTATATGGCACTACACTAGTTTCACATAAGACACACATTGTTGGTGCTTATGGGAATTATTACATATACTGTTGTTGTCCCTAAAACCAGCCACAATATCAGCCAATTTAAATGCATTAGAAAACATCATTTTAAATCAATAGAAACCTTCCAAATAAAAATCTAATGACATATTATCCATATGTGAGGAATTGAAATGTTTAATCTTAATGATTTACTTTACTCTTACTTTACTCTACTTTTTATTTCAAATGTTTAATATGATTGTTAATAATCAGCAATGTCATGCAATATATAATTGTGAACAACATTGATTAAAAATCAATAACCAAAAAAGCCAAAAACAAAACTTATCTTGCATTTAATCAACACACATCTTCTCCTGCTTGTCTCTATGGTTAAATTTAATACCATACTGTGGAACTTCCAAAGCAATGCAATTGAATCTCTGTGGACAGAGAACAGTTACTGGTGCACCTTTAAATAAAATGGTACCTCTGACTTTCAGTTCACACTCACTAAATTTCCAGTCGTCTCTGTTTCATGAGATATTATAAAATGATGCGAGAAAAAGGTAAGGACGGAATGATTTGGGGCCAGGTTTGGTAAATGAAGGTGGGGTTTATGCAAAGTATTGTTAAAAGGACAGGGAGTGATAGACAGACAGAGAGGAAAAGATCAGTGGAACTGGAAAGACAAGGTGTAGCAAATATCTAAGGAGGAAAGTGTACAGTATGGTTTGGATGCACTTTAGGGTTAAATTCAGATGGGTTTGAAATGATGGGTGCTGATAAAAATATGAAATAAATAATGGAAGGGCTTTGTAACTATTTTCTTCTTGTATGAAGTAGCCATGCGTGTTATACTTGATATAACACACACATGGAGAGCTCTCTCTCTCTCTCTCTCTCTCTCTCTCTCTCTCTCTCTCTCTCTCTCTCTCTCTCTCTCTCTCTCTCTCTCTCTCTCTCTCTCCTCTCTCTCTCTCTCTCTCTCTCTCTCTCTCTCTCTCTCTCTCTCTCTCTCTCTCTCTCTCTCTCTCTCTCTCTCTCTCTCTCTCTCTCTCTCTCTCTCTCTCTCTCTCTCTCTCTCTCTCTCTCTCTCTCTCTCTCTCTCTCTCTCTCTCTCTCTCTCTCTCTCTCTCTCTCTCTCTCTCTCTCTCTCTCTCTCTCTCTCTCTCTCTCTCTCTCTCTCTCTCTCTCTCTCTCTCTCTCTCTCTCTCTCTCTCTCTCTCTCTCTCTCTCTCTCTTCTCTCTCTTCTTCTCTCTCTCTCTCTCTCTCTCTCTCTCTCTCTATATATATACACACACACACACCCCTTTGGTTTCATGCTTTGTAGTCCAGGTTTTTGGTTATAACAGATAGAGTCTGTGAACATTTTCTTATTGGACAAATTAAGTGAGCTATAATAAACATATTGTCTTTGGATAGCTTTCTTTTACTCTTAAGTACAAACTGTTGCTCTAACTTGGCTTAATTTGAGTATTATTTTTGTGAAGTTTTAACTTTTTATTCCCTCGATAGATAGAGACACATCTCTGAATCCCTTTCCTATCTTGCTTCTCTCTGTGGAGTGGACATATTTCAATCATTTTCTCTGAGGACAAACATTTTCAACACAAATCCACCCTGCGGATACAATTTGGGCATATTATTTAACAATTTTCCAACTAAACTGAGTAAATTTAGACTCATTAAAACATTTTTGCTGCTTGTTTACTTGAAGAAAGCCACCTTGAGGAGTGTTGTGACCTATTTTGTTTATGCAAGATTGGAATAAAACATCTATTTGTTATGGATGCAGTTTCAGTTTTTACTTCTGGCATTTGTTTTATAGGTCTGTGTAACTCTCTGGCACTGCCATACACTGTCAGTTTTGTAGTTCTATATTAAACCGTTCATTGGACAGGGACAATCTTAACTTTAATGCCTCACTGGGAATTCATACTGCTTAGCTTCTTCTTATCACAGGTGTGGCATACGTAAACCACAAACTGTGGTACAAAAACTATTTCAAGCTACATGGTATCAAAGACACGAAAAAAAAGTTTCCACAGGGAAAATGACATGTTGATATTGTAATCGTATTGACACAACCTACAGAAAACACATTATTAATAGTGAATAGCCATATTGATTTAAACTCAAATTAGTTTGGGTTTTAGATTATACTTTTGAGGAAAAAAACTAAACAAAAACAATACACTGCCAGTCCAAAAAAAAAAAAAAAGTGGCCACTTGGATTCAACTAAGAAAATACAGTAGTATGAGCCTCCTACTGGATAACTGCTGCGGGTCAAGATCTTTCAGCTGCAACACGGTATTTCAACCCAACTGATGCAGTGGAACAACCATGTGGAAAGACAAATCCCATGGTCATGGAAAATATATCAGCATGTTTGAGAAGGGGACAAATCATTGGCATCAAGCAGAGAAAACATCTAAGGAGAAGAAGAAACTAATCTACTCCAGATCTGAACCCCAGTGAGAGTGTTTGGGACGAGCTGGAGAAGGCTTTGTGCAGTGGTCACTCTCACACGTCATCAACACAAGATCAACTGGTGAAAAATAATGAAACACTGGATGGAAATGAATCATTTAATATTGCAGAAGCTTATTGAAACTATGCCACAGTGAATATGTGCTGTAATCAGAGCTAAAGGCGGTCCAAAAAAATATGAGAGCGTGTGCCCCTTTTTTTCTGCTGCAACTTTTTTCGGACAGGCAGTGTATGTATATATCTGCAACGATTTGATTTATAGATTGCATTACACACATCAGCCCTTTTGAATGTTTTTCGTCTTGGATGTCAGGAGAAATACGAGGACATTTACTCCGCCAGGAGGCCGGCTGACTACATCTCTACATGCGCCGCTTCTTACCAGGCCATTGACAGCAAAGACTGCGAAAGACGTGAACAGCATGACAGCAACGACTTTGACCAATGACGGGAAGAGTAATAAAGTAAAAGGATGTCTTACTTTACTTTGTAGATGGCTTACGGATGCAAATACACTTAAGCAAACATATAGTAATTGCACTATATAATGACTCTAGATGTGTCTATCATGTTAAAAATAAATTTGGCACTTGCATTGGAGCCAAATGAGTTGTGCCTTTTGATTAGGTCCTAATTAGCAGGATGGATGTCCAGGGTTATGGTGGATTATTTGGAGGCTTGCAAGGGAGATGTGACAGAAGAAATAAAGAAAGAATGAATGAATGGATGAGTGGGAAAAACCTACCTCTTCTCGTATTCTCTTCACAGTTTCTCCTTTCTGTGGTGACACAAGGAAACAGTGAGTTTGTGGAAAGACACACAACAATATTATCATAATATTCCAAGTCATATTGCATTGACAATATGGTTATGGACTTACAACTAGAATACAACAAAAAACTATAATAATATTAAAATACAATACAATCCACATCCTTTTATATCCTTATTTGAACCTTTTGAATGTCTCTCAAACCTCTCAATGTTGCAATTTGAAATATAGTACTTATTAATACAACCTTTGAGTGTAAAACAGTAGTTGCAATGTTGCATTAAAAATTAAATGAATTAGGTCACAGTATATTAAATTCCCAATGGTCATAAAGGGGAAAATGTGTCAAGCAAAAGTGTTTTCAGATGTTGATGATATGATAATCAAATTATTATGAGTTATTTTCTGTCTAGAGCCGCTTAGTCTCAGCTCTCACTCTGTGACAGTTTACTCTAGGATGATGGAATCCTAGAGAGTAGTGACTTCACTTTGACACAATCCCCCCACATCATGGCAGCCGTGTAACTTTAATGCCATCTTTATGGGCCAACACATGGCACGCAGCTCGACCACACACTGAGAAAGGAAACATATCTAAATATACGCTGACGGAAATCACTGATAATCATGGGTTAGCTGCTGCGCTGTGAGGCCAACGGTCATTATCGCACTGCACTGACTCTAGCTCTGATATATTTGGAACAACCCTGCCAGGGTTTATTTAACGTGTCTGGAATGAAACTTAATGGCACAAAAAGTTGCTTTTCAGGAAGTTAAGGACAATCTGGGCCTAAAGGAAAATTTCATGCAGATTTCATGGTAACTTTTTGTAGCAAAAGTGGGATTACATTTGACATTATCTTGTTAACATGCTTATTTTCGAAAACCATATAGAGCTGAAGATGGCAAAAGTAGATACATATATTAGCACCTTTAGGGTAGTAAAAGTCACAGGCTTTACAGAATGGAGTACACACCTCAGAACACTGTGTACAATGTGTTTTAATGCATTACAAGTAAAATATTGATCATGGAATGACACACACCTTGCCGATAATGCTTCCTACTTCCTGTAAGAGACAAAAACAAACATGTCAGACATAAATCAGTTTCGAAAGTGAATCAATCCTTTGATGAATACAACGCAGCAAAAATATCCAATCTTTGTCGGGTGAAGACTGTTTACTAAATTATTACTGTATATCAAAAAAATATATTCAAAACAAAGATATCTCAAAATGTTTTATAACCCACATCCTACCTTTAAAATAGACAGTCTCACCGTGATTACTAAACTGTTTTTATCTCATGGGAATCCACAACAACATGTCAGGCTTTTATATTTCTTAAAATAGGTGTAAAGTCCATTGCGTGTGTTCGAACTTGTCTTCTGACCTTGCCGTGCATCAGAAGCCTGAGTGTCAGCGTCACTCCCATGGCTCCGTCTCCAAACTCCTGCTCACAGCTCATGGTGGTGGAGGTAGAGGAGGCGGAGGAGGTGGTGGTGTGGTGGTGGGTGGAGGTGTGGTGGGTGGACTCTGCCGCTGGGAGACGCATGAAGGTCTGAGGCCCCGAGGCGACCGGAGCTGTGCTGGGAGAAGCCACTGATTCTGCCGACGTAGCCCAGGAGCTGTGGGGGATCAGGGTGGAACTGCAGGGGGCGCTGTGGTTCAGGTTGGGGCAAGTGTGGGCTTTAACCTGTTTCCTGTCTGGGAGATAAAAAAGAGAGAATGGGGTAAGGTCATAGATCTATTAAAATAAAAGGATAGGGTAGTGTGCTCTTAACCCTGTCCTTTGGTGCAGCAGCAAAAACATGCTCTACAGTCCAGAAAGCATATTCTCCAAAGAGCACAGTGTAAAAACAAACTGCTCGTGTACAGCTTTAACAAAGGACAGATTTTATGGTGATGTTTTTTCAGATCATAAACTTTTTCCTGGTTTAAAGTTTACTTAAAAACATCTTTTTTAATCTCTTAACTTCGGCTCACTCTGGCCTGCTCTAGCAGCTCTGTGAATGAGGGTGAAGGAAAATGGTTAAAAAAAAAAAATTAATCTTTCAAACAGATTCTTCTTATAGAGCTTCATGGGAAACACGACAAATCACAGTGTGACAAAATGGCCAGAGATGACGGTAGTAGATGCAGCATAACTGAAAACCTGCATTCATGTGCTAAGAGTATCAGGATAAATACAACACAAACCAAACCAACAAATCTTCTTAAACAGTCTTACTGAGTAGTGACTATGAGATGACAAATGACATTTCTGCTCTTTAACGGTACAAAAATGCGCAATTTGCATTAACATAATTATCTCACTGCTATGCACCAAAAACACCAGTGCTGCATTTCACTGTTCAACAGCTTAAAGGCACATTGCGATCATGGCCCTCTCAGACTCCATGAGAGGTGCGGAAATTAGCCGAATTTATCAAGTGTCAGAAACAAGTCAACAAGTCAGCAAGCTCATTTAAACATTAATTGGGCTCTGTCTTCAAAAAGCATAAGGGAAGAAATAAATTGGCTTTGGAAATGCATATCAATCGTGACACTCAAAACACCCAAAAGAGAAAAGTTCAGACACCACCAGCTCCCATAGTGGGACTGACAGGTTGACTAACCAATTAGAGAACTGCATAGTCCGTTTTTGTCATGCCACTGTTCAAAAAGACTCAAAAAGAATAGTTCTGTGGACAAAGCAATGAACATGTAAAAGAAGGATAATTGAGAGGAGACTGATAATTATATATATATATATATATATATATATGTATATATATGTATGTATATATATATATATATATATATATATATATATATATATATATATATATATATATATATATATATATAGTTATGTATGTATGTATGTATGTATGTATGTATGTATGTGTGTGTGTATATATATATATATATATGAATCACAAAAGATTACCTATAAATAATAATACTTTTTGATAAACCATGCAATATTTGTTTAAGATAATCAAATTATGCCCCAAATAACCATACATTTTCATTCTAGTTTTTTTTTTTTAAACATATGGCCCCTAAAACCATTTGTCTCTCTTGAAATGTATCTGATTCTAAATGGTAATTTGTAGGAAACTTCAAGTCAACCTTCATATTTTGAAGGTTTTTTGGATCGCTGCTTTGATACCTGCCCGAGGTCTATAAAATGTGCATGTGCTGGTGTAATTATGCGTGTGTTCATAAGACTGCATGCATTTCCATTTGCAGCATTAGCTTCTGCATCACTCCCCCCACCATCCCACTCCTCCCAGCTCATAAAAAATACACATTGGAACCCAAAGTAGGTCACAAATGCGATGCGGGCTTGTCTGGCACGCAACTCCAGCAGCATCATGACAACACAGCAAAAACACACAAGAAGACGGCTCTGACTGCAGAGGGACCGTGGTAGAAATAAACTGGACTATAACGGCGCACAGAGCTCAGGAGATGTGGAGCCTGAGAGAAAGTTTTATTTAACGAAGCAGGTGTAGCTGTGAGTGTAATAGTGTGTATCTTTAAAAATGATGTTGGCTGTTAAAAGTGTGTATGGATGTGTGAGTGCTAGAAATCCTCATCAGTCTGAATATGTAGGTTATCAGCATAACTTCCAACCAAGAATGAGACAAGACACATATCTAGAACCGGGCAGATTATTGAAATATTGATAACATTGTGAATTATGTTTTGACTATATTCACATTTGCATTTTCCAGTGATTTTGCATTTGTTCTGATACTTAATCCTCAATTAATTCATTTAAATACACATTTTAACACATTTATGTTGTAGACATAATCGTCTGAATACCGTTATCAGGATTAAAAAAAAAGATAGAAAAACATGTTTGTCACTATTGTCCATCCCTACAACTCACATTGGGTAATATCTATATTTATCACATTGTATAATGTGAGTTGTATAATGATTTGATTCTAAGATGAGCTATCGAAACAAAATGTGACTTCAAAATCACGAAATCACAAAGGCTTCTTTTATTTTGGTAATATCGCTTCTGCGCATAACAACATATCTTGTATTTAAAATATATATATATATATATATATATATATTATACTTGTAATTTAAACATATACAAACATGTTCTAAAATATAGGGGATTATTGAATTGTTTTCAGATTTCAGTTCAGTTTTCTCTTAAATGTGCTCCTGGATTTGTTTGAAATGCTTTAAAAAGCTTTGAAAATCAATCACAAATATTTATCTATATTTATAATAGTATTATTTTTGTTTATCTTTTATAAACGTGTTGCGCTGATTAACTTAAATAGTATCTCAGCCTGTCTGTAAATATTTAGCAGTTATGGTTTACTCTTACAGGCATTAATCAGTTGCTCTAAATGTCCTCAGTTAATGAAGCTGTGAGTGCAGTGTTGTTTTTATGGTTGGGGACAGAAAATGCTACAGAAGAAACTAATGCATCAGCTTAAAGAGAGCACTACAAAAGCATCATATGAATTATTGAAAGTCATTCAGACGCTCCAGCTAAACCCACTCTTTCACTTACCATTTCCCAGCCGCGCTGTGCCTTCCCTGTGGACACGCCCTTGTAGAGGTCAGTGCTCAGTCTGTCCACAGTCACACTGAGGCGACAGAAGCTGCCACTAGGGGGGCTCAAGTACCCGATTTTTTAAATTTGATTTAATATGGGAAGGTGAACATGTGTTAGTTCGACATGTAAATCTGGCACAGTTAGCCATGCAGGCTAATTTTCATTGACTGACAATGGTTTACAAAAGACAACAGCGCAAAGGCCTTACAGAGAACAAAAAATACTACTGTGTGCTTCTGGAGCAAAGGTTTCACTGTTACAAGTGCACGCAAATAAAGAAAAGATGAATATAATTTCCATGTGATCCAAATGAAACTCAACATGACATCACACCAACACAAACTTCTAAAATGACTGCTTGAATGTACTTTCAATTTTATCTTTGATGTTCGCCAGTTTTTGTAAAATCGACCACAAAAAAGTTGATGAACAAAGTCAAGTATGCTTTCTTAAGCTTTCTTTTGTATCAAATCAACCGTGTGTTTATTCATTTTAACATATTTCTAATGCTTCCTCTGATCCTTCACGTAAGGTGAGGATAGAGCACAGCAGGAAAGTAATACTAAAAAATTCAGCAAATTGTCGCAGCCGGAATAAAACTAACAATGCTGCGGCCGGCTGCACATGGAGTCCAGCATATTTTCTATCTACTCGGCCACCAAATGGCACAGCATGAAATGTAAAATTAACAATAATTTAAATTTTTACATAATAATTTGCTGATTAATCATTCCTAGCCCATTTTATTTAGGTCAATTTTGAATTCTTAATTTTTTTCTCAGTAGTATATATACAAATAGTAAATAGAATATCAAAAAGCCTCTCTAAATTGTTGATTATTGTTTATAACATTAACTCATAGTATAATGTGCATGTTCGTACTCTTATGGAGTACAAGCTCTGTTAGCTCTGTTAGGTATCTCTCCTTGTCCCTCACTCCACCTTCTTTGTGATAAGCTGTCTTCCGGTGAACTTATCAGCCAAAGCAGCCTTTCACATCAGAGCATCCGCAACAACCTCACAAATTCATGCATATGAATACCAAACACAGAGGAGCAGAATGAGATGGAAAACAAAAGCGCAGTGAGAAATTCAAATCTAGAGCAGAAGAAAGGGGAGAACAAAAGCCAGGCTTGAATACATTTCATGGACCTACGCTAAATTGCTGGTTTTGGATTTGATTACCAGATGGGCAGGCCTGATTGATTCTGGCCAGCAACAACTCATTCTAAAAAGTGATTGGATTAAATGCTGAGCCACCAAGTCAATGCTCAACACTGATTGGTCCGAGACTGCTGCCGGCTCCTTTAAATCATGTCAGTCGTTAAGTCGCGGCAGATGTCAAAGACGTCATGCTTGTAAATAATGGAGGCTACGGTTATAGAGGCACACTTTTACAAAGCAGTCTAATCTAGTCAGGTGTCCAACTGTCCAGAGAGTCTGACTTTAAGCTTAATGTCTTTGACTGAAAGACAAGAAAGTTTATTATCTAAGACCAAAAATCTATAGACAAGTTCAGGAAAGACGTACTGTATGTTAACTGCATTAACAGTTTTACTTAGCATTAGAAGCTGCTGGGTCCATGATGAGAGGATGATGTCATATCGGGAGGATGGCTGCAGTGGAAGAGGGAGCGTGACATCACTGGCTCTCTATGTGTGTGTATCGAGTGAGTCTAAAAACAGAATCCAGCGGCAGGAAGAGCTGGAGCCAGTGCAAGATAAGAACATTGGATTTCTCTGCCAAGCTGTGGCAGAAGACGAGTTACATTACAGGATAACATTATCAACAGACAATGTCAAACATATTTTGTATAGTGTGTGAATAAAATCTAAAAGTCTGATTTAACGTTACCTAGTTACTGCCCTGGAAAAGTAACACGTTAAGTTACTGCGCTACTTTAACATTAGAGTACTTTTGCATTACCAATAATTAACATTACTGTATAATCTATATCGTTTGCTGACATCCCTTTTGTGTTGCTGAACACAGTAACATAATCATTAAAATATCAAATAAACAAGCAAAGTATATGTGTTGGACTGAGCTTTATTTATTTATTTTTATAAATCATGTAAATAAATAAAGTGCTATAAATGAACATTTAATTTTTACTTTTATGTTGACAGATTACCACAATACAATACCATACAATAAGCAGGTGTAGGCTTGTCATCAAGCAATAAAAAACATCACTGAAACAAAATAAGTGGATTGGCAATGGCACCGAAGCACAACAACAGAACGCACTTGTTTTAGCACTGTAGTTTATGTAAACTATGGTCAAATTCACCACATTGCTGTTACCCCACATTTACTCATTTATAAAATAGTGGTTATAACGAAGGAGAAGGAGTGTTTTAAAAATGTGCATCTGAATGTTTTTTTTGTTTGGCGTCACAAGAGTCACAAGAGTCACTCGTTGCGCAATGCGCATGCTCTCAACACGCCGTGTTTTCTGCCGCGGCTGTTAAACAAACCTGGCTCTGGGAGTGCGGTGAAATGAGACTGGCAGAGAGATGAGACCTGACCAAAACTAACGCGTTACTCATTTGAAAAAGTAACTTGAAGTACTAGATAACATGGTGCAAAAAACGGAATGTGTTATGTTCCTCTAAAAAAGTAATTTGAGTACTATCACGTGTTCGCCTGTCCGTCCGAGGGAGTCGGATCTCTACAGGTTTCTACTTTTTCCCAAAGAGGTTTGGTAGTTTTTCCTGGCTGAGAAGGAGGGTCTAAGGACAGGGGGGCTTGGGACATCTGTCTGAGGACACAGGATGCTGGGACATTTCCAAGTCCCTATGAACATTGTTTATTTTGTTTTTCCACTGTAGCCCCTCGAGGCAACTACTGTTGTGATTTTGGGTGTTACAAAAATAAATTGAATTGAGTTACCAGCTAACGCGTTACCAGCTAACGAGTTACCCCAAACTCTGCTCAAGGATGACATATTATCTTGATTGCTTCTACTCATAATTGCTAAATAACAATCTGCATTGGCTTAAGGTATTTTGCAGTTAGTCTTCCCCTTTCTGGTTCACATGGTTCATTTCTGATCATCCCAATATTATTTCGTGACTTCCCTCTGCATATAAAAGGATTTGGGTCTGTGAGGAATTGCTCTTTCAACAGTGCGCACACAGAGGAGGAGACACAGAGACAGAGATGGACAAAGCCAACATGAGGGAGGTCATTTGTGCCACACATCTCCTGTAGCCTGCCAGTGAAGCAGATAATCACTGTAATTAGAGCTGGCTAATGCTATGATGCTACAACTATCTCTGAGAAGATAAGATGCTAACAACAGCCAAAAGACTCCAACGTGTGCATAAACCTGAGCTCTTTAAATGTGAAGGCAAAATCCTGCAATGTAGTGTGCTTTTAGTGTCATGTTTAGGTTGTTATAGTGCAATTGCTCCAAAATAGATAATGTCCAATGTGGTTACTAAATGGTTGATTTAAATCCCTGTTCAACAGTGAACTCAGAGTTTAAACACATCTACAGAGCAACTTGCCCTGACAATTTGCAGATTTATTAAAAAAGGCAGCTTCAAATAAAGCAGTGTTATTTATGGAGCCACTCTGGATCGTTCCTTAAAATGTAATAAATCATACATTTTGGGATCAAATGTAAGAATACTTTTGAATGAAATCTATGGTTTGACATTAAGCTAAGAAATTTCGATGACTTGTGACGACACAATCTTGAGCTTTATAGTTTATTTAAAAATATATTTTGAACTAATATGCATACTTCAACAAATGCAACGCACACACAGAAAGTGGATCATTTACTCAACTAAAAGAACTGACTAAACGAAAACAGAGTGCGTGTGTGATTTGTTGCCATTTTTGCATCAACAACTGACAATTGAAGTGGCCAAAGATGACATTTAGTGGGTTTTATTTTAAAAGTGAAGCTGTGGGGGTTTTAACACAGATGGAACGGGGCACACAGAATAATATAAAGAAATAAAAATGATCTTTGTGAAACAGATAAAAAATGCAGCAGTGACATTTTTGGCTGCTCCGAGGCCATCAGAGGAGACAGAGTCAGGCTTTATTCAAATGCCACTTGGTGTAGTCTGGGGGTATATTTGCATACCATCGCAGGCCGTGTACAGCCCTCACAGTGAACTGCAGCAGGGGCAAGTGGGCTCAGGTGTGCTGCGCAAGCCCTGTGCTGACTGCAGCAGGGGCAAATGGGCACAGGTGTGTTTGTACACAAGCGTCGTGGTTAAGCATCTCCGAGGGGGGGTCTCTATCACTGTTCATATCAACAAGAAGTTGATAATCCTTATTGTGTGCTACATTATCGTGAATCATTAAAACAATAAGCTCCACCTGCATTGTTCAACTATAACAGAAATATGTTTAATTTGATTCAAACTGTGCTTAATATACAATTCAAATAATCCGCAGGCTGTGAAAAAGAAGTACTTTCCGTAAAAATGACAGCTTCATGGCAGACTTTTTTTTTTTGTTCTTGAAAGGTTAACCAACACAAATCTATTCTTAAGCCTTCTGCACACTAGAGGATTGTTTGCCTTATTTTAAGCTTGATTTGCCTGTCCAAGAGTTCGGGGAGACGTGGCCCGAGCAGCAATTCACAAAAGTGATTATTTGTCATGGCACTTCTCATGTCTGTGGGGTCAATGGAATTCTGTTTTTGTCAGGACACAGCTCCCAAACCTCAAATTGTCAGGTTCCAACAACTTTACCGCAGCCAATCAGAGCAGCCAATGGTAGGCTTCGTTCGTCCAAACTTTTTCATTCTTCTTTAGCGCTACAGTGACTTACAGGCTTCTTACCTCCAGTGAATATAGCGTCCTCCTGTGCCCTTTATAAGCAGGGCTTTTGTTTAGTTTTTCTCATAGAAAGGCTCGCCCACATCCTCGCATATTTGTTTTCATTACACAGCCTGTTCGATCACGTGACACTTGCGTTCTCCTCCACTTGTAACAAATCTTTCCCAAAATAGACAGGTGTGTGGTGTGGCTGTGCTTATAATAATACATTATTGTTGCAAAATGTCCTGGTCTGTGGTCCACAAACTTTGTGTCACGTCGGTGTGCAGCCCACTTTATGTATGTTCCGGAAAATGTTTTGGTCTGTTTCCCCAACTCATCAGACCAGCCTCTAAGTGTTAAGTATTGATTTACAAAGTAAGCCCTGACCACAACTCGTTGCTGACAGTGGGCAGAAGTAAAAAATTAACCATGCTTTAATTTTGGTTTAGTAGAAAAGTAAATTAAGGTGAGCTCATTTTCTTTTCAATTTTTTATTTCTTCTTGTATACTATGACTCTTATTGATTAGATTGTTAGATTGTTTTTATTCTGTGTGCTGCAAATTTTGGTTACTTCCTTAGAAAAGATGTCTCTATCTCATTTGTTTTTTACCTGGTTTTATATATATATATATATATATATATATTCAAATATTGCAATAACACCATGTCCTCCATCAGACTGAAATGTACTGTTTTTAAAATGGAAAAAGTGAAAAAACATTATTTTTCCTTTTTCAGTCTAAATTAACCTTGATTAAGTCTTGGTTTTGCCTCTGTTTTTTTTATTTATTTTTTATTTTAATTATATTATTCGAGCTGGGAGCTGTGATCGTCTGTATCAGATCAGCAGTCTGGCGTCAGAGCAGTGGAAACGGACAGGGAATGCATGAAAGTTTGTTAGCGCTACATAAAAGAGCACATTCGGAAGGCTGTGTGTCTCTGCGGCATGGGAGATGAACTACACGCCAGATTGTATAACATCACCTCTTCTCTTATTTCACATCAAATTGTTTTCCTGTTACTCCAAATCAAAATATATCTTCCAAGTGAATTGCACCGAGCCTTGTGAAGGTCACCTCACTAGAACATCATAATGTAGTCAATATTCTAATGTTTGTGGAATGGAGGACATCTGCTCAATTATTAAAGCTCTTTACTGCTCTAAGTGCATTTTAGCAATGAAAGTGAAGCATGGTCATGCCTGCAAATAGGTAATATGTCTTAACACCAAAGGAGGCGCTCTTCCTTCAGGCCCCCCTTTGACCATTGAAATATATACATCTGTAAATAATTGGTGACTTTCAAATAGTGCTGAGCAATTAGTCGAGGGATGTTTTGCAGATATGGCTCAGGCTCGATGGCCCTTCTCCAGACACACACATGTAGCTGTGGGGGGCCCTGAAGGGGACAGATGCCCTTCACAAACAGAATGACAAACAGAATGACTGGGAGGCACCAGAGATGGCCCTGACTCACATACAGTATCCAACCTCATGTAACCCCTTTATAGAAACAATGGGACATCTTTAGATTTCTACAGGTTAGACTACAAATGTTACACTACACATTATGCCTGTTTCTCACCAGTTTAACAATGCATAGCAACAATATTGTGAAGAAGGGAATACATATACCGGTAAATGACACTTGACAAATAAAAATAATACTTTTATTTATTTATTTTGTCAGTTGCGTTGAAATTAGATACTGCATTTTAGCTTGAATGTCACTTTTTGATGACATATACAGAGGGATTCTGTTTTAGAACTCAACTTCCTGTAATTTGTAGCTTTTATTTTTTATTTCACAAACTGACACTTCACCGACTTGAAACCATGATGAATATTTACCACGGGAACTATCCCACTAAACTAAGTAATAATTAGAGAAACATGAGAACCTGTCATATGCACTTTAACAATGTACTTTTACCAATCATGCACCTCACCTTATTCCTGTGTACTACATCCTCCTCTGGAGCCTTCCCCACTCCCACTGTCTATTACTGCTCGGTGCTTGCTCAGATATTTGCTGTGTCTGCTGTTGACCTGAGTTATTTTCAATTGGCTTCTCAGCTCATGGGCCACTTTACCGGTGTGAGTGCTGACCTGAGAAGAAGTTAGGATTTCATCGTTAACATGAGCCAAACCCACCACCAGGAGTGTAAAATTGTATCTCAACTGATAAAAGTGGTAATACAAAAGGCTTTAACTATGAGAGGCATAAATAGGTTTGGAAAAAAATGAAAAAAAAATTCAAACGCAACATAAGGCTTTACTTTTCAAACCAAAATGCTTGCATGAGAGACGGATGATCCCATTGCTTGGTTGGGCTACATTGTATGGACAAGAGATTTCTTTCTATACAAATTTAAGAGATTGCCATTTGATATATAAACAGCACGCTGTCACTGCCAGACCTCATCTAAATTCCAATCCGACCCCAAGTAATGGGCCACTGCAACTCATTGTTGTAAATAGTGGGTGCACACCTTGTGAACACACTTTTAATGTTGTAAAGTATCCAATTTTTTGCTAACGTACTAACGCACTCATACAATTACATTGCATGGTAGTATGTAGTATCTACTGAGAATATGAGACCATGAATCCAGGAACAAGGAAGATTGTCCATATCTCAGCAGGACATTTTGCCTTAATGCGCAATCCAAAATGAAAATACAAACATAAATATTGTAGAGACCCTACGGTGTTCAAATATTGCAACATGAGAAAATGTGGGTTGTTATGATGGCAAGCGGCTGGGTCCGGACAGGCAGGAAGTAATGGACTCTTTATTGAATTAGCTGCTCCACAAAAGCAGAGCAGTCATTATGATCCAGCTGAGATCCTGACACAGCCTTGTGAACTGCAGCCATTAACTCCACTGGTTATAAGAACGGACTTCTCTCAGTCTTTCAGTCATGCTGTCCTCTCAGAAGACATTAGGTGGATACCAGAAGAGTTAAACATTCAAAATAAACATTTGAAAATCTCAGTCTCAGAGAAGCCACACTGTGATCTCCCAGTGCTTTTGAGAGCTTGCAAATCAAGGTTTGACCTAATAGAAGCAAGTTTCTACTGTAACATTTTACACTAAAAGCCTTTTTCTTAAATTTTCCAACCCAAAACAGTGTTTGAATCAATTAGGACAGTAAACCTTTATTGTTTAGTCAGTTAATCTGTCAATATTGTCTTTGTCAACCAACATTTTTATAATCCAACATGGAGTATTATCCATAAGGAGTGAGGTAGGTAACTGGATTTTTTAAATATGTTTATTCTCACAAGAAACTGTTTACTTGTATTTTATTTATCACAATAAAAAATCTGAAGTGCGATTTATTGCTACATACTGTAAAATATCACAATAAGCAATATGATTGAAACGACTTCATCCCACTGACTGACATAATAGCCTTAAAGCAGGATAATCCCTCTAAACCCTTTTCTAAATGTATAATGTTGTGAGAAAAATATATAAATAATTAACAGAATTAAACACTTAGCTAGAATCTACTGTATAATTAATTGTGGAATATAAAAATGTGACATTCAAATGTTCAATTATATAGAAAAAAATTACCAAAAATGTAATCAAAAAAACCAAAACAAATTCAGACAAAAATTGAGCCCCCGCTTTTATTCACTGAACAATAAGTTGATATAGTAATTATCGTGACAGGCCTGTACTTTGTATACATAGTTAAAACTGCATCTTTAAAAGCATTTTGTGATATAAACAGGAAGATCTCAGACATACTGTTGACAGACAGCTCACATTGACTAATTGATGCACAGAGCATGTCTTATGGTGCATTCAGACAGAGCCATCCAAATTTGCGCTAGACGCTCGAGTGCGATGCTTATACATTTGAAGGCTTTGGACACGCGCCTGAAAAATAAACTCCCCAGTGTGTCCAAGGTGTTCAGTGCTCATGTGAAGTGGAGAAGTTGTTGTATTTCCTTGTGTGGCTGTTCTCTTGGTGCATGGCTGACGAGGTTGAGGGAGTGGCTTTGGTGTATTTTCTTTACAAATCCAAAAACAAGGGCGATCGGCTCGGCGGCTTGTCTGGGTCCACCAGATACTTCAGAGGTGAGCTAAGTTTAGTGGGTATCATCATTTGCTCCATTAGCTGCGTCTGGATAATATTTTGTCGGTGCAGGGTTTGTTTTTGTCCTTCTTCCGGATATTAAAATGTGTAGGTAAGTCATTGGAGCGTAATCTCTCATTGGTTGCCACACCGCGATGGCCGCCAAAAGTTCAGCTCCCGGGACACGCGTCCAGAGCGCCCAGAGTTTCCAGAGCAGCCAATGTTCAAACTCCCTGAACGAGCCGAGTCAGACACTCAAAACGCACATAACTTGGCCGCTTGGATGCTCAAAACTCTGGACGCTCTCCACGTAGACTTTGAACGTAAACTGGATGCTTTGACGCTGCGGTGTGAACGTCCCTTTAGTCGACAACAGCCCTCATTGTCCTATGCCCACTTCTGTTCTTCAGCAATCAAGACACCCCTCACTGGCACTTAAACATAACAGGCCTATAGCAAACTACTAACGAGTGGCAACGGCCCTAAATGCCATCCATACTGCAAGTTGACGGGAGCAGTTGAGAAACATTTTTACAAAGAAAGAGTCTCATTTGCAGTGCAAGGCTTATCAAACGCTAAGCTTGCAGTAGCATAGCGCACTGGCCTTTGAAAAGCTAATCCTTTCCCCAATGTCCCCAATACACCCTTTAGCTTATAAGTGGGGCACTGCTGATTTGTAAAGTCCCTTTTCAATGCAATCTTTCATATTTATGTTATGTATTGGATGCCAAAAAGGTACGAAAACAGTATTGTACAAGAGTTCCATACAGTTGACCTAAATCCATCTGATTTCTGTGTCTTCTGTTATTATCAAGACATCTAAGGCTTTTGGAGGTTTTGCATTTTACATACTAATTGGCAGCTCTACAGAGAGATAAAATGAGTGCTCAAGAAAAGGGAGACTAAAAGAGTAACGAAAGAGAAGTTGGTTTAAAAGAAAAGCAGTTTGGTAGAGGCCGCCAACACAACCCCTCTAACTTCATTGCATGTTAATGCTATGTCTCTGGGCAAGACACTTTGCACAACGTGGGATAGGTGCAGAATTCACGGCTAAACTGTTGGCAGTCCCAGGCAGCTGTGACTTACTATAGTCATTTGCATTGTATGTGTGCTGTTAGCTCTATTGGCAGCATCGTTTCATCTGCTTTCATAAAACAAAGTAGAATGACATTGCCATTGATCCCATCTGAACGACTGAGGGATTACACAAACAAGGTAGAAGAACTTACATCTGACCCTCTGTAATGGCTCCTATTGCATTACATACTGGAATACCCCAGTGTTAAATTTTTAAAGGGCTGCTGAAATTTATCAATATATAAATTCCAGTAAAAATGTACACTTTCAAGGACAAGACGATTCCAAGCAGCTAAACCATTAAAAAGCCTATTTTTTTAATGGTGTAGTCGGTCGGTGGGTGTTTTCCACTGATCCAATAGCATCACAAATCATCCACACAACAATGTGAAATAGTGGCGTGATTGTGATTACAAGTGAGCATTTCTCAATAATACTGATATGATTTTGATAAATGGGACTGCTTTTCTCATTAACATAAGGAAAAACATGAGGCGACATGAGCCACAGCCAGGGACAAACAGAGAGCTGAGAAGGTGATCGGCTGCAGACTTCCATCTCTGCAGGACCTGTACGTCTCCAGGGCTCTGGGACGAGCAGGTTGGATCACAGCTGACCCTTCTCACCCTGACGAGCAGGTTGGATCACAGCTGACCCTTCTCACCCTGGACATGGACTATTTGAACCACTCCCCTCAGGCAGGAGGCTACGGTCCATCCGGACCAGAACCTCCCGCCACAAGAACAGTTTTTTTCCCTCTGCCGTTGGACTCGTGAACACTTCTTGAACACTTAAACTACAATTTAATCAATCTTTCTGCACTACATCTGTAAATGTAACTGTACATTTTGAGTACATTGTCACGATCCTTCCCTGCTGCTCCTTCCTCCTCCTCTCCCTGCTCCCCCTTTGTTTTCTCCTTATTTGTCAGTTCCTGGGTGGATCCTTCAGTCCCTCCTCCTGCTGAGCTCCACACCTGCAACCCATCTACAATCACCATCTACTACTTCACAAGCAAAGCTGACCGGACTCCAGGGCCAGATCGTTCTCCAGGGCCAGATCGTTCCGTGATGTTGTGTGGTGCGTATTCGCTCAGGCAATTTTTCCATTTTGTCATTCGTACCTGCATTTGTTTCCCGTTTGCTCCAGTGCCTCTCATGCGACTAGCTCATGTTCCTGTCTACCCCGGCCCACCTATCAGCCTGCCACCACCTACTTCTCTGCTGTGCCGTTGGATCCACTTAGCCCCTCCTGGAACCAAGTCCCCGTTCCAAGACTATTTTGTTTTCTGTCTAATAAAACTTTGATTCTGCCTTTTTGGGTCCTCCTGTCTCGTTCCTAACATACATAGTCAGCCTATTTTATTTTAACCTATAGTGAATTTAAATAGTTTTTCTTTAATGCATGCCCCTTTTGATTTAATATATTTTTTATTGTTCATCGATCTATGTTTCATCAAATCACCAAAGCAAGTTCCTATGTTTCTGAATTTTGTTTGACAATGGCAATAAAACTTTTTTTCTGATTTCTGAAATACACAATGAAGCAACAACAAAGTTATTTTCCCATTTAAAGTGTATTTGACCTCCTAAAATAGTTTTTTTTTTTTATTTGGCAAGGAATATTCTTGTTTTTATATCAAGTACATCAGAAAAGACAAAAAAGCCCAAACTGCATTCTGTTTACAGAGAAGACATTAAACTAGGACAATATTCAGTAGCGTGCGAATTGGCAAGTAGATTTGGGGTGATCATCAATATTAAATCAATACAGATTAATAAAGCAATTTTTTTTACTAATTACATTGCAATTTAATTGGTTATTTTACTGGCATATTAAACACATAATTACTAACTAAACCGTTTTTTGTAGTGAAACAAGCCTAGACATAGTATAATATTTTAAATAAAGGCAGGTGTATGTTTCATGACAAATTTCTCCTATTCAGGAGGCTATTCGCCCGTAGCGGGCTACTACTGATTATTTATGCATCAGAAATCATTTGAATGAGTGACAAATCCTATGACAGCCCTACTACAGGTGTGTAAAGGCCCGTTCACGCTGCGGCGGCCAAATTCGCGCTGGCCGCCCAAATTGAAGGCAGACGCCCTGGCCGCGTCGTCCAGCGCACATGCGCAGTGGAGGAGTTGTGTCCTATGGCAGTTCAGGTTACAAGAATGGCTTTGGTGTATTTACTTTACAAAGTCCAAAAACAGAGGCGATCGGCTTGGCGGCTTGTCTGGGTCCTGCAGATACTTCAGAGGTGAGCAGAGTTTAGTGAATATCATTATTTGCTCCAAGAGCTGCGTCTGGATGATGATTTTTTTTTTTTATAGGTCCGGGGTTTGTTTTGGTCCTTCCGGGTAGTGCGTACGTACGTTACTGGAGCGTAATCTCTGATTGGTTGCTGCGGCGCATCTGCTGCAAAAAAGTTCAGCTTTGTCAAACTTCATCGGCTGCTCTGGCCGTGTGGCCGTTCGCGCTGCAAAAACGCTGGATTCGCAGGTTGCGCATCCACATAGACTTTGAACGTAAACGGAACTTGGCTTAATGCTCTTACTATACAAAACACACACACATGCAGAGATACTCACAATAACAGCACTGGTCGGACACATGCACTTATTATAAAGCTTCATGTGCCACAAACGTCACCTTTTTTAAAAACAGCCCTGCTTTATTCCAATACTCAATACAGAGTGATACACATATTACGTAAAACCATAAACCTAAAAAAATATCCTTGTCACTCTCACAATTTTGAGAATTGCATTGAAACCTTTTATTTTTTTTCTTTCGTTACAATAATGAAAATATAAATTCTGCAGGTTACTCACCAGCCTAAGCGTTTAGATCTGTGGACGCAGCAACATCACTAGACCAGGCCTGGAAGGAACAAACAAGACAGTGGTTTTTATATATTTACTAGTGCTGTCAATCAATAAAATGAATCACCCGTTTGAAATGTGATTAATCATGTTTAATTGCACAGCATGCTATTATTATTATTATTATTATATGCTACTATTTTTAAAAGCCCCTTGGCTATAATTTAAGTCTATTTCATAATAAATCTATATGGTGTCATATGTTTCAAATAACGTTACATGACCAAACGGGTTTAGTGTGGTTAGAGGGCCTTCATTGTCGCTTGCAGGTGTAACTGGCTCTTATGGTGACAGATGTGAGCTGTCCTGGTGTTTGTCAGTGTCCTGTAGAAGTTTGGTGAAATATCTGGCACATATTAATTTTAGCGCTCACAAGCAACTTTAATCATCATCACGGAGCACACAGTGGTCAACATCCCTGCAGTGTCTTTGGTTTGTTGAGCAACATCAGCTGTGCTCCTCCATATGAGGATTTATGGATTTGACGCGTACATTTTCCATGATTAATTGCATAAGTTAACTTTGACAGCCCTGATATTTACATATTACTAACTCTACTATTTGTAAATAGCTTAGTCTCTGTGTACAGTGAAACAACCCTGCATGCATGCAACGATCAAACATTTCTCTCCAGCCTCACATCCCTACCTCAGGGCTGTTCAGGATGTTAATGATCCCTAAATTCATACTCTTAGATCACAAGGAACAGTAACCCTTTGAGCATAAAACGAGCAAATGATGGTCCATATTTGAAGTGTTTGCCCCTTGAAACACACTTCAAACACTCCATGGCACCGTAACAGCCCCAGGAGGAAATGTGTGGTGAGCTAGAAGGTGGGGCACAGCCAACGTAAGTCGAGAGGGTGTCAATTTGTGAATATGAATGGCCTCTTGGTACTTAGAGACGCGGCACATGTCAGTCTGGATGGAGTACGTCCTCAGATAGGTGTGAAAGTTCAAAGATGAATGCCCTTTCTTTTATACATTGGTCTTTTGGTGGTTTTATGTGTGCTTATGATGTTATGCCAATATGAACTGTGTTTGCTCCCTGAGTAGGAAATTGTGCAGAAATATAGACTAAAGACAAAGCGACTGGAAAAAAATGAAAAAGTGCTAGAGCTATCCCCAAACCCGAAGTAAAATACATCTACAATCTATGGAGTTGTTTCAACCTATTTGCTCTTTCATCTGTCTTCTAACTGCTCTGTTTTTGTCATTCTCCGGCGCACTTGCTGACAAACAGAGACAAATTGCAAGAGTCACGACGGGACCAAAACACATTTACCTTTTGTGATCCTTCCTGCACTTTAAGCATTACCCAAATGAAATGCAAATCTTCCCCCTCAGCGTGTGTGGTGTCAACTGCAGCCTTGGCTGGCACGTGCCTCATGTTGGCAAAGGACACTCAGCTGTTTAACTCCAGGACAACTGGGGGACTCAAAGAATGGCGGCGCTAGGCTAACAAAGCAGACAAGAATGCTAAGACTTTTCTGTATTTCAGCTATGCACACGACCCTCTAAAAACTGAAGGGTGTGTTTTGGAGAGAGCAGAAGTGGAACATGAGCGCTTCCTAAGTCCTTGCTAATTCCTCATTTCTTTCACTTGTTGAAATGAAACAACAAAATCCTGATGTCATTCATAAAGATTCAATCAATGATTCTTCAATACTTTGATGCTAAGAGCTAGGGCCGCACAGTTTGGGTAAACATATTGAATTGCAATTGTGTTTAGATTTGCGATTTATGCTTTATTCATAGGATTCTTATTTATCTTCGGCATGTGAACTTTTAAAATTGAATTTACATTGGACAGTTGCAATCCTTGTTGACATTTGATGCAGTTAAACCACAGATACAAGAACAAAAAGCATGCGTGTAAGTTTCAACAATATTTTCACATTTGACAAAAATGGAATGGGAAGAGGAAAATTTATGAAATCCCACCCATCTCTCATTAATAACATAACATAATGATCCCTTTTTGCTTTCTTCAGACATTTACAACAGACCACGGACAAAAGAAACAGAATATGTACACGTATTTCAGAACGTGTTTGTACAGCTCTAAACCACAGGGTGAGCAGTTTTTGTGCAGAATAAGGCAAGGTATTTAGTTGTTTGTAGAGGAAATTAATATGGTAAAAGTTGAGTTCCCTCTATTCGATTAATGTTGCAGCCCTAAATAAGACCTTTCTGAAATTTCTGTCTTCACTTTGCACATTCCTGGTGTAAAGTGTCAGCCCTTTTTGAGACATGGGCTCTGTGTTTATGAGCCTTTGTGTCTCCCCATAGAGCTTAATGAGGTCCATTGGGAGAGCAGGCCTTCTGTCCATCTGCCTGACCAGAGCACATACACAGACTGTGGTGGTAATGCACTCAGTGTCAGAGACCAAGACTGCATTAGCCAGAGTGAAGCCTCATAGACTAATGAGGCAGCGACGTCTGAAAGGCTTAATGCTCACTTTGTGGTAATGTGAGAAGAAATAATGGGACTAGGCGAAAGAGAGGGGAGGATACAGGATGTGGAGGTGGAGTTTAGACAGTAAAGCTTAATGACCTATTACCTGTTACACAGAAATACACACCAACAAGCTCGACATGGCCAAGTGCTTTGTTGTCTCTGTTTTGTCATATCTCCCATCCCTTAATGAAAATAAACAACAAATTGCATTTCCTGGCGTTGAGAATACCTAATATTTTGTGGAAATTTTCCAATAGTTGCTTAGGTAAAGGCAGATTTGTACTGCTGTGCTGACTAAAAATATATTACGTATTAGCCAAACAAATTAGCAATGCTTTGACAGAATAATGAGAGAAATAATAAGGTGTCAGTTCGATTATGTGCACGTATTAAATTACTTCTGAACACTGCTTTGATAAATATATCCTTTTAAGAATACCTTTTTTTTAATATCAAATGCAATGGCTGCCTAAACACAAAAAAACACCCAGAGCCAAGATTGCATTTGTTAAGAGACGAGGGACTAAAGGCATAGATTCTATTTCAACTTTGCTTAGGCGTAACGCAACCACCTAGGGCTGTAGTCCTTTAGTCGATTAATTGGTCGATGGTGTCTTAGTTGGCTAATTATTTTATTATCTGGACCACAGGAGAAGGAAGAAGGCATGGAGTGAATTAGCTGGAGTCATGAAGATGCAGTTCACTACATATTCACCTTATTCCGCACAGCCCACTTTTGCCTCTTTCTGCCACGGATCAGCACTTGTGTTGTAATCGCACTTTCGGTCGAGTGGGAACTCTGTTTACTTAAGTGGAGAACGAGGGGAAAGTCTTGGCGCTAAAATATGCTGTATAGTAGATTGATTTGTGTTAAATGTCCAATGCTCAAGTGACTTGTGTGGTATTTTTATCAGTGCAATGCCCTGGCCTCATTTAGTCAATTAATCAATGCACACCACGTCTTTAGTCAGTGGAGGAAGTACTCAATGTTGTTATTTGTTGTAACATTAAAAATCAACTTAATTTTTTTCATAGGGTTTTGGAGAACAAAAAGAAACAAATGTTCTGATCTTGATACAGAATTGTGCCTGTTTTTGGTCATCAGATGTGTCTTTTTTTAAATGATTATTTCCTGGCCAGGCTGTGTGAACATATTTTGTTGACTACAGCCCTAAAGCCTTGGTGAAAAAATCACCTCCAGCAAAGCAAGAGAAATGGAAGACAGCATTAGTAAATTAAAGTACCTCCATGTTAATATACATGAGGCACAAGAATCCAATCTGCAGATTCAAATTTACACATGTAACCAGCTGCACGCAGACGGAGTCCACTGGCTTCTGATCAATAAGTGCAGAGAGGTTAGTGATGAAATGCAGGCTCTGCGTTTGTGTGTGTTGTGTGTTGTGTGTGAGTGCGTGTGTGCGTTGGAGAGTGTCATTGCATGTGCGCTGAGGCTGCTTTGCTCTGCTGAGTGGGAAGGCCTAAACACAGTGGTATAGCTTAGATCCTTTTATGTGGGCAGCCTTGAAACACTCAATGGAATACTAATTTGAAGTCATTTTTTATAAAGTCAATGGATAGAAGGAAGAAGAAAAAAATCTTTGGGTCATAAGTTGGGAAAGCTTCACAGTTCATTTGACCAGATGACTGTATCCAAGTGACCAACCGAAATTATTGTACGTCACACGAACAGATGAAATGGAATAAGACACGTGTATACTTGAGCATCTGGATTTTGAGCTATTTTATATCAAGTTAAGTATTAAGATGAAACAAACCTCAATTATAAAAACCCAACACCTTTGCATTATCACATGATGTCTTTAAACGAAAGCCAGTCTATATTCTGTACACTTTTGCCTCTTTTTGCCAAGGATCAGCATATCTGTTGTGCCCGGTTGAGCGGGTATACTGTTCACTTAAGTGGAGAGCAAGGAAAATGTCTTTAAGCTAAAATGATATATTTAGCAGGTTGGATTGCGTAAAATGTTGAACGTTCATGTGCACCAACAAGTCAACAATGCACTGATTCTCTGGGCAGCTTGAAAACGTCTTTGTGCTTGTATTTTGCTATTGAGATCGGCCCTACGAGATTGACCCTACGTAAAATAATACAACCAGAAGGAGGATTACAATGGCAGCTCCCAAGAAATACTAGAAGACACCAACACTGATTTACGTACCGATCCTGACACCTCATTCGATCACAAGACGCTTTTGGTAGTTGTCCGTGTGCCGCAAATCTTTCCGAAAATGGAAAATGTGGTCTCACTGTCCTTATTTGTGCAATTAAAGTATATCTTTTAAATCAGCGTCTTCAAATTGAGGAGGTTTTAAATCCTAGCGCGTCCCTGGTGGCCTTAGTCACCTTTTTTTAATGTATTGATCTCACTATTTAATTTATGGCCTCCTCATTAACTAAAAGCCCCATAATGAGAGTCCTCATTTCATTTTGTTTTCAACTCATTTCACATACAAGTTAATGATGATAATCCAAGGTCGGTGCAGCCAGCAGACACAGGTAGCAGATTGTTTATGCTCGAATCGATAACTCTCAAAGTGCCACTTTTAAAAGCATTTTACTTTTGTTAAGTGGAGGTGGAGGTGCAATGTACGTGCATAACTAATTTTAAAAGATTCAGTTGTTTATCGCAAATGATCAGCATCCTATTCTGCAAGTGCGTAATTTATGTGTAACTAACATTTTGTGTGATCTACAGAAGCATTTCCAATCTTCACCTCTTTGATCTCCTTTAAGGTTTCCACGTTTAAAGCCTCACAAATTCTCCCTTATTTTAACATATTTGATGCATGAGCGTTCTGGATATATTTTATGTTTACCCTCAAACACACACCCAAGTGTTTCTAATTCCTGTCTGACTCATGCATCTTCTCGTCGCACTTCCTCTTGAGCTGGAAAAAGTCAGGCCTTTTTGCTTTTAGGGCCCTACTTATCCCGTTGCACTCTTCAAATTGGATTGAGAAGGAATGCAGCGGTGTGAAGGGAAAAGCGCATGACCGGCACACAAACAAATCACTGATCACAAGGTGCAGCTACTGTATTTGTGCAAAGACACGGAGTTCTATAAAAAACTATTTCCAAAGCATGAAATTAACTTCCCTCAAGCCTCAAAAGCAGATTGGACAACAGATTCTCAATGCCACGCATGAATCCACGGCAATATTTACTGCAAATGTCAGGAAGAGTTCAGCAAGCCCTTTCTTTTATTTTGTGATTTTATGTTTCTCGGCAAACCGAGACTCAATGTCATATGCACACAGTTTTATTGTCCAATTTTAATACTTTAAAGTTGATTCAGTCATTTTGAGTCATTTATTCTTTTATTAGGGAATGCAAAATACATAATGTTCTGTGGAAACAATAGACTGGTCACTAGCCTTCATTTAACCTTCATTTATTTTCTTCTCTGGATTACTGTTTTACCTGGAATCTCCCCCTGTAACTTTGGCTATGAGGTGGTACACTCTGAACAGTGGCTAGACAATCAAAATAAATCAATAAATGCCTCATATTATTTGAGGTAATTATAATTACCTCAATTATAATTATAAATAATTATAAAATATGAAACCCTGTCATTTGTACTTTACAGGGTGTGACAGCGGAAAAGAGGGGGGACAGGGGAATGCTCTCCAAATTGAATGATTGGTAGCCCCCCCTCAGCACAGACTATATCATAAGGGAAATTGCTTGTCACCTCTAATATTTCAGAAAGGGTGAAGATGAAATGGCTTGGTTATCTATTACATCTAAATGAACACGTCTTTCAATTACATCTACAAACCTTTTCACTATTACCACTGCTTTGTCTGTGCCACCTGTGTCTATTCCTGGACCATGTGTGTAGAGATAATTGTGTGGCAGGGGAAGGATTTAGACAGAGGTCAAAGTTCGAGGATGTCCAAGTGGCTCTTTAGATCAAGGTCGGGCGCTGCTATTGCTACAAGTGTCACTTATAAAATCAGTCATGCATCGACCTCAGCTGTCCCGCTGAAGGACACCGGGGGTCCCCTCTTTAGACCAGTAGTTCAAGTCTTACATATCTGTGTCATAGCTCTTGTCTGCTCGGATAAACTAGACATTTAACAAAGAACTGCTGCATTCAAATGTAATTTATATCTCAATACATTATCTCGCACTATTTTTTATTTTATTAAAAAAAAAAAAAAAACTCAGACAAAAGTTTAACATAATGTATAATACATTTACAGATCACCCGCGACCCCTAACGTGAACAAGCGGTAGAATATGAATGAATGAATGAACATTTACAGTTCACAATTTTGTCATTGTAGCTGTTTGTTTGAAACTAAAGTCTCTCATAAGGTTTTTAGTCTTTTTCCAGTGTAAGTAAACACCTCTCATGAGAGCTCAATCTTGGGGAAATGTTATCGCTCGATATTTTGTGGAATTAGATCTTTTAGTTTAGAGAACCTTTTATTTTTACCTCCTGTTAAGATCTGTACTCAATATTTTCTTCTGGAGAAAAACACCTTCAGATGAGATTTACAGTTTCATTTCCATCCTGATGAAAATAAAAAATAAAAATCTATTTGCTCATGTAGGCATATTTCTGGTTTCCGAGTGAGTGAAAAATTTGCACTATTTCCATACTATTTAACTATTTATAACAAACAAGTGCATCGTACAAATGCTGAAAAAGACTGAAAATGGCATCTATAAACAGGAAGCCGAAACATTCAATTATTTGGCCATGGTTCCTGTCAGGTGATTGTAAAGACATTAAAGCAAAGCAATAAAGCGGTTAATCTAGTAAATGCAAATGTTCTTGTATAGCTTCATTATAAGACATAAGCAAATAATTTTCAATGGACCACTTTTCGTACTTTCATAGAAACTGTACTCAAATAGAATAACAAGCCGTATGCACTTGCCAGTGATTTTCCCTGTAGGCTTTGCCCGGTTTTTCAGATGTATCAACCTGTTTAACATATGGATGAGCACATAGCGTTGCTCTGATTTTATAAGACACAGTGTAAATGTGCGCTCTGTTTTATCCTTGAAGTTTGTGCGTGTATACTTTGTCATGTGACCCAGCTATCATATGACCATGTCCTTCTGCAGTCACCCCATCCCTCTGGAGGGGCATGTCGGGCCTTCCTCCGCCCTGTGTCTCCTGCTGTAATGATCCACAGAACCTGAGCCCACCCCAGAGATGGAGACATGAGACGAGCGAGCTGGAGAGAGGGCTGGAGCGATCAATAGCTTTTAACGGGAGAGAGCTCCGAGTTCATATTATAGATCTCTGATACACAATAACAGTATGAACATATCAGGTGTGATGACAGTATCATTGTGGGACAGTCTTCATGATCCTTAGGTTTTCAAGCCATTCCAAATTTGACATACAAGTGCATAGAATTATGCTCCCTCTGATAGTGCCAAGTTGCGGAGCACAGATCTATGTATGATGATCGCGTGTAAACTCAGGAATATACAAACCTTGTCATCAGTATGGGACCGAACAGCTGAGTGCATTTCAACACTTCAGCGCCATGACTTTGCATATTTGCATCTTTTAAACTCAAGCAACAATCTTTTGTCAGTAAAAGCATGTAGTATGAAGCAGAGTTTAGACTAAATATATTTGACTATTTTATGTTAAATGGAAATGATTCAATGTCTGTATAGTTTATGTTCAGGATATTCATATAGAATAATAATATCAAACAGTGTGATTGATCACAAGGAAGCAGGATTATTATTATTACCGGTACTTTTTTTTGTGACACATTATTCTATTGGCTAATTGCGTTAAATTTAACATTTTCTTATTTATTTATTTGAGATGTAATACTCTTAAGCCAGTGCTTGTGTACATATAATTTGGCTTTGGTATTTTATTTTTTTTCATGACATATAACAACACAAACAAAGCAAACCGAATACAACATTTTTACTCCCTTTACTTGCCTTCTGTTCTACTTCTTCGTGTTTTTTTTCTTATAGCCTTTATAGTGTTTTTTTGTGTTTCCGAGCCCTAAGAATGCTACAACTGAGACAGCTTTAAAATTCAAATCAACACTGAAGTCTGTACTTAATTTGCTAAATGCAGTTTACCTTTCCATTGACCCAGTGGAACCTTTTTTGATAACAAGCAATTCAACCTGACAACCAAACCTCCTTCTAAGGACGCTTCAGCTCTAAAACTTATTGTTCCAGCCTAATGTGACAGATGCCATAGTAATCAGAAAATCCATACAAACCACTTCACTTGCCACTGCGTAAGTGAATGTTGCTAGTTGTAATTATCCCACTCTGATAGAGACACATGCCAACTATTAAAAAGAACTCAATCCTGGTGCTAAACAAACTACCTTCACACCACTTCTGCCTGCATCAATTCTTTTAGTTACGCTTCATTATTTCCGCAGAGTGGTGCGATTTTGTGAAACAAGTCTGAAACCAACCAAGAGGCAAATTACAGTAGCGACTATGTACTTGATGACTTGAACGTGCAGCTGCATTCTCTATACTTTTGAAGCTCTTGATTATAGACTTTGCTGTTGGTTTATTATGAAGGAACTCCGGTAAGATTTTACTGACATCTGAGCTAAAGGCTAGCTGACTTTAAGTAGAGCTTTGTGACCTTGTGTGCTTCTTGTAAGCGTCTAGTGACCACTGAACATCCTCTTTTACGTGTTACTAGTAAGGAGAGCAGATAAATGACATAAATGTAATGAAATAAAAAAACATTTTGTATACTTGAACGTGGGCGTTTGCTTCACCATTCATTGTGAAGGAATGTTTGATTTGACGTAAGTCTGAGTAGCATGGACTGGCAAAGCGGTCGTGTCCGAGCAAGGGGCTGCGATAGAGAATTCATATGACTGGCCATGGTTTGAACAACATGCGTTTTGTTGATGTTGTATTTTAACTGACTGTCGGTTGAATTTTGGGCTTATATTTTGTCAAGTAGAAACTACCTGCAGTCAAATGAATTTTTACACGCATTTTGCCACTAAAATAATAATTATAGACTACTTTTGACTTCCAATACTGATGACAGATGCTTTTATTTCATACTAATTTTAGTGCAAGGTCTCGAGAGTGGCACTGCCAAATCACTGTTTGATCCAACAGCAGTTTGAAGCACGCTCAGGGACTAGATGTGAGACAATAAACAGGTAATTGACTACAATGGTTAAAAATAAAATCAACTTTGAAGACTAAAAAAAAAAAAATACCTTGAGAGCACATTTTGTAAGGATTTCATCATTTCTGAGTCCACCATTTTAAACGGGTAGAGGTGTAAATATAGACCTAAAGGCTTTATATCATGCCTCACTTGCTCATTTGCACTCCTCACTGTACATGACAACATGGAACGCCAAAAAAATCCTTACAGTGAGCATCTTCTTTCATCCACACACCTCCACTTCACAGCAATACGCTCGTTGTCGTCTCCATGTGAATACTAATTCCATGATCAAACAACACGCGCTCTATCAGGCTCTCAATCTCATTCATAATCCCTGTTATTATAAGTAAGCAGTAATCGAAAGCTGGCCAGATACCACCCCCTCCTCCACAGCTGAATGACGACGTACAGCGTATATATACTGCAGGAAGACATACAAATCTAGATTGACGAGAATGCCATGGAGCAACAAGGGAATCTATAGCAGACAGCAAACCCGCATGGATCTTAAAAGACGGGGAAATGCAGGCTTAAAAGTGAAGGGGGTTGTGAAAAGATAGCAAGGTTGTGCTAATTTGACGTACAAAGCCGCTGTCTGTCAAGGTGATGGACTGGTGGTGTGATGCTGCTAATGTGAACGTATTCGTGCAGACTGCTTTGAATGCCCGCAGTGTCAAACTGTGAATGCCTGACCTTACAGGGCAAAACAAAGCTGCATTTTGAAATGGTAATACATTATGCTATCCAATCAATTTGTATGTGGAGACATTCAAATTCAAAGCGGAACAGTGATGAAAACATACGATGCTAATTTTAAAGAAAAAGCACTAGATTCTTTTGTCGCTTTGGTAACTGGCAATAATAATTTTCTATTCTTTGTAAGTTTGAGCTTCGCCAGCCCACTCCTCTCACAGAAAAACACTGGATGTGAATGATGATCTGTGTTGAGAAACTAAATAATTTTTCTCAAAATGTTTATGGTAATTAACAAACATACCATTTTCTTAAATTACCCCATCTTCATTGTTTGGATATAGCAGAGTGAGCTTTTATGGAGCCGTTTTCTTTTATCTCTGAAAGTATGGGCTGCTTAACCCTTTTCTCCTAACATGAGCGTATTGTGCCACATATGCAAATTGTAATGTGAGGGGCGTATTGAACAATTTAATATTATATTGAGTATTGTTGCGTTCCTGGTATGAGGATACTTTAACCTTATCCTAACTCAAGGCCATTGTTTATAAACCAATCAAGGCCAGAGGATCAAGTTTGAATATTAAACTATTTCTAGGGTACTTTCACAGAACACAACAAGGACGTAACACCTTTGACATTTAAATCAAAGTCAACTACGTTTATAAGGTAATGAGGTACACTTTGTATGGTACACGTTATTGTCCCAGGAGGGAAATTTGTCCTCTGCACTAGAGCACTCCTAATGCTAGTTTCTAGTACTGATAATTGTGGATGGCTAATTTTGCCGTAGTTCCTTGTTGGACCAATTTAGATTTCACTCATGAACAACAAAAACACAATTTACAAATGTGTGCAAAACATCTTTATGGCATCATTTACAATAACTAACAATAAATTGAATCGTTTTACTACTTACTTTGGCTGTTACTGCGTCCAAATGGAAAGACAGATTATCCAAAGAGCTAAAAATGCTAAAGCCGTGCAAATATAATTTGAGTTCATCCTCCAGTGCACATGGCTCACTGAAGCATTACTCATCACAGATCTGACTGAATGCATCTCCAGACGCTAATCCCATTTACAGTGTGCTCCTTATTCATCATTGTGTCATACCATTTGTCTTATGTCTCCATTTCATTTCCTAATGCAGAGGTTAAAGCTCATTAGTCTCCGCTCTCAGCACATGCCCCGTTAACTCCTCAAGTCTGCACACAACATACAGACATACTACATTTTATTTCACTTTCTTTTTAATTGGCAAGTGATGATAAAACAGGGTTGTCTGTACATCATAAAACCTATCAAAACAGTTTAGAACAATTTAATAACATTTTAAAATTAAAGATGCAATTTAAGCAAAGCAAAGAAAAATAGCAGCGCTCAAAGAATCCTGTGCCATGACGTTGCATTTCTCTGACACAAAGGAAAAAGCCAGGCTGTACCCAAAATAGCATGGGCCTTAATAAATATTTCAGCGACTCAGATGGAAGCATAAGGAGGAGGGGCACAAAAGGAAGTTAGAGGTAGAAAAACGAATCACTTCAATATAATTTGCCACAAATAAGAACGCTGATGTGCACACACAATAAAATATTTGTTTAAAATTGTAGCCGCGTAATGAAGATGTTTACATAACATATGCTGTAAGTGTTGTTTGCAGTGTGGTTGTAGCCAAAGAAAACATATCAACATCAAACCATTAAGGCTTAACAAAGTGCCTGGTCATCTTCTACTAACCAAATTCGCAGAGAAAACTCACAATTACTTTATTTACTCTTGATTTGTGAATGATGAAGCGTGACTACCGGTAAGTACAAAAGTAAAAGTACTGAACTTAAGTTAAAAAAAATAGGCACCTGTATTTTTTGAGTAGATTTTTTGAGAGCAGGTATCTGCAATTTTTACTGGACAGACAAGTAAAATTATTTATACGGTTTTAAACCTGCTGAAAAGGCTGAGGGGTTCATAAAGAGGCTATATAAATGACCAGGAAATTCTCTATCAAGATCACAAATTGATGCTTTAACTGTTGAATAATTAAATTTTGACACCGATTTTGAAACCTGTTAAATTAAATTGTAGAAAAAGATTCAGTTGTACCTCCATTACGATTTAAGGAAAGATTCTCTTTTTTAACCAAGATTGGCTCCTTAACTCCTCTTTCAAACCATCTTTTCTCCCTGCACAGAATCTCCACAATCTGATTGTTCCACTATCAGAGGAGAGGATGAGAAGCTCCAGATAGAAGTATATAGGAAACCTACACACATGGATCAGTACTTGCTCTTTGGCTCTAACCACCTGATCACCCCCACAAGCTGGGAGTGATCAGAACACTACAACACAGAGCACAAGAGGTGTCCACCAGCTCAGAGGGCAAGAGGAAAGAGGAAAAACACATCCGGAATGCTCTCTCAGCCTGTGGATACCCGACTTGGACACTTAACAAAGTGAAGAAAACCAAAAAGCAGGACAAAATGGACAAAAGGGAAACAGAACCAAAGAGTGTCTCTATCCCTTATGTCTCGGGACTGTCAGAAAAACTGCAAAGAATTTTTAGACAACACGAAGTCCCTGTTTATTTCAAACAAGGCAACACGTTAAGACAAAAACTGGTTCACCCGAAGGACAAGATGCCTACACAGAAACAGAGCAATGTAGTGTATTCTATCCAATGCAGTGAAGACAGTTGCAAAGAGCGGTACATAGGGGAGACTAAACAGCCACTTCACAAGAGGCTTTATCAGCACAGAAGACATGCGAGTTCAGGACCCCAGAGCGCCGTGCATCTTCATCTTAAAGCCACAAACCACTCTATTGAAGACAGTGAGGTGGAGATTCTGAGCAGGGAGAAAACATGGTTTGAAAGAGGGGTTAAGGAGGCAAGTTGTTTACCCTGGAGACGCCCGAGGCATTCTGATGCTAATCAGGTACTCAATTAGGAGGGAGCGAAAGTCAGGGTACAATAGGCCCATCTCAGTTAGTTTCAATGGCCCATTATCAGGGGTCCCACCCTGTGGACAGGGCTTTCACAGAGTAGGATATAAACCAGGGTTCTCCGACTTGTTTCACAGATTGAGAATGACTCTTGGAGTCCAGATGACTACAACTGAATCTTTTTCTACATGGAACACTCCTGGACGAATGAGGGATTACACAGACCTGTTAAACAAACTGTTATCAAAAAATCTAAACTTTTGTGCCGAAGCAGCAATGAGGGTTACTCCTGAAAACACACTAATCACTAATATGCCATTAAATCATTATTCAAACTTCATGTCAAATAATTTCCTGCGGTGCAAGATGTACAAATCCAAAAAGGACAGACTTTCAGCTGTGCTACAGTGGAATACTTAAAAGAAAACTCTTTTTGAAGAGTCAGTCAGTGCATACTATTTGCATCTGCTGGATGCATAATTCCACAATCTAAGTTTAAAAACCGATGTGCTTAAATCTAGGGCAGCATAATCCGTTTCTGATGCAAAACATCCCTCTGATCTATAGTTAGAAGAATCCAACATTTTTCAGTTTGAAACCAGAGAGCAGTAACAAATGAGCAGACACGTGAATGGGTAGATCGTCGCTGTGGGTGCACCTTACAGCTGCTGGCTCTGCTTTTGCTCTTGAAATGAGCAGCGAGCACAGCACACGGCACCGCATTTCAGCACACTAGTTGAGAGGTGTATTGATCTGAGAGAGGAAACCAGTTCACTATTTATGACGCATCCTAAAGCTCTCTGTCCATCCGATGTCAGCACTCTGCCTCTTTGTGATGGATCCATTCACCTGCAGCGCTCCAGTGGCCTTGATCCCAATGAGAGTCTTTCGTTAAATTCTGCAGAGGAAAAATACGGCTGCGTTGTGTTCCTGCTTCATTGGAGGGTTCATCGGAATACTTTCCAAAAACCCTGTAATCTCAGCAGGATATGCGACCACACTTCCCCTCCAGAATGTGTGAGATGTATATTTTTGGAGTATCCTGATAACAATATTCATGTCAATCCAAAAGAAATGTGTTAAACCATGTCTTCAAACGTATTAGTTGAGGTTTGATTACGACAAATGTTAAATACTGTATCACAAATGCGCAGAAATGTCAGCTTATACCCTTATTTGAAAGTTTACAGCATCACTTTTAAATTTTTTTAGCTTTCAGTAGCATTTTTGTTTACTATAAACGATATACTCTGCTGCTGTGACAAGTCGACCATACAATATCATAGTAATCGTTGTATGGACTACCGGTATATAAACTCCTAAAACGCGTACGAAAATAGCGTAGCTGCAGGAAGAGGCGTGAAAGGGGTGTGGTCCTGCTCCCGAACTTAAGATAACAGACTTATCTCCATTTACTGTATCGGCTTACTTAATAATATACACAGTCACCATATGTTAAGCTTTATTTGGTTTAAAATATATTTAAAAAGTTGGAGTGTACAATAGAAATAATTGTTTGACTAATCGAAAAAATTATGGCTGACTAGTCGACTACAAATACAATCATTCGTTGCAGCCCTATATACTCAATATTCAAATTTCACATATCTTCAAAACAACATTAACAATATTATCTAAATTGTAAAATAAGTGTTAAACTACTATTCCTGGTGCGACTGACAACTGAATGACTATTGCACCAAATTCATATCAAAAGCTACTATTAATACTTCTATGTTTTAGCAATAAAAAGGTCTGTAATAAGATTGACACCATGTAAAATTCCAGACATAGCAAGAACATCCAGAAGTCCAGCTTCGTCCTGGGCTGTGCTCTGGACTTGGTGCAGGAGGTGGGGGACAGAAGGGTCCTGGCTAAACTCACGTCTCTGCTGGACCATGAGTCTCACCACCTGCAGGACACTGTCCGCTCTGGAGAGCAGCTTCAGTGACAGACTGATCCACCCTCGCTCTGTGAAGGAGAGGTTTCGCAGGTCTTTCCTTCTGCTGCTGTCAGACTTTACAACAAACACTGTTGGTCCTGAACGTGTCATTCAGCTTTCATAATCCTGTGCAATACTGTTATACTACTGCAATACTGTTATACTCCTGTGCAATACTGTGACACAATGTCAATCATCCCTGGTGCAATATTTTCTGTCCATATGACAGCTGTAAATAAGAGTGTTATTATTATTAAGATGATAAGAGATTTCTTTTTTTCGAAGTTATCTGTTTTCATTATTATACTGTGCATAATCTGTTTCTGTATCCTTTGTTGCAACATTGCAATTTCCCCATTGTGGGACGAACAAGGGTGATCTTATCTTAACATCTCCATGAAGACAAGCTAGTGCATACCTCTCACCATAAAAGTTACATAGTGCAACTTTAACGAGAACTATAAGGCTTAGTGCTAACTTTATCAAGGTTGAAACTGGTCCAAATAGAAATATGGCTTGTCCAATTTCACTACACATTTTAGTGCAGTCGTCACCACCCATAGAAAACTGCCCTACATACAGTATATTTTTACAAGGGTATTTTAGAAATCGGACACATTTCAGATCAATCTAAACCACTGCTGAGTCACAGTATTTGACAAGCTGCTGATTGCTCAGTTTTTCTTTATACTGGTCAAACTTGCCAAGGTGCAGAGTCTGATTTTAGTCAGAGAAAAAAGAAAAAGGGGCACTATGTGGGTCCAAAACCTTCTTTTCTCCATGGAAATGTTTTTTCCTGAAATGTCACACAAAACTGCATACATTTTAGCAATCTGCATTTAGAAAAGCAGAGGACTCCACCAAACCAAGTATTTATTGGCAATAAACGCCTTTAAACTGAACAAATGCAAAAAATATCAGTGCACCATGTTGGAAAAGATTGTTTGTTGCTACCCGGGAGATAATAAAGCGTGGAAAACAGTTCACAGATGGAGAGTACATGAAGGATTCTGATTTCTTAATTGTATTTCTATATTTTCATCAATGCAATAAAACATAATACATTAACATTGTAATGGAAGTCAAACTTAAAGCACCAAATATCGTATAGCAGAATAGTCACGTGGTGCGTCATCTCTCCAGGGCGCGCTGCAGGGAAAATACACATTTAATCAGGAATGCTCATGTATTTGTAGCCTCGTCATTTTGATAGTAGGCTAATATGGCTAACATACACTTACAGCCTGTGTTCCCTTCACATAAGGCTTATATAAGGCTTTTATTTTTTTGCAGCTCCAGACAGATTTGTTTTTGTCTTTTTGGTCTGAAATGGCTCTTTGAACATTTAAGGCTGCCGACCCCGGTCTAGATTCAACTAAAGAAATGATTGGTCAATTAAAGACGTTGTACTGTGCATCAATTAGTCTTCTAAAATTGGTGTTGTGCAGACAAAAGCTCTCTATTAAATATCTCTATGATTTGACCATGTGTCTGTATCTTAAGTGCACACAGACGGACAAGACCCCAAGATCACAGGGGTTTCACACAATTACAAATATTTGTACAGAAAACTATAGTAAACAGTGAAGATAAACATTAACTTCCACATCTCATGATAGCTCACTGCTTTCTCCTTTCTGCTGTTGTGAATATTAATCCTTCACAACCACCCAAAGCTTACTCCCCGACAAATACACATTTCGGTCAACCGATTAATCGACATAAGCAACTAATGGTCCATATTCCTAATTCCAGGCAATGCAAAGCCATTTTCCTGAGACAGACGCATCCTCCACCAAAACCGTATGTAGTGCACCTTTAATAAGGCAGTAAAAACAGATTTGGAGGGTAAAAGATATGATTTGTAAAGCTGGTATTTTTTTGACGCTAAGGCTGGGGTGTCGTAACCAGAGGCTGTTGGCAGAGACACGGTTTAATCGGCTAATGCGCTGGTGTGGATCCTGCAGCAGCTACAAGGAAACGGTAAAAGAAAGAACACAGATTTTCTAATGAGAGCGAGCCATCAGTCTTCATAAATGAATGAGAAGAATGAAGTATGACTCAAGGCTGGGTGGAGATGTGATGTAACTAATGACTGTGGGTTAATGGATAGAGGTGTGCTGACTCCTCCTTTTGACTAATCTACGTGTGTTAGACAGATCATTACACTGTAGATGTGCAAACACTGTAACCCAAGTTACCGAGATACTGTAACTTGGGTCCACATTTTAGAACAATATCCCAAGAGAATGGATGTTAGTTGTAATTGTAATTATTTAAGTCACAATATAATCGTAAAAATCGTATAATCAAAACTGAAATATCGTGATTTTAGTTTTTTATTCCAAAAAATAGACCTACCGGTACTTAAATGTAAAATACTGTTTTTGTCACATTAACCTTATTTTGACATTCAGAAAACTCTAATTCATAAAGCTGGTCCCAACATTGAGAAATAGTAATGTATTAGACGATTGGAATGAAAGAAAATTTGAAATATGAATATAATATGAAAAGAACAATTTCTCTGTTGTTTGTTTGCGGTCTCCGTAATCGAGAATAATCTTTAAATTGTGATGTTTTTTCTCACAATAATCATAACACTAACACTACTCCCAAGGCTTGTCAAGAAAAATCTATAATTGTGATTATTCATGTCACAAATTCATCTTAAAAACAAAAAAAATAATAGTAATACCAATTAGTGACAATGTTAGAAGCAAAATAAGGGGAATGGTCATCTGAGACAGTGTGAATTAATTATTTTATTGCTGTTTATTATGGTGTCAGTAATCTAGGGCTGCAACAAGTTACCGGTAATCGATTAATCGCAACTAATCGATTTATAGGAATAGTTGTCAGCTAAAGTAATCTAATAATCATTAACTAGTCAATACACAGAATCCAAAACATGCCATGATCTGAGAGAAAATGTTGTATTACTCAGACAGAGCAAGAATCACATAAAAATGACATGTAGATGTAAATGTTGTATTTTTAATGAAAACACACTTTCATCTGTAAATAACCTCCACCAGGATGTCCTCAGTTCAGATCTATCCAGGTAAAATTTTATTAAAATGTCATAATCCCTGGCCTTTCGTAATCAATCAAAAGAATAATCGCCAGACTAATCGTTCACCAAACGAATTGTTCACCAAACTAATCGTTAGTTGCAGCCCTACAATAATCATGTATAATCATAAAATCATTATCCTATATTAATTGTAAAACTGAAATGTGATATAACAGCTTCAAGCGAAATTAAATGGACAAAACACTGCAAGATTTCACTTAAACAGCGTAGGCAGAGGGCACAAGAGACAGAGAGGACCTTGAAAGGAGCCTTGAATGCACTGAGGAACACCGGAGGGCTACAGAGGGACTAGTGGGACAAAGATCAGCCTTGTGTCAGTGAATGCACCGCGGCACAGTGCAGCTCTGTCTTCCTGAGAGCCAGAATGTCCGGGAACTGCAGTGACGCATGAATACAACACGGACATGTGACGCATTAAATATAGTATGCGCTTATATCACACAAACACTACTTCTTTACAGATCACGGAGAATATTAAGACATCTAATAATCAGTGCAATGTATTCACAACGCACAGAATTGTATAGAAGAATGAGAATAAAACAATGGAAAATAAAGTGCAATATAAACTGAAGAAATTAGACTTTATTTTGTGGAAAATGGCTATTAAAAGTCTATATTGTTCATCTTCAAGAAAAAGGTTAATATTGGGATTGATCAATAGGAGACATTTTTTAAAATGTTTTTGTCACTTCTTAGTAAGAACTACATCTGACTTGAATGAAACCTTTTATTGCCCCAAGGAGAATTTGCCTTGCACACAATAGCACATACAATTATTACATAAGATAAGTAAGACACATAGAGGCCACAGAAGAACACAGTTGGACGACATTAATATACAATCCATGTGTCAGAGTAGTAGAGTTACAGTTTATTGAGCAGCTTAATACTGTGTGTGGGACAAAGGATGTAATGCGTCTTTTGGTCTTCACTTTTGCGATATATATATATATATATATATATATATATATATATATATATATATATATATATATATATATATATATATATATATATATATATATATATATATATATATATATAGACCATTCTTGTATCAAAAGGAATTAATAATATCTTTCATCACTGGCAACACAATTTTCTTGACTTGTACAATTTAGCCCTTGAAAACCTTTAATTCCAACCAAATCAATGTTTCCCTGGACTTCTGTTACCTTGCAGAAATCCATTCATCTCTTGAGTTGAACCATCTAACAAAACCAGATCTCAAAGTGTACAGTATTTGAACTGCTTAAGCTATAACTCAAAGAGGGAGCAGAGCTCAATAGATTCCCTTCATTCTACTTTGTGTGTCCAGTGTTGGTCGGAGACATCGTAACTCTATAATGAATGCTTGGACACGCACACAACCCTGGTCCTTCTGAGTGAAAACAAGGCTCGTCAGACGGAGGGCAAATACAACTGGATTTTGCCAGTGTTGACTCACAGCGAGAACAGGTGCAAACGGGACTGGCCCAAACATGAGGGATTTAACACTCACCCCAGCTAAACAGAAGTCGCACATAATAACAAAATAACATTCTGAATATGAATGTTATTCTCTCATCCTCTTTTTGAAAACTGAACAATAAAGCAGAAATGTAAAAGTACACATTTTGGTTTGTTCAATTATGGAGTGGATTATGATGGATTCAATTTTGAGATGAAGATAAATGCACATTTTTGCTATTTTATTTAAGGCCCCAAGGATTTTTTAAATAAGCATTCAAATCATCACAGCATCACAAAAGTGGGAAATTCAGAATAGAGTGTTTGTGACATTCTGAGCAGAGGAGAGAGGACTTTCTAAACACGATTCATGAAACACATGTGAAGGAAGCTAAATACAACTGCACATACTGTATGCGTTTGAAGAGGGAGCAATGTTTTGACGTGGTTAAATGTTCCAAAAAATCGTATAAATCGCAATGGCTTCAAATGTTTACAGTTCAATTGACTGACCAGTCTCTAAATACATGCAAACAGAAAACAATCCTTTTTTATATTAAGAATATTTGTGACATATTTGTGTTTGTGATACAGTTTACTTTTATGTAGATTCTCCCTTACATGCTGACAATCCCCATACACGTCCTGACATTATTTGATGTTTGGTGGAGTTCAGTTGCATTAACTTGGCAGGGCAAAAACAACACTGTGCGCTGTCCCTTTATGTCTTATCACCATTCTGTTTGACCCAGATCCTTTGGCTGTGTGCACATGCCAGCGTCTGTTTATTCCTACATTAGACATGAGACAACCGTGCTGATGCTCGACTCGATTACGTGCATGACAGGAGCGCCCGCCTGTCTTTTTAGGCCAAGCTGCGCAAAGTGGCGAACGCCCAGTAAACTGCATAGGATAGCACATGCTGGAGACTGCGTGGTTGCCTCAAATGAAATGTAAATCCTGTTTGGAAAAAAACCGGATGCTTGCACGACTTGCAGGGTTTGTGCACGCTGAATCTTGCACTGCAGTAAGGACTTCTGGTAACACACATTTAAGTTCTGCTGCTGAGAGATATTGAAAACATTTATCATCCAGGAAAGCTTTCTTGATGGCAACATGCTTAAACAAGAAAGGAGTTAGTAGTGTAGCTTTTGGTTTAAATACGCTTCTCAAAGATTACAATACTGAAAGAACCACAAATGCGTTGGAAACCCCCTAGTGAGCATAATTCCCGTGCATGTAAATTGTTCTTGTCCATTCTTTAGTGGGTTACAAAGCAAGGACAAAGATGACTTTAGCTGCATTATGTTGCCAGAGAGGAGAAAACAGGCTCTGGTTTGTCATACAGGGCAGACAGTGGGGGCTCTGGCTGCCGCTGACAACCTACACTCTCCTCCCTCGCTCAAAGCACCGCCCCTCTTGTTCTCGCAGCAGAAAACAGTGGGCGCGCTACGAAACAAGAGGCTGTGTCAAGAAGACGCATGAAGGCCAGAAAAGTGCGTTACAAGATCAGAGCGGTGTCGCAAAGGTTTACTTCATCAAACATTGTTTCACGGGATGTGTACAATTTTTGATGTGATTTCAATCTTAATTTTATGCATAAAGCGGATTTTTTTTTTTTGTATTAGTGCCATCTAACACACAGAAACTCATAATACAATCCAGGTAATACTACAAAGTCTGAACTCCAAACCACATGCTTTTGCCGACACAATTTATAACAACAAAACAAAAGCCATTGGATCTCAATTTAATAAACTAACGATTTCTTTAGGTCTACCACCTCATAGATAGTAGACGTCACTTGTATTGCACAGTTTTGGTACTAAGCCATTAAACAAACCGCAATAAAGCAGTAGTTTGTGGATCATTGAAGCAGAAAAGGAGACTTTTATTCTGAGTCTGGGCCAACTAAAATGGCGTTAAGAGCAGGACACGTGGCTACTTTGCATAATAAACAATGTAACCTCCAGTGACTCTTACAGTTCTAAACCGCCGTCATTGAAAGCATACTCATCTTCTCAATAATTGTCTGATGATTGTCTAACCCTAACCCAATTTGGATTCACACTGTTGATTAGTCGTCCAAAACCACCATTCCCATTTATTGACACACTCAGTCATCGACGCATCACACATAGAGCCTTAAAAAAATGACCTCTGACGCCTCTCTGCATCACCTCTCATGCCCTCAAGCAGGCGCTACAGATCCCTGCCAGCCAAGTCTGTATGTTTTCTTCTTCTGCCAAAGGACACTTTATCGAGCTCTTTGTTTGTGGTGACACCGTTTATGTGACTTTCCTTTCCTTATCGGCTCGCAGGGTTTATTCGTCAGGACAGTTTCAGCGGGATGAGAGAAGGGAGGACATGCAGCATATTGTCGAAGCCAGGATTCAATCTCACAAGGCTGCGGCCGGCTGTGCGTGGAGCGTGGTAGATGTGCTGCCTCCTTAACCACATGAGTTTCCTATTGTATCAACAACCAATTCCACCAAATTGTTTGTGTGGCCATTCATTTCTTGATAAGTGAGCTGCATAGGAGAGCTTCATCCGTCAGACAAACAGTGCTCAATAAGTGTTTTAGCAGAGTCGGTGTTTACGCTGCTCCAGGCGTTAGACGTAGCATTTAACCGTGCTCTTTGTCTGACCTGCCTCGCCTCTGAGATGAAAACCAGCTGAAGCGTGCATGTCAATGATATCGTGGGAATCAATATATATGTCACCGGCTACATTTACACATTTTTGATCAACAAAATTAGAGGAATTCCGATTATAGATGAACAGCCAATGAGCAGCCGGGCCATGTCCCCTCAAAATCATTGTTATCTCGTCATCTGTCTTTGGTCATCTGGAAAATGTTTTACTTCCAAATCAAATCAATACAATGCATTCATTAGTCACGCATGGTTTTGCAACAAAATTCACACAAATGTTTTGTATTTTAAAGAGTTATAAACCACTCATACATGAAATATGACGTTACAAAGGAATTAAATCATGATTTGAAGGGATTAATAGGACTACTAGAACTGCAAACCTTCAAGTTTGGATTTTGGACCATTTGTTGGGCATAGATTCTTATGAAGCAGAGGACGCTGCACCGAACCGCCTCTCTTCCTCACCCTCCATCCTTCCCTAACTCATGAACAAAACCCCAACATACTTTAACTCCTCCGCTTGAGGCACGGACCTGGAGAGGACAAGCCATCTTTTTCTGGTTGAGAATCATGGCCACACATTGCAACGATTTTTATTCCAGCCATTAATATTTCAGTGTCCTCTGAAACCAGGCACCTTTCTGTTACTACATCAGTGCTTCTTATTGGTCTATAACCTGTACACTTGCTCCTCAGAGAGTCTCCATCTCACGTTATTAACCTCTAACCTTCACCATCTGATGCCCGCTCCAGCTATTACTCTCCTCGCTCTGCTCATAGCCCATATCTCTTTTGGACGTCTTCTCCAGCTGTTGCATTGATCCTCTTATCTTGTTCACATTTATGCCCTTTAAATGCCTCTGTTCTTAATCACTGCTCTGGTTTCTTCAAGGAGCACACTTTTTTCTTTTATCCTCCATTCGCTCTCTCTGCCACGACTTCCCCAGGAGGCCACAAGCGCATTAGGATAAGAGCTACTCTACCTGTCTCCTGACTTCTGTCAGGCTCTTGGGCGCGGCTGGAATATACGTAAAAGATAAGTCAAAGTGTTGTATGTCGAGAGACGTACTCAGGTCTCTTAAAAAGCAAATCAGCCATGCCATGTATTCTATCAATTCTATGCCAATTGGGAACCATACACACTTTTCTGTGCTGGGCAGAAGGTGTAGAACGTGTAGGTGTAGAACAAAAAACATATGATTGATATTAGATTTTTAGGTTTTAATATTGTATCATTTTGTTGTTTTGCTCATTGGCTGCAGTGATGGCTCATCTTCATGAACAATTTCAACACGAGCCGTTTTGGATCTAACCTCATTAGAACTGTGATATTCATCTTTTGCTAGTTTATGAATCACATGCATACAGTTTAGATAGTTAGGTATATTCTAATAAAAAGTACTACATGGTTAGGTTTTCATCACAATAAAAGCACATCATTTTTTCATGGGATTCTTGGAACTGTCTAATATTTGTTATTAATTTCCAATCCTCAAGTTAGGGGTGGGCAATATTGACAATATTAATGATAATGATGATTCATATAATGATTAATAATTCAATTCAGTGTGCTAGAATGTTGTTAAGCATCAGACAAATGTGAAAGTACTGCAAAAATTACACACAGAAATGCATTAGTAACACATTACAGCAGTTGTTTTCCCATCAGCTCATTTTGAGATTTTTTTTCTTTAGCAAACAATATACCAAATATTACAATCTTGAATATCTTCAAAACAACGTTCACAATATTATGGATACAATATTTTGCCCAACTCTACCTCAAAAAATAACATCTGAAAGAATTTGGGTCTCTCATTTAGGTTTTTCCTTTGGTTGAAAACATCAAGATTCTTGTGAAATAAAAGGGGAAAAAGCACTTTTCCACAGGGACAAATGACACATAAAAGCCAGCCATGTGATGCTTGAAGATAGTCATGTGTTCGTGTCTGCAGCAAGTATAATGTCTCCTTTTTAGAACGTAATTGTTTTGTTTAAAATAAATAAGTTACACAGAAGTGCTTATTACTTTTATTTCCATCAAGGGAGAGAGCGATATGGCCTTTTCCTAATTGCCTGAAGCTCCAAATCCACTGACTGTGGCTTCACTGTTGTACACAGCCATTCTGACCTCTGTTCACCCCAATATCTTCAGGTTTTTTTTATCAGCCTTAATCATAGGCAAGTACTTCATGTATTTTACTATTATGCATTAATCAACTTCAACTGGTTAAGCGAGTTGAGTTGTAAGAGAAAACAGCTCTGCCTTTTGGGTAAAAGTGTGTATTTAAAAAAAAATGAAGACACTTTCATTACAGCATGACTATTAAATACTACTATAAAGTACTATATACATGAAATATGCACCAAGGCGTTTTGGGCCAGAATGGTTGCACACAGGGGTGTGGGCCTCATTTTGTAGGGAGGGACCTGAGGACCTGAACACCTCTGGTCCACGCACATTTTAACGTATATAGACATTTGAAGAATGTTTTGATAAAATTGCCATATCATGAGCAATACTCCGAGAGAAAGACAGCTGAATTCAACCAATTAAAATAATTTTACATACTTGGGAAATGTAATTGACAATCGAGCAAGGGGCAAAGAACTCTCCACACAAATTAATGGGTGTCTGGATCTCAATTAACACTGCCCTCAATAACAAACAAAAGAAAAAATATGAAGATAAAACAGTTCTGCTTACATAAGAGGACATTTTGTGGAAAATATTTTGTTTTTCTCCTCCCCTGCCAGAGCGAACAATGCCCCCATTCTTCAGCAGGCCTTGATATTAGCTGCGGGTCTGGATGACTCTGTTGTGTTCATTTTAGTTGTGTGGCTTTGGCCTGTATTGATGCATCATTATTTTAAGGGGACATTTTATTGCGTTATTGTTTTGATGTACGACACATACTCTTTGTACGAGAGGGGCTTGTGCTGCATGTTCTCTGTAACAATAGAAGTGAATTTTGATCTGGATAAACTTCCTCCACATTGTTTTCTGTTTTGAGAAAATATATATGTCTTGTTCATTACCAAATATTTAAGTCGGTTAAGATTTCTTCCTTAGGTTAATGGTCAAGAGTAAAGGGACATTAGAAATATTGAGATTGCAAAACAAGCTGGAGCTGGCAGCTTTGTAAATGTAAATCAATCATTCAGAACAATCCCTGCCACAATCAGTCCTTTCTTTGTCTATTTTTTTAATCAGTGCGAATTTCTGAGTGCGACCCATCGACTCAAAATGAATTATATTTCCGGGGCATAATGCCTCTAACACCAGCCAAATCCATTGCATGAAGGGACTTTAAATTGTGGTATCGAGGTGTAGAGAAGTGAAATAAATGCTGGGAAATCTGACACAAAACCAGAAGTAGTCTCCTCTTTACTACAGCTTTATCCACGTCGTACAGCACCACAGAGACTTGTGAATACAGCTCAAGACAAAGACAAAATGACATCAACATGAAAAAAAGACATGCCGGACATGTCATTGTATTTTAACATTATATCATAGCCATTGATTTTGTTTTGGCATTAGTTCCAAATGTCCTGATAATTAGCTGTTACGAATCAATTCAGACTTTTTAAGAAACCAACCATTCACAGGTTATTGATGGCCTATTTCGTTCCCATCCTTACAACTGCTGTGTGTTCCTGTAAATCTTACTGACAGTCTTCATTGGCAGGACATGCAGCATACAACATATGAAACTATATATTTTAGAGCAGCGACTTGATCGATCGTCTTCTCTCCAAAGAAGCATAGCTGTTGATGGCCCCCTCCATAAGGCTCAGCAGTGCACACTCCGCCGCTGCCTGTCATCTCTCTTCTATGGGCCTCTCTGTTCCCCCACTGTGTGAATGAAACCAAATACAGGCGCAAAGACAATAACCTGGCTTTGAAAACAAGTCGACCACAATAATAGGGTCTCGGTAGGTCCACATAATTCTGCTTTCTGTGGAAAGTGTGTTACACAAGTCCCTAAGGTCTGCAGCAACAGATGAAGGTTCTGACATAAATCTGCAAGTTTTACTTTGTGCAACAACAACAGCAACAACAACAACAACGACACAACGACACAACAACAAGATAATATGAACATTTTTTAAGTCTTATGGTGGTAGTGGAGAGAGGAGGTTTCTGGACTGAAATGAACTTGTCGCTTGACTAAAGACTTGGAAGCTCAGTTTATCACATCTCCCCTCCAGCCTAAGTGGATTTCATCAGTAGAATCAATAGATAGATCAGACTGTAATCTAGATGTTCCTGGGTCATCCTAAAGCAGTAAATACAAAGACTGCCGTGGCACTATCAACAGCGCTCTGGACTAAAGTGGCATTAGCATGGCAACATGCGATTAGCTTTGATCCAAGAAGACACAGGTAGCCTCCAGCTTAGACAGATACCGATCAAAATCTCTGCCTTTGATGATCATACATATATGTGAGAATAGACACGCACTTTCACAATGACCATACGCGTAAAGCTGCAGTGTATCTCTGAAATACGACACACTGTTTAAGTGGCATTGATTGGACGAAAGGGCACTATGCAGAGCACCCTTTTCCAGCATAAGACCTAAATGACATGTCAGGGCACAGAAAGACACGTGGATTTCCCTTCTTTGGCTTAAACAATATACACTAAACTAAGCAGTCTTTTAAAAATGCAGATTGATTCAAATCCAAAAGTATTGCATTGTGTGAAATGTTAAAGTTTCATCATATTGTCTGCATTTGAGGCAACTTGTCTGCATTTGACCGTTGACCGTTTTTTTCTGTTGGATTTAAACGTCACAGGATTCTTTTTGGAAAGAGGTCAAATTTGAAATGAATGCGAACCAACTTAATTAAAGTGATTATTTGGGCAATGACAAGAGTAAACCCTCTCCGCTTGATGTTCCGGTCATCCTAATTGACATTCACTATATTACACAACACTGTATAATGACTAATTCCTTACAAACCATATTTCTTTCTTGCTGCTTTGGATGTTCAGTGGACTCTCTGTGTACAAACAAACTCACAAGTCACATTTCTGATCAGTGTCTTTCCAGCATCTGCCCATTCTTTGATACAACAGATCACTTGCACTGGTCTCGCTCTCTCTCCCTCTCTGTCTGCCTTATAAATAGGCCATTACTTTGAAATGTAAGTATGCTTCCAAAAATCCACGCCCCTCTCACTGCCTGCTACCCACACACACACACACACACACACACACACGCACACACACTGGGCGACACACACTGACCAATGACCCGACAACTTTTTTATAAAGCTCATCTCACTTGAAGGGAACGCAGAGGCCACGTCAGAGGGGCCACGTCAGAGGGCCGTTTGATATCTGCACTGGATGTGTGTCTGGAGTGAGTGCATGCATGTCATTTAGCTGATCTGTGCCGCGTTAGATAACAGACTATGACAAACACAGATTCTGCACTGTTTCTCACTTTACACTTAGTTGTGACTCAAATGAGAACTCAAAGACTTTTTATTTGGAGGTCAGATGTGTAACAACCTTTGTTTTTTATTTATTTATGTGTATTACATTGTTACATTGTTTATGACAATTATGACAACTAGGGACACAGACCTTAAGAATTAGCCCCAGCTAAAAGGTTGTAGTGTGTGACATGAGCTCATGTTACATACTTGTCTCCATCAACTAAACCTAAATAAATACATAAATAAATCTTCTATATGTATATTTTTTGTACTTTGTAATTGTTGTTTTATAAGATGGAGGAAGCCTGGTTGCAACAGTGCAGAAGTAGCCAAACAGCTGGTTTTCAACTGTTGGAAAATGGGATGTAGAGATATGCAAATCTCTCGGTACGATATTATGACGTTATTCATTTCACGGTACGATATATTTATTGCGATATTGTGGACAGAATTGTCGCTACTTTTTCTTTCATTGTCATATTTCAGAGAATTACGATGAAAAAGTGCAAAATAACAGTAATTTCTTATGTTGTTCACTGAAATTGAGCAAAGGATTATGATCTATGTAGTTCCATTTGTTTTTTTAGCTGTCACAACACAATGCATTTAAGCAAAATAGCTTGTAATCCGATATAATGTGGCCCCTACGATATTACTGAGACTTCTGTTGAGGTGATATCACAATATTTTAGTTATCGTTGCATCCCTACTCTTAATATAACACATCTGCTTCTATATTAACACACACTTGCCCACCAATATAGTCACCAATAGATGAAGAATGCTGTCTTAACTTATACACCCAAACAATCAATCTTAAATTCCCCAAAAATAGCTCATTGTAAAACATTGCAGGCTGCTGCTGGCACTTCTTGTGCATTGGATTATCCCCAGTTCAATTTAAATGGCCACAGCTCATCAGAAGACCCCCCTCCTCCACTTCAAGAGGGTAACCAGCGACACCGCACTTCTTTGACTGTCTCCAAAGTAAACCTGCTGATGTAACGAGCGAACATCTGTGAGCCTGAGGGGGCAGTCTTGGGACCATATGCCACCCAAATTTCAGTCTGCTTTTCGGACTGGGGGAGGACCATAGACAATCAGAAGAACTCAACCTATTTGGTCCTTCCTTGCAAGTGTGTGGGATAACTTGAGATGCAAAAGTGCGGCTGATTTGGAGACATTTCGCGTCTGCATTCACGCACTGAACTCCACGACTGTTTTAGGCAATAATTCACGTATTTTCCTTTTACTATGAACTCCCCTGGACAAAATAAGAGATTTTATAATAAGTGAGCGACTGGCAGACGCGTTTGCTTAAGAGCGCGTGGTTATTTACAGGCGCCGGGTTATTATAAACGCCAGCAGACGCTCTCTCATCTTACATCACAGGCTCGAGATAACAGGCAGTTTGTTAGAAGTTGAACCGGAACGTAATCTACGCTTTACGCACAATGCAATCTAGCTGTTTCACCATCTACACTTAATAGGTAACCAAGAGTGCGGCGCGTTCTGATGAAGGAGATCCACATGGTTCAGCCGCGCGGCGCATGCAAAAGCTTTTCTGTCAAACATTTATTCAAAGGGCAGAAAAAAACCCTTCTCTTACCGAGGAGAAGACGTGGAGACCAAGAAGAACCGGACTGTGGGGCAATTATAAATCCTTATTTCGCATTGTAGATGGAGAAAGAAGAGGATGATGAGGGCAAGCACGGGCAGGCTGCTACTGCGAGGGACTAATCCGACTGTCAGTGACAATAACCCGGGGAGGAGGAGGAGGAGCGAGGGGGTGCGCGCTCTCCAATTAGAAACACAGGGATTGATTGTTACAGGACGGGAATAAAGCAGTCAGTGTTCGTGGTTTGGGACGGACTGAGCGAATGTGGTGCAAGGCAGCATCGGGATTTTTTGTCAAATATTTGTATCAAACTTAAATCAGTCGGTAAACTAAACAAGTGATTCCATCGGCTCATTTATAGGCAATGTAGGCCTAAATGTAGACCAATAGAGTCCATCCAAAATAGGCTAAATATGCGTAAAAAGTAATGATATGATGATTCTCAGTTCAGCTGTGTTCACTGTAAGGAGAGCTGGGGGGAACAGCAGACTTAGATTTCCATATTCAAAGCTGAGACGGCAGCGCCCGCTCGTTTGCCCTCAGGCGCTGCCATCTAGTGGTGTCAGAGGGTATGAGACAGAAGCGTCGGTTTGTTTACGCATGTTCAAGTAGGCTGTTGTGCCCAGTCCAAAACATACTGCCGAAAAAACATGATGCTTTCACCGCACTCACTTTGCAATGCAGCTTGATGAACTACTTATTTGCAATTCAAGTTGATTTCTGGAAATATAAAACATGGTACAATGCACTGTTTAAAATAGTTTAGAAGCTATGATATGTGACATGTTGTTGTGGTATTTGTTTTAGTTTTGATTTAGCAAAATATAAGCATACAATGCAATTTTATTTGCATGGCAGTTTATAAAATGAGCTGTCCATGCTGTAATGACAGACATCTGCCCCAAAGCTTCACAACTTTCACCATACTCTATATATGCATGTTAGTATCCTGAGAGTGCAATGACATACGGTGTAAGGTGAACCAGTGTTAGGTGCCATGCTTTGTGGCGTGTTTGTGCAGAGCTATTGTGAACAGTTATATTAGGAGCGGTGTGAAGAATAAAAGTGACATGTTCAAGAGGCCGTAAAGAGGCAGAGATGGATAAACAGGTGCCAGAGCCATACGGCGTACGGCTGGAATGTTCCTAATATAACTATGTTGACAATAGGCCGGTGCAATCAGATACTCTGACTATTGTAGGTCATTTATGTCTCATACACAGCTCTGATAACTTACAAGGAAAGACTGCCCTCTCGTGTTCAATCATGATATGACCGGTGTGTGTAAATTGTGTCAAAGGACCTAGTTTATAAAAAGAACAACACATTTCATATTTTGTATTTATAATAACCCCGTATGTATGTGTTTTATTATACATAACGGGTATGGCCATACCTGCTTGTCAATGCCCGATCTCGTCAGGACCGGGCCTGGTCGGTACTTATTCTGTTTTTATTCTGATTTTTCCACAGTAGCCCCTCGAGGCAATGGGAGACCGCTGGAACACCAGGTGCCACAGTGGGGCGCTGGAGGAAATGTTATTGTGTCCTTAGACAAGACATATGACCTTTGCCTAGTAAAGCGCTTTGAGTGCCTTGAAGGTGGAAACGTGCTATATAAATACAATTATTATTACAGTGTATCAGTAGCAACTTCTTCTCTTATTTTTATAGGGAATGTGATTGGATTGCACCGTATACAAAACCATCTTGTATTGCAAATCAACAACAATATTGCCTGTTGAACACACACTGACACATTCTATGATGATCCAAAAACAAATGTATTCGGTCAGCCAAAACACTGATGAGCAAACAGCAGTACAGATGGGATCTGGCACTGTCTGTGTGTCTTTAATGTGCACCAATTTACCAAGACAATAAAGTAAATCGTAATTCTGATCTGATAAGTGAATATGAGTGAAAAAAATCTTAAACAGTCCATGTCAGTTTTTTTCTGTTAACTAACAGCTTCCTCTTTTCATCCACGCACTTGTTTTAGGAGATACAGATACTTACAACTTAAGCATGCCTCTGATTCGCACATTTTTAATCACTTGAATGCTAAGAATCCAGAAATACAAGTCATTCTGAGGACATCTTCTATAGACGTGAAAGGAATTTAGATTGATGATATGACCTTTTGCATTACTTTAAGCGTGCCCGTTACATGCAGTTTTACAAACGAACCAGCAGAGTGCGTCCACATACTACAGAAGAAATCGAATCTGCAGAAGGTTATGTCTTCTTTCGGTAATGATTATGTTTTCTGCTTTTTTGCCCTTAATATTTACTTTGTCCAGACATTTAATATGATGTCCTTGGCAGACATTACATACAGATTTGAAAAAATAACACTTAATTAAGTCTAAAATGTCTTGAGCACTTTCTCTCTCTCTCTCTCCTTTTTTTTTTTTTTTTTTTAAACAAATACACTTACAATTAAAGCATTTACAAAACTAGACCCAAATAATCTGATAAGAATCTGTGGTGTGCAGTAAAGTATCAGAAACAGAACAAACCCTGCAGTTGACCTCTTTTCTGAAGTACAAGGCATGCAAGGAACTAGAATTTTATTTCATTAAGCGTTCACAGCCTTTATAATGTATGCATAACAAACGCCCACTAGCATTCGTATATATCAGTATGTTCAAAAGATATGCAGATAAAGTTGAGGTTAATTTTCAGAGTTGAGGTTTTATTTTCAAATATATGTGGCAGCTTTAACTCCATCAGCGAACACGCGCCTGAACACTAGCTCGTGTTTAGGAACATCTTCGGACAGAGGTCGTTCTCCCGCACCTGCACCAGGCTCTGAGATGACAGACGTTTGAACTGTTGAGTGTGTGGGTATTGTAGTGTTTTTGTGTCTGTTATTGATGTGATTGTTTTCCGTCCCGCTGCAGAGGAGGAACCCAAAAAAAAAAAAAAAAGTTATATTTTGCTGTATGAAAATAAAATGAAATGAAAAACAAAGACATGAAACTTATTTGATATCGCTGGTGAAACACTGTCTTCAAAGAACATATCACCTTCAAATAAGCCGCGGAAGAAACAAATAAAAACGTCGAGGTGTCAGAAAATAGATTCAGTGTACAGAAAGAGTATAGAATTTTAATAACAACAGCAACACCGAAGAGTAAGGGAGAAACTCAGATAGAATTTTTAATAGAGCTGGCAATCTGCTGTCAGAGGATGAAGAATTGACACACTAAAAGGATGTTGACGCATACTACAACTCAAAAAATAAAGTAAAAGTAAAAACTCCTCTACATATCAGTGTTGAGGCAGGGTGATTTGGTAATAAAAAATGAATATGAGAGTTCAGAGTAGTGTGGGGGTTCTGACAGGCCGGAGAAACCCATGTGGTGAGGGGAGAGATAAAACCTTGGATGAATTTATGTAACATGTATCCTATTTCAAAGGCAGCTACCATAATGTTTGTGTACTTCAGTGTCATGCAGAGTGAAGGGATTTTAGATATACTGTAGACTCACCCAACATGCTCAAGTAAAACACGATCTTAAACAAGCAACTCCTAATAAATATAATAATGCGATGGATGTTGGATTCATTTATAAAAAGTTGTGGTGTAAAACATCATGCATTATCTCTTTTTTCCCCCCTTCAAAATGTCAAAACAATTGCCTACTTCATCTCAAATTGTATTTAGAATATATCTAAAAACAATATAAGATTTGTAAGAAAAAGCGATCTGTCCATTTGTCACATATCACACATCTTAATCTGTCTTTCTATTATATCTCTGGTGAGGCTGAGATTGAGATCATACAACGCTCTTTTGATACTTTCAGTGCAACAAATACAAATCCCATGCTCTGTGAGGTTCATATATGTAAACAGAGAAGATATCCACTTTTTACACTCCCCTTACAGCCCTCAGCTTCTGTTCCGCTGCATCGGTCACAAAGTAACCATGAAACACTGTGCTCACCATCGCCGCTTATCTTAATTAGCTGCTCAGTCATTTATATTGTGTGTATATATTTTGTCTTTTGTCTATCTCATCCACGTTAGTAAATGGATATAACAAAAGATATGAGTAGTCGACAGCAAAACAGAATTGAGCAAGTCCTTTCCCCTTTTATGTTTCCTCTGTTACAGTTTGTGATGAAATTCTTACTTATTTTTATATTATTTACAGGTTTCCGTTATTTTACAGATTATTTTACAGGTTTCCATACATAGTGCGAAATAATGAATCTGATTATATTTGAAGTTTTACAAATTTTTCTTTACATACTGCAACTTGACCAATGTAAAACTAAGATAAATAGTTCCCACGGGGTCTATTTCACCAAACATAGTAATAATAACATGTAACAAAATATATAACATATATAAACATATTTTATAACAATAAAGCATTTTTATTTGTCTCTATTCACCTTATTCCTGAGGTTGTCTTCGGCGCCGCCATGAATCGAAATAAATTCCACACAGCACAGTTTTCAACCCGGAGAAACGGTGCTGTGCTGACCTGTTGGTGCGCATGAACATTTTACACATATCACTCAACTTTATGTCCTACTTTTGCGGCGAGACTATTCCCTCGTTCTCCACTTAAGTGAACTGAGATCCTGTTGCGAGCAGGAGTGCCGAGCCTTACAAAAAACTGAAAACGGAATAAGGCAAATGGTGATGTTATTGCTTTACCTGATTCAATTATTTATTTTGCATTTAAACAATTATACATTTTGCATTCAAAGAGAGTGGTATCGCCTGATGCCATACTGTGGAGCATTGTAGACAAAGCAATAACATCTCCATTGAGACCTGAATAGTTACATAGTGCACCTTCATTCAGTTTGTGTCATATTTGAGAGATTGTCAAATCTCAGGGCATCCCTCAGGGGATGTGTGGCCACAATTTTTCTTCATGAGTTAGAATCACAGACACAATACCTCAATCAGAGCAATCATCAGCCTATTCTCGTCACTCATACTACTTTATTTCCCCTTCAAAAATGCGTCAGAAAAAAAGCCTGCTTGTTTTCTGCGTGCTAATCCAATCAGCTGCGTGAATGGCGGTCAACCCAGAAACCACATGACAAAGATTATCTCTTTAAGGCTGTGTAATGAACTGAAGGCAACACCTGGCAGGAGCTTTATGTGTCAGAATTGACTTATTTTCTACTATTTGTAACAGACCAATGATACATAGTTGAATGAGCAACTCCAAACAAACACATATCAGATCTGTTTTATATTAACGTCATTCATGTTTATCGCGGGGACGTAGCAATAATAGCGGCCATTTTTAACCCGCAAAATAGTTAAAGCCCCCCTTGTCCTTGAGCAGTATGCTGATCAATAGTCGTTCCAGGAGGGCCGTCTTGGTGGGTCGATACCAGAGTTTGTGTGTTCTTTTATGTCAAGATAGAACAAGGACGGTAATAGCTAGATAAGATCATTCTAAGTAAACGTAAAACCCCAAACAAAAGAGTTGTTTTTTATTGTTATTGCTGTACATAACTTAAATGTTTACCATAGGCATTAAATTCAATAGAGAAGCTTTTACGTCGGTGAAAACTTTACTATGAGGGGCTATTTTCCCCAAAACGCCTGACTAAAATGAGCCCCATTTCAAACTGAAGTTGTTTCTGATCCCTTTGGAGCACAAACAAATGCCCAGACTCTTTGTGAAGCTGAGACTCTGTTGTTTTGGCTTCTGATGTCTGGTTTACTCTGATTATAAGTGGAAACAAGCTTTGCACAGAGGCAAATCTGATTTGAAATCCGGCCTAGATTTTCTTTGGTAAATATTTAAGGAGAAGTAAAGCTGCTGGAGGAATGGTCTGACAGACAGTAGATTGGACATTTGTTTGGTCTTGACAATTCCACGTTACAAGCTGAAGCTAATTTAAAAAAAAATTTGGATTTGCAGACTTAAAATAGAGTAAAAAAGTCCAGGCAGAATCCATATACTGTAAAAGGCAAATACAAATGTTTAAATGTTTAAATGGATAGGGCTCTATTTTGGCACCCATGCTGTTTTCTTTGTATATGTTGTCAGTTATAGCTAGGGACAGTTTAGCTTTTCGATGCTATGTAGACGATCTGCAGACAAAAGTGATGCTTTTCAATCTCTGACTATTTGTATTGCAGACATAAAGAGGTTGTTAGGGCAACATTTCCTTCATTTGAAAGATAAGATTTGGTGATTCTGTGCTGTCTAATTTTGATTGCTTGTCATCCATGATAAAACCGTCCGTGAAGAATCTTTGGGTTGTTTTTGACAACAATTTTAACAAATTGGCAAATTGAAGAAATTACACTTTTTTTCTTTTTTAAACCTCTGAATGGCCTTGCACGTTCTTATCTGGACGAGCTTCTGTCTGCTCAAAACCCAAGCAGGGTTAAAGTCGACAAATCAGCTTCCGCTGGAAGTCTCCAGAGCCAGACTCAAACACTGGGGTGATGGAGCTTTCTCTGTCGCTGGTCTCAGACTCTGGAACAAGCTGCCATCCGACATGTGCACCGTCACAGGCTTCAGCCTTTTTAAATCTCGGCTCAAAACTTCTTCATTCAGATGATTTTAATACTCAGTAATGTTGTGACACTTTATTTTGTACAATTTGTTTTCACATAGTTTTATGCTTTTTCATTGCGTTGATTTTTTTATTGTGAAGCACTTTGGTCACCTTGAGTGTTGTAAAGGGCTCTATAAATACATTTTGATTCATGAATTAATTGATTGATTAATAGATTGATAGATAGATTGATTGATTGATTGGAGTTTACACTCACCCGGAGTAATTCTAGAATGGCTGATTTAACTGGAAATAAGAGTGGTAAAGCTTTCTATTTATGTTTTACATGCCTAGCAGCTTAATAGTTCCCTCTTTTCAGACAAAAGAGTAAAAAGTAAGACAAAGTCAGAGGGGCCGCCAGTGAGCCCTCCACCTCTTAAGAGGTATTATGCTTTTCCATTCAGGCAGTTAGTACTAGATTATGTAGATTTATTAGTCATTAGTTATGTGAAAACAGACATTTTCTGAGTGCTCAAATCAAAACAATGCAGGATTACTCAAACATATAGAAATGAATCAAAATACAACTTTGAGAAAGCTAATGATGAGGGAACACTGTTAACACATGCAAGTTCTTAAAAAGTTTGACATAATATGCCCCCTTTAAAAAAAAGAATAATAATTTAAATAATTTCATATGCTCAACTAACTGTGAACCAGGCTGCATCAGATTTATGCCTGTGTTTATAAAGTAAAAATGAATCTCATGGTTCAATTGAAATTGAATATGGAGAGCCTACAGCGTCTTTATGGCTGTGTCCTCTGGTGTGCATTTGTTATTTAATTTCCTCTGTCTCGGAGCACCAGGGTTGTCAGCTCATAGGTGGGGAGGAGGACTGGTAATGGATTTGAGCAAATAAATTGTGCTACTGATGACTGGGGTTACATTTTAATGCTTTTTGAGCTGCTATAAATGCTTAGAAGTATTTCCATCTTTCTAAAGCTGCCGCTTTAGAAAGAAAACCATTCCTATCAAGGTGGCAGCACATTGGATCTGGGCTATAATCTTTGACATTTTGGGGCCCATTTCTACCATGGACCTAAATGCACAGTTGCTGCTGTGGTGCTCCTGACCGATATCCAGCCTGAAAGAAGATGGCGAAGATAGTGCCGCAGAAGGCCGCCCTGGCTTTTCGGTGCTCGTTGTTTTGCAGGTTTTTGAGGAGCCACAGACGAGGAAAATGTGCACGAGTCCCCGTGTGTCTCCGCAGGCGCGGAGCACAGACGCCCTTACCGGGGATTTTCCTCTCTAACGTTTGCTCACTCTCCAACAAAATGGATGAACTTGCTGATGAGACGAAACAGAGACTTTTCTTCATCTCCTGTTTTGTGCTTCACAGAGACGTGGCTCAGCGAGCTGGTACCGAACTGTGCCATGCAGCTGGTGGGCTTTGAGCTTCTTCATGCGGACAGACAAAGGGATCTCTATTATTCTGGGTGATTTTAACAAGGGAAAGCTCAGCCACAAACTACCAAATTACAGAGTTTATTGAAGTTCCGACCAGAGAGCAGAGCACGTTGGATCACTGTTACACAACAGTCAGTAACGCCTTCCGAGCCGTGGCTCGCGCTGCTCTCTGCTTTTCAGATCACGTCATAGTTCACCTGAACCCCACGTACAGACAGAGGCTGAAGCTCTCAAAACCTGCAGTGAGGAAATCTAAGAAGTGGACCAATGAGGCAGTGGAGGAGCTACGTGCGTGTTTGGACGTTACAGACTGGGAGGTCTTCAGAGCTGCCACAGATAGTTTGGATGAGTACACGGACACTGTGACGTCATACATTCGATTCTGGTGAGGACAGCATCATACCAACACAAACCAAAGTCACTTTCAATAATGTCAAACCCTGGTTCACTCCAAAACTGAGGCAGTTAAGGCAGCAGAAGGAGCCAGCGCACAGGGCTGGAGACAGGGGGGGCTACAAAGATGCGAAGTATGGATTTAGCAAAGAGGTGTTGAGAGCTAGATCACAGTACAATACGCATCTGAAGCAGCAGTTCTCTGACAACAACCTCGCCTCTGTGTGGAGTGGGCTCTGGCTTCTCACAGATCATAAGCCCCCGAGCCCCCCCTGCTGCAGACAATCGAAAACTGTCTGAGCAACTTAACACCTTCTACTCCAGGTTTGATGTGACCAACTCCTCCCCCACGGTGGCCACCTCTGCCAACCCAACACTGGTCCCCTCTACTCTCTCAGTTCAGGAACAGGATGTAAACAGGCTATTTTGGAGATCCCCCAAGAAGCTGCTGGACCAGACAGTGTTTCTCCCGCCACATTAAGACACTGCGCAGACATTTTTTACACCTCCCTGGGGTCATGCCAGCCTCCTTCAAGTTTGTCATCATTGTCCCTGTCCCCAAGAAGCCCCGGAGCACTGGACTTAATGACTACAGGCCTGTGGCGCTGACGTCTATAGTCATGAAGTCATTTGAACGCCTGGTCTTGCCCCACCTCAAGTCCTTCACCTCCTCCCTGCTGGACCCCCTGCAGTTCGCCTACAGAGCCAACAGGTCTGTAGACGACACCATAAACCTGGCACTTGACTTCATCTTGCAGCATCTGGACTCCATATGCCAGGATCCTGTTTGTGGACTTCAGCTCTGCTTTCAACACCATCCTCCCTGCTCTGCTCTAGGACAAGCTCTACCAGCTCAACGTGCCTGACTCCACCTGCAGGTGGATCACTGACTTCCTGACGGATCAGAGGCAGTGCGTGCGGCTGGGGAAGAATGTCTCAGACACTCGGACTATCAGCACAGGCTCTCCACAGGGCTGTGTACTTTTTCCTCTGCTCTTCTCCCTGTACACAAACTGCTGCACCTCCAGCCACGACTGATCAAGTTTGCGGACGACACCACTCTCATCGGGATCATCTCAGACGGGGACGAGTCTGTCTACCAGAGGGAGGTGGGCCGGCTGGTGTCCTGGTGCAGCAGTAACAACCTGGAGTTCAACGCCCAGAAGACAGTGGAGATGATCGTGGACTTCAGGAAAGCCACAGCCCCCCCCCCCTGATCTGATCTGAAGTTTTCTAGATGGGTCAACGGCTCCGTTCTTGTCCATTGCTCAGGAGTGACAGGAGTGATGGGGAAAAAAAGATCAGAAAGATAAATGACTAATTTTGTGTTTTTGGAATGCACAATATCCCATATAGTATCATGGAGAACATATTTTCCGCTAAAATGTATCAACGTTCTATCATTTTATTAATCCATAATTAATAATTACCTACATTTATATTATGCTTTACAGGCTCTCAAAGCACCACACTCTAGTCATTATTCATTTAGACATGTTTATATTCAATATGTGCCTTCAACACACAAATATGTGTAATTTATAGAATTCACTCCACACTTGTTGGTGCTGACCAAATTCTGTAGCCACAGCTGCCCTGGCATGGACTGATGGAAACAAGGCTGCCAATCTGCGCCATCGGCACCTATGACCACCACTGCCAATCACACACACATCACATTCATACATTCGTTTTTGTTAGTGGCTGTCGTCTATTAGCACTCATTATGTATAATATATTCTCATACCATTGAAAACAATAACAATAACAAATATATAAACATGAGAAAAATAATTGAATAAAAATGCAGAACAGAGAAAGAGTTTGTGAAGTGTATGCTTTAAGGCTGTTAGCTCTGTTGAACTTAATTCACTTTGAAGTGTGTTGTGAGGTAGCACTTGTGAGCATGTGTGTGTGGATGGATGCACCGCCAAAGCACGGGGATGCAGAGACGCTTGTGTGATCAGCCAGCCAAGTATTAAATCAAAGAGTCAAGGTTGGTCTGGGCATCAAGGCTGTGGTGGCTCCATAACAATGTTTAATATGAGAGTAACGGCTTTGGAGGTGCGCAGGAGGGGGCGGGGCTGGGTCTCTCTTCAAAGACACTGCTAATGCCGCAGGCCCCTGTGGGGATCCAAACGAATGCCCCGTGACTGACAGTGAGGCCCAGCTGGAGAAGGTGAGGGGTTGGAGGCATGTGATAAGGGGGAGACAGCCTGGAGGTGAGAGAGGTCACAAACAGTATTGTTTTAGTAGTTATGACTACTGTGTCAGAATCTGTGTGTAAAGAGTTAAAGTGCTAATACCAAAAATGAGAAAATGAGAGCAGCCAGAGAGAAGCGTGGAATAGCCTTTCTTTTTAATGATAAATGAATCACATATCCTTCCTCTGAAGCAAAAAAGGCCACCAATGTAAACAGAAAAATCCATTTGTAAATCCCTGAGGTTGAAGACATGGAGACATACACTGCAGTGTAAGAAACTATATATACATATATATATTTTTTTCTTCTTTTTTTGACATTGACAGAAACTCGTCTTCATTCATTCTTTTCTAATAATGCATTCTTTAAAGAAAAACAAGTAAGTTGGTTTTAATTCATCATATTATTATCAAGTAGAGAAAACAAACCTTGGTGTCATTGTAGATGCTTTAAGCATATTTGCTGTTGTCATGGCAACCAAATTAGATGTCATTTGTTCCACTTGTCACTCAACAATGCATCTAGTGGACATTGAAACACAGAGTAGTGTAGAACAAGGCAGCGTACCCAAGATTACCTAAGGTTTTGTATGCTAAACATGTTCTCAGTTGTATGTATGTATGCCATGCATTTCATTGACTTTTTGCTCTTTTTGTCCAACACAATTAGACGAAAAAAAAGTTCAGAGGCATGAACTCCCTTACAACAGACCTTACAAACATTGCAAATATTATTGTATTTTTATTGGATGCATTGGAACATTGCAATGCAATAATACAAGGATGTGTTTTAAACTTTTATGGATTCAAAATTGGGTATTTTTATGCTATAATGTATAATAACTATGAATGTGTTTTTAGGATGTGGATCTCTGGAAGACTGGCTAATGGGATCCTGGTTAATAAAGAAACCAAGCACCAAGTTGTGGTTCACATTAGACAATTATCATTGAGAGGACCAGGCACAAATTTCACTTGGAATCTCTTGTGTTGCCCTGTTTAGGAGTCATATTGTTATGTCACTGTGAAAAAAGATAGTATATATTAGATAGTATATTTACATTTAGGGGGGGGGGGGGGGCAGTTTAGCATGGAGTCCTTTATAGTGATTCACTTTGAAAGTAAGTTAAAAGTAAATTTTACTGCTTTTTGCCCTTTCTTGGTGCTAAAATCCAAACGTGCAATTTTCATAATTTGATCCTCTTTTACAAACCCCAACCACTGCTCTGTCCTCCTCCATCATTCACCATTACTGTTATTGTATCCTTCATCATAATCACTGTCACTCTCAGCGTTAACACTGTCACAATTACTGCCACCGCTGCAGTATACACACCACTGTTATCAAATAAATATGTGCTAATAGTCTCCTAGATTCAAACCTAAAATGAATGCCTCACAGCTGCCCCAGTCCAACTCAGGTCTCAAAATAGTTTTCTTTTGTTGTGTATCAATTATCATCATTATGATTATAGCTGTGCTGCTCGTCATCAGAATCATTATCATTACAATTAGAGCAATTGTAATGAGTTTTATAAACAAGAGTCCTGCTGCCAATACTTCGTAAGTATAGCAGACTTCATTATTATTATTATTATGTGCATGCATGGCTCATAGTTGATACAGAAGTACAAAAAAGAGACTGCAAAAGAAAAACATCCCAAATGGAAATCCAAGAAAGTTTGGCTGACATTAATGTCTCAGAACTGGCAATTGAATATCAATGGGATTATTACAACAGTGAATTAAAAGTGCAGTCTTTAAAGGGAACAAATTGTGTCAATTTGTGTCAAAAAATGTCAATTGACTTTCATGAGCTTTCAGAATCAGAAATAGGTTTATTGCTATTCTTAGTAAACAAAATTCACAAACTTGGGAACTCGTTTCAGCATTAAAGTGCAACATATTATAATAATAATGAAAGCTGCGCACTTCTAATCTCCCCGCCTACATCACCCCTCCCTCACAAACAGCACAAACTTAATACTACTTCATTCAACATTTTTAACAACCGCACGGATCGAGACAGAGTTATGTCCCCATTGGCTTTTATGTTCAGTGTGACGTGGAGAATAAGAGTGCCAAATTTCATGTGTAAAGTAAAGTTAAGTAAATGTTTTCATCCCATTCAAAATGCCTATAAACCAAAACGCATTTAAGTCTATGGCAGTGTTTGTTAGGTTGCCACAGTAACATGCTTGCAGCTAAAGGTATGCTGTCATTGGCTTTTTTGTTTAGAATGGCAAGAAATGAAGATAAGTTTGTTAGCAGGGCCACACCCCTTTCACGCCCCTTCTTGCGGCTATACTTTTTAGACGTCCAGGTCCCACACATCAGCGTTCGTGACTACGTTCCCCTCCCTCCGACCCTCTTCTAATTATTATTCAAATGTATCTCCTAGGGGGGAATTGAGGCCCGGGAGCCTAAAAAAAAATGGCAATTGTTGCCAACAAGCTTGCCACTCCCACATTTGGAATTGTATCAAAAATCAAAAGAATTACCTCTAATGGCAATGGGTGTAGTTCATTTTGACAAATGTTCAGGCCTTTTGACTGAAAATCCAAGGTAGAAAAAAATAAAGTTTGAGGATTAAAAATATTTTTTTAAAATTGGGTTTCCGCCCACAATGGCCGATTCCCTCTGGGGTTTAGGGTGAGGTAATGACATAGTTTTGTACTTGTCCTGACATGAGGTATGTTTGTACCAATTTTCATAAGTCTAATGCATTTAAATTTTAGGTGGCGCTAGCAAGTCATTTAGTGTCATAAATTTTTTTAGACACAAAAAAACTATCCAAAAATTTTGGTTTTGTTCACATTCAGGGGGGCAAAATTTTGGTGGTTTGTGAAAAAATTAAATACAATAAAAAAAAAGAATAATAATAACAGGAAATTCGCTAGAGTTGCGTGATTTTCTCGCATTGTGCCCGGCCACAAATGAACCCGTTATATATTTTTTAATTTGTCTTCTTTGAGAGGGTGCTACAGAGCCATTTATTTAGATAGACTCCACATTTGCACATAATCAGATAATTCACAAACGCTCCAGTAATATTTTCCTTAAAACAAATGTAAAAGCAATTTGTATTTTAAATTTTTTTTCTAAAAATTGTAATTTTGTTTATAATTCATGACTACACCTGAAGGTGTATCAGCTTCAAATTGATACATTTCGTTGCTCGTGGGTTTTGTGTCTTGTGACCAAATTTGATGTCCTCACATGAACAATTTTTTGGAATGAGGATCATATTTTTACTGTGACTTTTTTTGGCTCTGGGCTCCCATTGACTCCCATGTTAATCAATTTTCATTCAATATTTTTCACGTGGTCTTCACTCAAAATTAGAGCTCACTGACATCACATTTTCGATACCACTCTTGAGCATTTTCTTCCTTGTTTACAGCTCAATTTTGTAAGATGTTAAGTGTTCACAAGTCCAACGGCAGAGGGAAAGAAACTATTCTTGTGGCTGGAGGTTTTGGTCCGGATGGACCGTAGCCTCCTGCCTGAGTGGCTCAAATGGCCTATGTCCAGGGTGAGAAGGGTCAGCTGTGATCCGATCTGCTCACCCGAGAGCCCTGGAGACGTACAGGTCCTGCAGAGATGGAAGTCTGCAGCCGATCACCATGTTATAATGGTGATCACTTATCATAGGCATTTATACTCCGAATGGCATTTTCTTTGATTCATGCATGTTTGAATAATGAATTCTGTATTGTTCTTAATTTGAAGCTTGAGTGCTCCGAAATGCTAACCTATCTGCTATGTCAGGCCACTCTCCTGTATTTAAATAAATCAGACTTCCGGTCATGGTTAATTGAAATGCGTCTACGATGAAGCGGGGCTTCAGTTCAGTTCAGTTTTGAAAAGGAAGTCAATGGGCCTGTTTCTAAAATTAAACATTAATCAATATTGATATTTACTATGATAACGTGCTCTATGTATGTTATACAAACATAGTATGATTTAAAACAGGTAGCGAACCCTCCAGAAAAGTTACGTGGTGCATCTTTAAAGAGCAAAGGGGATAGAAAATAAGGAGAATCACCGCATTCAATCTCATCAGGGCAAAACAAGTCAAACATCTAATTTTTAACACCATTTTAAACCAGATTTTTTTTCATGTGTCAAACAAAAAAAACAACCATATTTTCAGTGGAATGATTACCAATCTTTCATGCCGGAACCCCCTAAATACGCATGCAACCAATCGTTCAGGCCGGAACCCCCTAGCATGCAACCAATCCTGGACCCTCACTCCCAAAAAAGAAAAAGAAAAACATTTAACATTGTGTTTATTTGAGTTGTCTACTAAATTTTTTACCTAATCTCACGAAAAATCACAGTTTCAATAAAACAAATAATCTAAACCACTCTGCAACCTCCAGGCCCCCAGGCCCCCAGGCCCCCAGGCACCCAGAGATTTTGCAAACCTCTGTTTTAAGGCATAACAGGCTAATAATACATCGATGCTGTTTATTTTCCTATATGTCAAATCCTAATACTGTACAGTATGGTAATTTAGTGGCTAGCCATTGTGTGCTGTAAGTGTCAAATTGAAATGTAGATTTATTCAGCGTTCTTCCCCGGAGATAAAATGTCCTCTTTGAGTGACGGGACAAACGGCACTACTTAGAGGTGCCACATCGCACTACAGACAGACAGATGCATCTGTGGTCATTAGTTCACTGCACTGCCCTCCTGCATCCATTCACTCTATTTATAGCACACAGAGACCTACCACCCAGGTCACAGAATCATGCTCTCTTATACGGGATGCATTGTCCCAGAAGAATGTCTGTTCATAATCTTGTGCTGAATATTCACTAGATCAGATAAAAGGTGGTCCCGGGGGAATGAGAAGACGTCTGGCAATTATTTAATTATTTAACCTTCATTAAACCAGCAAAGGTCAGTTGGAGATAACAGCATTATTACTGTGAATAAATAATTCAATATGAGTAATGAATGTGACAGCTACATTTTTGTTAGTTAGCGGTGGTTTTCTTAAAGGCAGCTGCTTGTTGTGCAGAGAAAGGTCAAGATGATTCTTAAACTTTTCCTTCCAAGAACTAGTTGTGTGTTTTCAAATAATGAGCTAAGACAAAAAATACTGAGAACCTAATTCTACAACACAAACACATACACACATTAAAAGTAAAAACAATTAGAAGCAAATGTGTCTACTGTAAATATTTCTTGTTTCAGATGGCATTTTGTGTGCACTTTACTACATGGTGTGTTGTGTCTTTCATAATGATATTGTGTGCATTCTGGCGTGAAAGATTAAATGTTTTTTATCTGTTGTAAATATACTCTACGCTTTATATAGGAATCCTCACCTTTCCACTTATCACAAAGCCCTGTCAAGCAACAGCACAGAGTAGGACTAAATGTTTATTTCACCACTTTGAATGTAATTGGAGTGTGCTGTTCCATCTCTGCTGGGACTGTCTAGGAGCTGTCCCCCGTGACTCTTGGCTCTCAGTTGAATTCTTGATTTCTCTTCATCTCGCTTTTCCAATCCTTCCCACACATTCTGCCGCCTGCTCCCTTCCCTCCTGAGTCGCTCCTGTCTGCCATCACCAGATCCCAGTTAGGGCTCTCTTCTGTATACGCATGCAGTTAAACCTGTCCTGTCCTCGCTCAAGTCCCCCATGAGCTGCTAGTCCTTTGCCCAAATCCCTGCACCAGCCCCTGACTCTGCTCCCAGGCGCTAAGCTGCTATCATCTCCTTTCTGTCCACCTCCCTCCAGACAGCCATCCTTCCTTCAGCGTCCTTCCTTGCCTCTGCACATTCCTTTTCTTCCGGGATAACCACCACCATCATCTTTTACACTGAAAATGGTACAAAAATGGTAGCACAAACAAGAGGAGTATATGACATATGTTTATTATATATTATGAATGAGGTTTTTATGGATGGATGTGTTGTGTCTTTACTTGTGTCTGTCTGCAAACGAAGTTCCTAATGGATAAATAATCTTATTTGATAAATTCCAATAAATAGATGATTTTACTGCAAACAAAAATACTGGCAAGATTTAGAGATTTTTTCAGGGAAATCTTGACTTCTAAAGCTATAACTACTACAACAAATTATTAGAGATTCCATTGACTTGAGGCCGGTTTACATAAGGATCTTCTTAATTTGAACCATTTGAAGAAGTTCATACGTCATGCTCAATATACATATACAAGTTTCATTGTAGCCTGGAGAAATTATGTTGTGGCAGCAGCAATATAAAAAGTATTTTGAGATTTCTTGCACATTTTTTTTCAATAAGCCATTGTAATATTTTGTAAACTCATCTTTACTGAAGCTATAACCTGGTATTAAATTAAGAAACATTTAAATAAACACATGCATCTGTCTTATCAACTCTGCTATGTCATTATCATACTTGAAGGACTTATCGTCTTCAAAATGCTCGTTCACATTTTCTGTCCTGAGCACAAAATACAGTTCAGTTTCCATCGCCACTGTCTCTTTTGTTCTTTTTACCTTTCGGTGAATCTCAGCTGTGAGTGCTTTTTTAATAATTCATCCCGTTTCTAATCTTAACTTGTAAATAGTTAATCAGGAGCTGTGCAGGGTGACACCTCCTTTTGTCCCATCACTGCTCTCTGGACCGGGCTGCTCTCCAATTCTCTCTTCCACTTTAATGGCACTCTCACACATGTCATCTGTCCTCAGTGTCAACAAACACTTGGGACCATATTTGCTGTACATTTCTGGAGCTGTCATTTCTTTCCAACTGAATGTCTACAGCAATAGTTCTTAACCCACTTCAACTAAATAGTCCGGAAGATGGAGATCCTGCTATGTTGATGTATCATTCACTTGACCTGTGAACTGTGATGGTTGGTAGGGCCTCAACATGGCTTACATTTCTGCACCTAACACACACAGGGTGAAGTGTCTTGCGCAAGAATACTACAGGTATATTTACTTTTTTCAGGTTTACTGTTTTATATTCATTTATGGTCTTGTTTGATTCCATTTCTACCCCAAATTTTATTGATGCCATTTTATAGCCTGTTTCTGGCTTTTAGGATCTCCAGTGTTCTCTGTGGAGCCCTCTGTGCCAGGAGCGATGGTCGGCTGTGGCTGCAGGGGCCTGTCTCGTGGGCCCCTGGTGGAGGTCTGATCTTTCCGCCTTATCTCTATTTTGGTCCTTGTGTCAGTGTCCTGGGGCTGTGGGCGATTCTCTGCTCCTGGTGCAGACAGCTGATGGTCTGATGGTGTTTCCTCAACTAGTGCATCTGTCCTCAGCCTCATGTATTTTACTGTGTGTGTGTGTGTGTGTGTGTATGTGCGCGCTTGTGTGGGGGAAGGCATGTGACTGTGGGAGGGTTGTTTCTGTTGTGTGGGTCAGGTGGTTGTGAGGGGTATTTGGGAGGGGTGTGGACATGTGGGATTGTTTTGAATGCACTGTAAAGCACTTCATGTATGTATGTAAAATACTTTATAAAAGGGTTGCTCAAATATTTGAGTGATTTATGGATTTTCACAGTTACACAAAAATCATCACTCACCAATCTGGATTCCAACTAAACCATAACCAAAAGTTGACATGTAGAAAGAAAATAAGTTGATTTACTATGTGGATACATTTGTTATTCACTTGCTGCAGTGTTTTCTAAAAATCCCACCCTCAAACAAAATGTGTAGCTATAGCTGCAGCCCCAGAGCAATAAAGCTTTATGGCTCACATTTTCAGGCTTTACTGCATCAACATTAGAGCGGAGAAGGATCAGATAATACAGTGGTCTTGACCCACGGGGACACTGTCGACTTAAACAGTTCTGTGAGAGAGTGGGGAAAGGCCAGTCACGAGGTAATGAAAAGTGTGCTGAAGTTACTAATGTGCTACTTCAGAGTGTCTTTGGCCTTACTACAACTTAATTCAATTAGCATCAGTAATGACCAGTTCAGGATCAGTAAGCTTAGTAGCAAGTACAAAGAGATAGTTTCTTTTAACATCCGAAGCAAGTTTTTACAATGAGGTTAAGAGTTTGTGAATCTAAAAGGCTTATATTTTCTCCATTGAGTGGAATAAAGATGGGTCTTAAGGTTTCACAGAAGTGCCTCAGTGTTTGCACCAGGAACAGTAAAGGGCATTTTGAGGCAGGAGCGCACTCAAATCAAGTTGTATGTACTTATTTCAGACATCTGAGATCTGATATATCGGATCAGCCTGTGAGCTGTGTAGTCCAGGATGTCCAACCGCAGCATTTTGCTCCCACAGTGAATGATTGACACGAGTGCATCCGAGGAACAGGTTTTAAGGAAGAATTCTGTATCCCGGAGCGGAGGCCATTTGCAAAGTCTTTGGACTTGAACTAGAACCAGTTTTAGCTCTGCATATTTTGGACTAAAATATAACTTGTAACGTTTGCAGACAGAACAAACAGGATTTACTCTGCTTCAGTCCTCAACACAGACATTTGTTTTCATTAGTTTTGGGCAAAGCAAATCTGAGGAGCTCCATCACAGTTAAACTGTGTGTAGAATAAGCTTCTGGTTGTGATGTAATGTGCTTCAGTGTTGGTTGTTTGTGTGTGCTGTGTGCGTTGTTGGGTGTGTGTGTTTGTGTTATGAACCTCCACTGGCTGTCATGAGTTTGAGTTTGTTGTGTTGACTTATGGTTGTTTTGGCTGGTTGTGCATGGTGGACCAGGTTATCAAGATGCTGGTTTAAATGTGTAAAAGTTTTACATTGTGCTGGCTGTGCTTTGTGCTCTGACCTTATGATAATCAAACCCAATGCAAACATTGGACTGAGTGAAATAACACTCTAAGACAGGGGAGCGCCATCTGAAATCTTGCCTAGAGCACCAAAAGAGCAAGGGCCGACCCTGCCGAATGCTCTTATAGCCATGGCACCGCTCCAAATGCCTTGGGGGGAACAGATATGCAAGGGAGACCTTGTATATGTATATGTATGTGTATATTGTGTATGTATATGTATACTGTGTATGTAAAATCACAATGTCTCATACCACAAAACAACATTGTGAGTCTTTTATAATCACATGAGGAAAAAAAAAAGTCAGTCAGACAAGAAGTAAATTTGGCATGGAAAAGCAATGCCTACGAATCCACACACAATCTTTTTCAAATCCGAAAACTTGCCAAGCATAGACTTTACTCAGACTTAAAAATTGTGTCATTTGAATATGCAAAAATCCAGAGCTGGCGCAGTTTGAAAATCAAAATGATCATAATGTCTCTTACTGTTGCCGTCCTGAGTCAGCTATGAATGAGTCACACTCAGTAAGCGTCCTCATCGCCCCACAAGCCCCGCTAACGGTCACAACAGAGTTTAAGCAGAGAGCAAAAATCTCTTCAAGTGTGAAATGCAGTTTGGCTGTAAAAATATTTGTTTACTTTTCTCAATACAGCCTTTGTTCTTTAAAGGGCTGCAGTGGTCCAAAGTCACAGTTCATGTTCTCCAAAAGACTGGATTCTGACTGCCCACCGCATTAATGGCATTTTTAAATTAAATGACCATTTTTGTTAATATTGTTTTTTTGCTCAATGTAGCCTATATGAGGTGGCAGAGTACTGCCACAGGTTGCCACAGGTTGTCCTCCCTGTGTTTGCATTCAATTTCCTCAATGAATTTTGCTGGTCACCCTCAAAGACATATCTTGTCATCCTACCCTTCCTTTTAAGGTTAAGGAAAGGTTAAGGACTTTCTTGTCCCCGTAGGGAAATTTGTCCTCAGCATTTGACCCAACCTTCAATGTTGCTGGGGCACAAGAGCAGGGGACCCATCTCCAGATCCCATCTATGGTGCATGACTTGAGATGTTCGGGGAAACCCATCCTACTCTGCCACCGTGCTGCCATGGCACTGCTATTAGTTTGAGTAGCCTGGACCTGATAAAAATTCCTGAAACATATCAATACTTAAGAACATTTCTAAAGAGTTAACTGCAAACAGCAACCATTAACAAAGGACTTAATGTGTATGTTTGTAGTTATACTATGTACTCATGTTAAATCAGACCTTGTCCTTCTTTTAACAAGAATGAAATGTATTTTTCCAAATAATTTGTGTTAAAGGCCCCCCTTATTAGTTATGGATATGGAGGTTCGAGGTAATAATTGGTTGGTTAAAATAAAAAGTTCAAATAAATTAGCAAAGAAAGTATTTTTTGAGTATGGAGATATATTTAAATCATTGTGCTTTTTATTTTTGTTTTATTTTTTACATTGGGTTATTTGAACATTTGAATCAAGGTGAACAGTAAATATTTTAATATTAATATATTTAATATTTTAGATATTATATTAACAGTGGACAAAAGTGCACAACATCTACTCTGCATTTCCTATAGCCCATAAACAGGATGCTTTGCCATGTAGTTCTCCAGATGACCTTAAGGGGGGGATGTGTTCTTATGAAATTCATTGTAAAAACCTCACAAGCCTGCCCTCCAAGTGGCTTTTTATTCGATCGTCTACAACCGCATTCTTCTTAGCCCTGTTCAGCTGCAAAAAAGCACAGACCAAACTTACTCCATTCTCTCACATGTCCTGAGCACTAGTGGTGAAAGAGCTCAGATTTACACTTTCTTTTTAAATGTGACACGTCTAGCTCTATAAGCATGTTTAGAGTATCATGCAATCCAATCTAGAATTCACTATGTATGCAATTACAATTGCCAAACAATTTACTCGTACTAAGTGGCTTTTAGAAATATTTCTAAAAGCCACAATAGTTGTTTGTTCAAATTTCCCTTAGTAAAATCATTTAAATATTAAATATTTAAATATTTATGTTGCATTTTGTAATGCAATGCTATTATCCATTTGCTTCCATTCAAACAGCAGTGTCAACCTGTTTTTTATAGAAGCCAAACATATTAGATACAAATGTGCCACAGAACAATAATATCATCCTGCCGGCAGTACGTTGTATTTCCATTGCTCTTACCTACATTACAGTAAAAGGGAATACGTATTGTTCTTTACGTTGCAGTAACTCGGTTACCATGGTGACCAGTTAAACATACAACTTTGAAATGCAGCACGATTCAATCCATGGGCTTAAGGGCAACTAACCGGGACATATGTCAGCAGAACCATCCAGAAAAGTGGATGATAGTGGAGAAACTAAAGGTTGGCTTTTATATCATGACTGGGCACCACCAGCTGGCAGTAGAATGCATCAGTCACGCACTGCTATAATGTAGTATACTAAAAATATCAGCACATTGTAGGCCTCTGTCTGGATATTTCGATTAGGCAAGTGCAAATGTTTTCAAGTTACTCAAACTACCCCACCAAGGGCAGTTAGTACATTTTCTAACCCGAACGCATAAGGGGTCTTTCACGTGCTCATGAGTTTGTTTATACAAATTTAAGTAAAACGTTCTTTCCAGCACATTAGTTAGTAACTCACATGCACAAGTTTGTAAGTTGGGGTCATCTTTGCTACAGCAGGTAGAGTGTCTGGAACGTCTGATATATTTACTTTTTGCACTACAACTTTTAACTTAACTGTAAACTTGTGTACATAGCAATGCCTATTTTTACTGTACATAGCCAATGCCTATTTATTATTTTTATTTTATACTATAGTAATTTTAAATTGTCCCTTAAATGCATGCCCTTTTGTTTGATTGAATATATGTTGTTTTATTATTGCTCAGTGTTTGTGTTGCGCCTTCATGCCGAGACAAGTTCCTATGCCTGTGAAGTTTGTTCATTGACAATGGCAATAAACCCCTTTCTGATTCTGATTCTGATTCTGATTTAGGTCTGACTGCCGACCTCGCAACACCACGAGTTCACGCGAGACATTGAAATGCTTACGTACGGAAATTTTATTTAGATTTATCCCTCATCGTTCATGGTTTTGAATAACAAATGTTTTGACCCCGTATCACCGGTTATGATGTAATATACATGTGCGGTGGTAGTAAAGGTAATAGAGTGAATTGATGGGCTCGATTTTAAAAAAAAAAACACCGGATGCTTTTCATTCGGGCTCGTATAATTTCCTGTTTGTCTCGCCTCATTTTGACAACTTCACTGAAAAGGCCTGCGGTGGGCTGCGGCATTCCGGTGAATATTCAATCCAACGGAAAGGATCCCGAGCGCCGCAGCACCTCCGCCGGCACCATCAAACTGCTGGAAAGACTGCAGTCACTACACTGCCGCTGGACTGCATGCGGTGCGAGCCAGGGGTCATGCATCTTGTGCGCGCTCGGAAACGGGGTAAAGAGAGAGACAGATCCCGTGCTCTCCAAGTCGGGCTCATCCGTGTCAGTGTCAGGAACGGCCTTGACTAATGAACTGTTTGGTCAAGGGTCACTGATGTGCTGCTCTGTGTGCTTTAGTGATAAATTCGGATTCAGTGGGGAAATTTCACACAATGTTGGCCAACTTGCTGCTTATGGTTTTATTTCTAACACTTTAGCCGACAGAGTTACACACAGTTAGACCTACAAGCTACAGTGGTAAGTTTTAGGCTACACAACACAATGAAATGAATGTAAATCACACTTCAGATCAGATGAGTATGGATGTGCGCTTTCTCGGGATCCAGACTTACAAACTTGTGCGCGTGACTTACATACTTGTGTGCGGGCACTTGAGCGACTTACTAACTCACACGGGTTACTAACTCGTGAGCTCCTTTGAAGGACTGAATATCAAACTCATGGTACTTTGTTATTATGGTTGAGCTGTGTTCAACCTCTCACTACGAAAAATGGTTTTGTAGTGATTTATACTGGATAATCTCAAGCAAATGTTTTAGTACCTCTTTATCAGCTGATTCTGGACAGACTGTACACCAGGGCGACAGGTAGGCACATACAAAATGCACTTAGCTGAAGATTTCAGAATAACAGTCTCACTCTCGGTTCATTTATTAACATAATGCTTTAGGGGTGACCTTTTGAGCATGACACTGTATCAAATACCTTTTGAGAAGAACACTCTCCTTTTGGCCACTTCCAGAAAGCCAGTGAGTGCCTCAGAAGTGTATGCCATATGACGGAAGACTTTATGAAAGAGTCAGGAGAGATGAAAGCCAAATTCAGTACGAGACGTTATGCTGAGGAATAGCTCTCTCTTTTCTCTCTCTCTCTTTCTCTCTCTCTCTGTCTCTTTCTCCTTTTGAAAATATTTTTCACGGTATAGCGTAAAACACATACTTTGAAGACATACGACTACAGAAGACGTACGACTACAGTAGGTGGCGGTAAATGCACCTTTCGGCTGCCAACCTCCATTAAAAGCAACACAACACCAACAAGATAGAAGAAGCTTATTCTGCGGCTCTATCCAAACCAAGAGACAAGCTCTTAAGAAAAAATTTTTAAGAAATAAAATAAAAATAAATCTATGCCATATTCAATACAGTGTATTCGCCCCAGAGCCATAACATAAAATCTGTTGTGCTGAAACACTGGTACATATGTAAAACCAACCCAGAATTGTCCCAAATGTTCAAAGATCACCCTTTATTCACATACAGAAGAGGCAGAAACCTGAGGGACACTTTGGTGCATTCAGGCTGCACTCTTCTTGCCCCTATCCCGAATGGCAATTAGATGTGGGAGGTGCGCCCAGTGCCACAACACCAAGATGAACCATTTCTGTTTCCCTTTCACTAGACAAAAACTTTTCAATCAGAGGCATCATAACATGTGCTTCCACTCATGTGGTAAACAAACTAAAGAGGAATTGTTACTTTTTAAATGTTCATAATATCCTAAAAAATATTGTAATCATTAAGAATGTATTTCTAAGCATGGCATGATGACATAACATAGTTTATATGAGTTATTGTGGTTATTTTGAGGTCTAATTGTGAATGTGTCTTGTCCTTGTATGTGACTGGCTAATGACTTGATGGGGAGAGGAAGGTCAGAGGGACTGAAACGTCGTCTTCATAAATTAATCGAGAGTGAGACAGCATGCATGAGTTTTTCGGATGTCTTCTGCTAAGTACCTCTTTACCAGTTAAATCTGAGATGACTGTACACCAGCAATTTGACTGTTTGATAAAGGATAGGCTGCCATGGAAACGGCTGTTGACAAGAGATGAATGAACTGCTTGGGGGTTCAGCTGCCACCATCAGATACTATTTCACAAGTGCGTGGAGGATTTGAAGAGCTCATTTAGGGAAATGAGGAAATATTATGCTTTAAAAATCATTGGCTTACTATAAAGAGAATGTGGGTTATTTCAGCAAATGGGCTTGATTTCAGTCAGTATGTTGTTTTGGCTTTTGAAAATAGAAGTAGTTGAAGACAACCTAAAGTAGGGGTGCCCACACACAAAGTCCGAAGATCTACCCCTAGATTTATATTACTTTTTTAAATAAATAGCTATAGAAACATGTATAGACGTGCAATATAAAGCAGGGAAGAGAAAATCAGTTCATTAACTTGACTAGACCCATTCATACAGATGACTATTTTGAAAATAAAATAATAATTAGACTAAATAACAGATGGTTGAGCTTATAATCACCTCACTTGAAGCTCTTTTTAACTATAATATTAGTTATTTAATAAGACAAGCTCCATGGTAACGCTGGGAGGAGGGGCTTGAGACGTAGAAAAAGTCAGCTTTCCTTTGGGTCGCGTCAAAAACAAACTGCTCTGTGAAGGACAGAAACAGCATGAACAGGTAGGGTTACGCTCTGAGCATAATCCTACCTGTTTCCTCCTCCTGCTCCTCGGCCTGACTCCCTCTCCTCCCTCTCCTCCCTCTCCTCCCTCTCCTCCCTCTCCTCCCTCTCCTCCCTCTCCTCCCTCTCCTCCCTCTCCTCCCTCATGTGAGCATTCTACGTATTCGCTCTACGTTTCCTGTATTGTCGGCTCGTGCTTAGCAGCCGCGGGTGTGCTCCTGAAGAAACTAGCCTCCTCGCGCTGATTGTAACTCATGGTTCACTCGCGTGTAAATACTGTCACTTAGCGCCAGCTTAAAAATTTGCTTTCGTATCGACTGCCTCAGAGATCAACTGCCACTGCGTCCGAGATCAATTGGTAGATAGCGATCGACGCAATGGGCACCCCTGACCTAAAGCTTAACCATAAAGCATCAATTTTATACAGTTTATTACGGTTCAATGCTGAAATGTTTTGCGCTCTCTCAAACCAATCTTTAAAGGTAAAATATTAAGCATTATTTGTATTGTTATAAGTACTTTGGGTTTAGCATCACATGTTTTAGAACGAAAAAAAACTTTCTGTGTGTAGTCCAGTTTTCCCCAGTTTCCCCCAGTTTCCCCCATCAACCCCAAACATAAAATCCTCCAGCAAAGGTAGTCCTGACCAAGCCTAGCACAAAGACTTAGAGATGAGTCCCCAGGCGCTACACTGCTCCTGAGGAGATGCCCCAGTGGCATTGAGGGATGGATCAAATGCAGAGGATGAATTTCCCCTACAGAACTAGTAAAGGCTAAGAAAACAATTATTGAGGCATTTTTGGTGCTTGGAGGGTAAAGGACTTTCTAACCAGGATTCATCAAACGAGCGTGAATTATGCTAAATGCTACTTCAGGTATGAGGGAACAATGTTAAAACATGGTTAAAGGCTCCAAAAAATAAATGTTGTAGTATATGTGTCCTTTAAGTTAAATATAGCTCAGCCTGGGACAGTGGGTGAGCAGCCTGCTTATGCATAATAAGCCCATGTGCAGCCACAGTTGACCACAATAAGTCACGCTACCTTGAGTGACATGAGCATGATGTAATGGAGGGATGTTTCTATATATAGAAACAGGCCTTGTAGGGAGAGGTCACATTGCCTGGGTTTGAAAATGATCCACACAAACAGGAAGTCTAATCTTCAACATGAGTCTTACTATGTGTGCCCATAGAGCCAGAGAATAGCCCAGGAGAGTATACATTCTAGTTTCTCAAACCAGGAACCTTCAGATTGAAAATAATGGAAGTTGAAACATCTCAATTTCAAAAACAATGTCCAGATGACGATACAATGTAGCCTACAGGGTATATACAGGGAGCCTAACGTAAAATGTAATACCTTTTAAACACTTTTTTGAGACCTTTCATCACACTACCCTTGAAGTCCAGGAAATAATATTTAGAAGTAATATTTTAACTAAATGCAACGTCAGCAATCTAAAGGTAAATATAGTATATTGGTAAAACAGGTCAACAGGTGGCCTATAACTGGATGAGTTGATAGCAACATCATGGTTTTTGGTAGCTTTTGGCACCAGCCTTTTGAAATAAACTTAAATTGCCAACTCTATTCATCCATGCATCTAATGTCACCCAGCTGTGCAGACTTGTATGGAGCCAACTGAGCATCCAGAGTGAGGAGCATTCCTCTGCTCCAACAACAGACACACGCATATTAAGCACATTTGTGCTTTAAATACATTTGTCTAAATATAGAGGGATATGGCAATGTTATGGCAGGAAAAGTAAGGTCAAAATCCATAAAGTAATTAAAATAATAACTAAAATATAAATTACAGCTGCAGCAATAAGTACTCAGGCTTCACACAGATTACCAGATTACTCGAGGCCCTCTTCCAGTTTTCTCCTTAACTGGCTCCCTGTTCTGTTCTATATTTTTCAACCATGTCTGTTTTTTCTCTATGGTGTCAGAATTTAAGATGGCTGTAGTTACTGCAGTTGCTGTGAAATTATGAATTGCATTCTAATCTTTTAACATTAGATTAGAACATTTTAAAACAGGTAAGAGACTGATACGATTTAAAACTATATGCTATAAAACGTTTTTGGGATTTGATGGATGAATGTGTAGGGACACACAAGAAGAAGAAACGCAAAACTTAGTTTTGTTGAAGGAGAATTTTTGTAATTTGCCAAAGCTAAAATGTGTTTGCTGCTCATGTTGAGTCGACAGAACTGGCTCTGCGCTATTTTTTCCAACTCTGCTGTAGGACAAATACAGGTTAAAAAAACTTGGGTGAGCAAACAAGGGAAGAGTGAAGGTTACAGGCTTATAGTGTTCTGCTTGTGCGCGCAAAGATGCAAAGAACTTGCCTTTCCTTATGGTTCTTACTGTAGTGTTTGAATGTCATTTCAAAGTAAAACAAGACATGTGTAGTACCTGTTCACTCTTTTCACCAGCAGAAAGCATGGAAAAATGCATTTAAGGGCTGCTAGTTGTTGCAGTGGCTAACATGTTAAGCCCTTGTCTGCTCTTTTTTGACAAATCCTCCACAAAGAAAAGTACATATAAACTGCATATTTTGTCAGCCTGTATGTGGCTTTCTGTCTGATTTACAATCAAGAAAATATACTGTAACATACTGAGTAAAAGTAAGTCAAAGTTCAACACAGTCATTGCATTTCCGTCTTGCAGAAAATTATAAAAATATACAAAAGAAATGTCTAACACACAAAGGAATGGTAAAAGCAACATGTGATGGTCACTTGTGCAAAGTTTGATGCAGAAACAGCAGCAGATTTAGCAGCATAAACAAATTCTTCAGACAAAATGGCCCATTCGAACAAAATATTTTCAAATAATTTATATTACAATTTGACAAATAAAAAGCTAGTTTTATGTGAAATATGTCATTTGTAAATGCACCATAGTATTTATATTGTTACTTGCCTGAGCCTTGTACAAGCGCTGATATTCACAAACTTCCATTTGTGATAAAAGAGAGTTCATTGTCTGTTAACAGACAATTTGCACTTATCCATATGTGGGGTTTTCTAATTGTTTTCTAAGAGGCCGCCTGTATGAGATATACATGAGAAAAGTAAATATATTTTTTGAAATAATGTTTTTCATTTTGTCACGGTTTTCTTGCACTCTTTGACTGCTTGCTTTATTAGTGCTAAACTAATTATTGTGGTATGGTAGAATTCAACTGGTTGATATACTGCCTGTCCAAAAAAAAATTGCAACAGAAAAAAAGGGGCACATGCTCTAATATTTCGTAGGACCACCTTTAGCTTTTATTACCGTACATATTTGCAGTGGCATTGTTTTAATACGCTTCTGCAATATTAAATGATTCATTTCCATCCCGTGTGAGAGAGTGACCACTGCACAAAGCCTTCTCCAGCTCGTCCCAAACACTCTCACTGGGCTTCAGATCTGGAGTAGATTAGTTTCTGCTTCCTCTTAGATGTTTTCTCCGCTTTGATGCCAATGATTTGACCCTTCTCACACACACTGACATATTTTCCATGGCTGCGGGATTTGTCTTTCCACATGGTTGTTTCAGATATGAGAAGCCACTCACTGCATCAGTTTGGTTTAAATACCGTGTTGTAGCTGAAGGATCATCACCTGCAGCAGTTATCCAGTAGGAGGCTCAGACCTACAGTATTTGCTTATTTGAATCCAAGTGGCTTTGTTTTGGACAGACAGTGTATATAGATGTTTGTAGCTTCAGCATTTGGTTTGTTTGCTTGCTTTTGGTATTTGGAAATATACTAGCTTGTTGTTTGTTCTGTGGTTATCTAATCTGGAATTGTTTAGCTGACTTCATAAATATTTTTTCAGATGAAAAACAATGTATGGCCTGTGGGGGTTATTATTGTCAATTTCTTTATGAACAAATACAAATTTGGGGTGGACGAGACAGGGGACGGGGCCATGCCCTCAATGGTTTAGAAATAAAGCGTTATCTGATGGGGCCACAAAAAATATAATTTTTACTGTATGTGCTGTAGTCCTACAGGGTCATTTCCCAAGAACACAGTTCCTATCCTTTTGGGGGCATTTCCAAGTGTTTCAGTTTAGTTTGTTTCATTTGAGCAACATATTAGCTTAATTATACTTTAGAATTTTGCAACAGTGTAAACATATGTACTTCCGGCCCTGGGTTGTTATTACTTTGTATTTTGTCGTAAACATCTGACTAAAATTGTGCATTTTACTGGCAGCACAGACTGTTACATGGTGGGTAAAGGTCAGACAAGACACCACACATATGCACTTTGTGTCTGCAAGTTGTGAAGGTGAGATACAACAAGAGACTGAATCAAATCATTAGCGGGATAAGATTGTGGAACCATGCAGGAAACCATTTTGGAGGCAAAAGATTTACAAAGGAAATCCTTGAAGAATCTTTGCATCTCCATAGAGAGCTTTCTCTTTTGAGCTATTTGCAATTTCACATGCATTTGTATTGCAATGTGAGTGGATGCAGCTACTTTAAATATGGATGTGAATGTTGGATTCTTGAGGAAAAGAGCGGCAGCGGCAGGGGACCATTGAGGAGAGGAAAATGGAAAAAGACACAATTATGTTCTGCGCCTCATTTTAATGAAGTGCAAAAGTAATTCCCTTGGAAGGCTGTGCTAATTGCCCAAACAGTGTTATTATGTGACAATCATGCTTAAAACAAAACGCTGAATGCAATTGTGGGGGATTCAAAACAAGCAGAAAATATATTTTTGTGCAAGACGTCTGACGATTCGAGATAATGACAATATGCTTTATTTTTTATTTTTGGAATAGAGTGATGTCTCTTTTCATCTGTAAGCGTGTCAGGGTGTCAAGCTCTCCCCTCTGTCTCCTTGTCAAAATAACAAGCAATTATCCAGGGCATGTTTGCTGGTGTCGACATCAGAGCAGAACACAATTTGCTGTACAATGTAATCTGCAGCTCACTCAGCGCTGATCTGGACTCCAGCACCACTATCTGAGATTCAAACACTCACAGAGCATTTTCATCTTTAAACATTTAAACGACACCGTTGTGGATAAAGTGGCTATGTTTCTCATTAAAATTGGAACACAGTGTCATGGCATTTTAATGCATGTGGACAAATCCCACTTCAAAGAGAACGGATATTAAAACCCTTTGGATTCACATGAAACACTCTCTGATGTAAAGGCTAATCAGAAGTCATTAAGTGAGAAATATTCGCCTTCACTGTAAGTCAAATAAGACCAAACCAGGCTTGCAAGGTGCAACAAACAAACTCACTGAGAAATTATGTACAGAAGTAGTGACCAACGAAGAATGGACTTGAAATCTATGTGTTACGACCACAGCCCCTGAAAAGGGGAATAAAACTTGAGAACAAAAACAACAGCAGCAGTTCCCGTCTCAAGTCAGTGGTTTAATGACAAATATTGATCAGTGTATAACTTTTATACACGTTTGGTACATAACAAGCACATATTTACCTGAAAGGGGGAATAAAACTTGAGAACAGAAACAACAGTGGCCGTTCACGTCTCAAGTGAGTGGTTTAATGACCGAGACAGAACCCAAGCTCCCCCTAGTGTCCACTTCACCCGGTGTGCTTTCCAAAACAAAGTTTTCAAGTTTATTCAAAATAAGAGCAACAGTAATGCAGTATAATTATGTAATAATTGAATGAAACATGGCATTTGCTCTTAAAAATGTATTACAATACTAATACCTATAAATGTGCATTTAAATTAAAGTGCTTTTCTTCTAACCATTACACACACCCCTTGGAAATAAGATGTCGTCTCGACATCGTCCTTGGAACTTAAACATATTTCTAAGGTCCTGTAACTGTCACTGAACATATTACAGCTTAATGAACAATATAAACATGTTTTAGGCATTAGCCTTAGCAATATTTCAATGCATAAGCATTATTATCACCGCTTTTGGTCATTACTAATGGACAATATGTCTTAAAATGGTTTTCTTAGCATTTAGTCTCTTTGTGAACCTTAATCACTCATTACATCCCACCACAAGCTTTGCAGGTTATTACGTTATAATGCATTAGCTTTGCTGAATCACTGGATCGACTTCTGACACCTCAAATTTTGCTTGTCACTGGAGTATTACTCATATGTGCTCTTCTCTGTTATATAACAGCCAATGTAATTCAGGTAAGTGCTGTTTAGAAAACAGTCCATTGTCTATTGTGCTCATGTTCTTGCTTCTTGGTCTTTGTTGTTGCTTCTAATCACCAAATATTGATGAATGTCTATTACTGTGCTATAATGTATCAATACAATGACTGGTAATCATAATAGCGGAACATGTTTGGGTACCTCCAAGAAGTCTCTGCTACTTGCCGACCACTGGGGTTGGCACTGGTAAGCTGTTGGCCAGATACTGCAACAAGAAGGTTTACCCAGTTCATCATATGTGAATAACATTGGCGGGCTTCTCTCTCTGCGTGGCCATTGTGGTGTCTGGTTCAGCTCCATGGGGACGTTCCACCGGTGATGGGAGTTCATCTCCGGTGGCTGCGTTGCTGGTACAACCGTCCAGCAGTGTCTTCCTGGATGGGTGCTGCTCGTGGTGTCACTTCTTGTGGGGGCTTGTATTCCTCTTCTCTTTGCAGGAAAAGATGCTGTAGAGATGCTGGTGATTTTTCAAATTCACCTTGGTCAGTGCCATCATTAAAACAGTCTATTTCTGATGGCACATTTTCACTTGTGCTGCTGCCACTTTGAAAATAATGTCTATCGGCAGTCATGGAGTCCTGCCGAATAACAGGTAGAATGGGGAAAAGCCTGTTACTTTGCTTCTTGTGGCGTTGTAGGCAAAAATAAGCTGAGGTCTCCTAAATAAAGGAGTTTATGCAAAAACCCCTGCCTCAAGTTTAAGCAGATCAACCTCCAAGTCCTGCCACATCACCTATGATTGTTTCACCTGCAATGCCACCTCAAAAGCCATGGTCCAGCCCATATGTGTACCAAAACCCACAGTATGGCTACATGATACTCGATGTTTTGCAGCACCTTCTAAACATTGATGACTGTCGACATTGTTATGCTTGTGGCAGTGATGAACATTTCTTAGCAGGTTGCAGGAAGAGAGGAGCTTGTCAGTCTCGTCCTTTAAACGGGCAAGGGTCACTCCAGCGGGACCAACAGTGATCCACATGCTAACTGTAAAGCTGGAGGAAATAAGGTGAGACTATGTGCACACTGCAAAGATGTACTTTATTGTTCCAAATCCTGCCAAACTGAACATTGGAGCGTTCACAGATAAAAATGTGCAAAGGTGTCATGTGATACTGTCCAAACCAAGTCACACAAGCAAAATAAAAATATTAACGTGGCTCCACCGGTTGGACGAAAGTACTTGATTGACTGTTACATACAAAACAAAATCCATTTATCTTCTTCCGTTTATCTGGGGCCGGGCCGCGGGGGCCGCAGTCCAAGCAGGGACTCCCAGACTTCCCCCTCCCCGGACACTTCCTCCAACTCCTCCGGGGGGATCCCGAGGCGTTCCCAGGCCAGCCAAGAGACATAGTCCATGCAGCATTTAAAAAAAAAGCAAAAGTAATGCAGTATAATTATGTAATAATTTAATGAAACATGGCATTTACTCTTGAAAATGAATTACAATACTTATCATAAATGTGCATTTAAATTAAAGAGCTTTTCAAAGCACAATAAGAAGTCTATGGCAATAAGCATGACTAAAATTATGCTGTTGAAGAATACTTAACATGAATTGATTAATTTCAAACAGCGCATATATCAAAATCTTCAGAAGAAGAAGAACAAGAAGAATTTAATTAAATATTGTTTAATATTTTGTGTATAAGTATTTTTGGTTAAAAAAAGTATAGGAGAGTTTTGTAGATGAGAATTTTGCAGCTAAAGTATATCTAATCTAAAGTGAGAGGGGTGCTTTTTTGTTGTTAGATGATTTTATTGGAAAAATACTAATTTAAAATGATATATATATAATGCATATTTTTTACCATGATCTTCTGTTAAAATTACTTTTTTTAAATGAAGTTCTGGGTTTCCTTCAACAGAGGATCACACACTAGCCTATTTCACAGTTATAACAGTTAGTTGCAGACAAAGTGCCTGGGAATATCAGCTGAGCGTTCCAAAAAATAAAAAAAGCAGAAGCATAACACAGCAGGGTCAAAGCCATCCATTTTCTGAGAGGCAAGTTCGCTGACCACACAACACCCAACTTTACTGAGGATGTCAAAAAAGTGTTAAAATCTTTTATTTATTACACATTATCACATTACATATGACATTTCACACCACGTTCATTAAAATGTTAGGAGTTTTCGTTTTAGAGTTCTGCTCCTGTTGAAGCTTGACATTAATTTTTCACCAGGGATCAGGTGGCCTACTTACTGCTGAATCACACATCTTTCCAAGGCTACAGTCGCACAAGGAGTCAAACTTGAAAAACACAAACAGCAATAACTCATTTTAAGTTCAAAAGGAAAATTCCATCGACCGACTTCAAGTGTTTACGTCTGTTAACACATTAACACAAACACAGAAAGATGAAAGAAAATGGAAATACAAGCGTAAATAAAATGGACAACATATCTCCATGGCATACATCCAGGAGGGTTTTTCTGGAGGACACAAGCGGCCAAATGAACAGAAAAATATGTATATGATTTGAAAGCAGCCTAGTCATGGTAATCCAACCGACAAAAATAGGTTGCCCATTTTTCAGTGTGGGACTTGTCTTTTGGGAGTGTGTATGCATGCCAACACTCTCCTGCTGTCGAGCGAAGTGGCATTTCATCTGAAGGACAGTTCGTCTGACAGGTGATAATAGAAGTGAGTTTTCTCTCAGACATTTTTCTCCACTGTTTAATTTCCAGTCTGTCTGAATCAAAAAAAAAAGAAAAAGATACACATCAAATGCATTTCCCACGTTGTGACAAAGTGAAATAAGCTTGGAAGACACAGTAATGAAGAAATTGCATGTTTAATGCTAATTAGGCGCATTGAGTTGGATAATGACTTGCTGTATATTGTGGTGGAGTTGTGCATCACGTCTAAATTACATAAACTGCCCATGTAGTAAATTTATGTTGCTGTAATTGGTTTTCTGTGATTGTACACTAAAATAAAATGATAACCAAACACACACTGATAGGTCCAGCACGGTCCAGAAATGTAACACAATTTTCTCCATTTCCTGTTGGGCAAGAATTCTGACCACATACCTACCGTAGATATGTGAAATGACTCCATAGGGTTCAAATAATACAAACCCACTGATTTATTCATTAATATAGCTAGAAAAAAGAAAATATACATTGTGGAATGCCACTTTTACACAGTATAAATGTTGTTTAACAAAGTAAACAGAAGCTATTTTTTCTATTTTTTTATAATGCATGGCAACTCGTAACCAGCTACAATGGGGTCCTTTTTTGAAGGAAAATATTGTGTCAGGTCAAAGGTGTCAAAAAGAACAAAACAAGTTGTTGCTTTGACTTGAAATATGCCGGTGTCAGTCAAACCCAAAGGAGGCCTGAGTAAAGAAGATAGAGGAAGAAAATAAACAAAGACAACTAAAAAAGTCTTTGTTCAATTATGTAAACAAATAAATAATGTAGCCTATATGTTTAATGTTGACAGGCTTTCATTGAACAGAGCATAAGAATCGTACCATGGCAGATAAAACCGCTCATCTCTTCCATTACAAGTGTGCCAGGTCCCGGCAGACTATCGTCCTTGAGAAGTTGTACACCACCATAATACAGTATTCAACATATCTGACTCAGGAATCAACAAGAGACAGGCACAAATGGCCCTTTTTTTCAGAATTTTCATTATTGTGGTTGAGGAAAACATGTGAAGGATAAATAAGCAAATTCTAATTATTAAAAAAAAATACCATGTGCATTTGTTGACACGTTTCACTGTTACCGGCATGTTCTCTTGCTGGCCTGCCAAGAATACACGCTTCTCCAATACTTTACAAATATGTGAGTCTGGGCATACACATCCCCGAGTTCAGATGGGCATGACTGACAGGTGGATCATACTTGGTCATATCAAAACAAATATGGCTGCCTACAAGGAAAAAAGAAAGGAAAACAAAATTAATATTTGATTTAAAAAGCAAGAATATTACATCAGAAACATAAAAATACATACTCATGAATAATTCTACTTGAATTTGCATTAGGAATATTATAATATGGGCATCAATGCATTTATGTTTCCATTTTGATTAATTTGATATTTTTATTCATCTCTGGTAACACTTTTCATTCCCCTGGACCAGAGCGGAGGTCCACTAGTTTTACGACGTTGCGAGGTTCTTTGCCCTGTTGTAAATTCTGACGCTGGGGGACTGAGGCTGGCAGAAAGCCTGTCTTCGACAACCAGTTTAATGGTCCAGCAGGTTCATCACCTACACTGATCCATCTTATTGCTTCTTTCTGTGCTCCTTCTCCATCCTTCTTTAAACTCTGTCTATCATAAGTCATCTCAGATTTTATGTCTTAAAGGCACCGCGGTGGAACAACCAACTAACCTCTTGTGCAAGTGTGTGGATCACTCTGCCATGCTTTCGCCTTTACCTCAACATTTTAACTCTGATGGCTGCCCAATTTCAAGAGTTTTGACTCTTATAATGGAAGGAAGATGATTTTAAGATAATTAAAATGTACTTTTTTGCCGCTGTAATAAACTAGGTATTAACTTGGCATGGTTTGAAGTCATTAAAAGAAGGTACAGGGTCTTTAAGTATGAACGGGAGGACATTTCTTTCTTTCTCTGTGCACCTGAGAATTCCCATGTTGATGTTTTCACTCAAATTCACGTACCACAAGCTCTTTTCAGTGTTGTGGCGCAGAGAATAAAGGCAGAAAAAGCTGAATATAAACTAGAAGTGGTTTTTCTTTAGCCACGTCTCAAAGCAACACAAATTAGAAAGATCAAAAGTCTTTTTGTGAATCACTGAGATTGGCTTTGAGAAGAAAAAGTATATTGATTTAATTTATGAAGAAAATGAGTTATGTTTGTGTGACATCAGCTTCGCATGTATACTGTACCTGCAAGCCAGGGCTAGTCGACACATGGCTTTAATGTCATGCTAATAAAAAGTTCTTTTTGACATTTCATGACGTATCCCTCTACTTTTAAAAGGGAATTTCCAAAACTATAACTATGTTTAAAAGTAAATCCTATTTAAAAAGCGTGTTACAAATGGAACAAGTCATTAAATTTGCACATGTCAGAAAGGCCACTTTTGTAGAGTCCTGGGACTACTCTGCAAACTGCCAGAGCCCACTCTGTCCATCTGTCTGTTCACTCCACTCTTTGATAGAATTCTTTCCTCTCTATCATCAGCATCATCTTTGTCTTTGTCCCGGTCCCCTTCATTCCAGTGAAGGGGGACATTCCATCCCCAGCAGCAGCGACAAAAGGCCTGTTGTTGAAAAAGGCCACTTGAACAGCAGCAAGCATTGTTGAGTTTTACAGTGGCTCTCCACACTCCTGAAATCAGATGGCAATAAAAGACGAGTGGGAAAAAACAGATTCCGACTGATATTTAAGGCAAACTTGGAAATGCTTTGTCTAGATCTTCTTTTTATTAAGATTGATAAGCTGGCATTTTCACAAAGGTTAACTTTGTGAAATGCCTTCTATGTTCTCATTTCAACCTTGATCAGAAATTCTGAACGGACCGATGAAAACAACCTATGAGAGGAAAACGGAAAAAAATAATAAAATGTACCCACAATGGTAATGTTGAAAATATATGTGCAATTTGAATGTGTGTGCCCTTTCTTCTTCTTCTCCAAAAAAATAATCCAGGCAGATATACCTATTCTGTGCTAATATCCAAAAATCAAAATCAGACTCAATTCAAATTCAATTCAATGTATTTTTGTAACGCCCAAAATCACAACAGCAGTTGCCTCGAGGGGCTACAGTGGAGAAAACAGAATAAAAACAGAATAAACAGTGTTCATAGGGACTTGGTAATGTCCCAGCATCCTGTGTCCTTAGACACGGGACGCCCAAGAACAGCAACAATAACAGAACTCAGCCAGTGGGCAAACAGAACAGCTGCTGCCCCAGCTAGGGCCCTATCTTCCTAATTTTCCAGTGTTCTACTCAACACGTATCCATGCTGAATAGGAGTGTTACTTTTCAGGTCAAGTATTCTGCCATTTTTACTTAGCTGTACCCAAAAAACAAAGCAAAGCATTTTCCAAATATTCTATCTCTCTATCTGAACACAGAATGCTAACTGACCTTGCTTGTTAGGATAGTGAAAGATATTGCGAGAGAAAGTGGCTTAGTTATATACTATAGATCATCCAGAGACAACATATGGCCTTTAGATACAGTATTTCGTAAACCTGCTCTAAAGAAGCTCCTATTCATTCACTGTGTGTCCGTGTGTTGAGCGGGTGAAAAGGAACAACATGCCAGAGGTGTGTAGGCGCTGTTTGTTTTGGGATTAATGATTATCCATATAAATTACCGGCATCTGTTTGGAGGTGTCAGTGTTTAAGTATGCAACCTCATGCCTCTCTAAGAAGAGCTGTGTGTGTGTGTGTGTGTGTATTTATGCATCATCGAGGGAACCAATCATGACCTCATTTCCGTCTGAAATATATGCAGACCCATTGCTGCCACATAAACCTCCAAATAAAGCTTGTAAACCACAGCACAAGGCCTGTTACCTTCAAATATAGACACTCTTTCCCAACACACCCCCATAGACATAAAAGGGGAATGAAGCATCAAGAGAGGCACATACTTCTTCCAGGCTATATCTGCTGGGTGATGCCATGTCTGAGCAGAAGTACTGGACTGGTGACATGTGCGTGGCTCTGGTGTGAGAAGATGTTGGGAAGACTGCAGAGTTTAGTTTGTTTATGTGTTCAACATTTTGTTTTTTCAGTCTTCATTTTGGGTGTTTAGCATTTGTTTTGTAAAACAGTGATTTTATTGGCTTACTAAGGCTTGCTATGTTTACTATAGGTATTGTTTGTGTATACTTTAAATAAAGTGAATTAAATTTGAAAATAAAATGCACAATGATTTTAGATAATTTAATAAATGGAATACATCAAAATATAGGGTATTTATGATGCCTTTGTTATAAGCCTCATTGCCGTTTTTATTTTGAAATATAATATAGGGGTATAGTCCATGTTGTCCCTTCACACTGAGTTCCCTGTCCAGATTTGAGTCAGCTGAATGCCTTGAGGGCTGAAATCTGAGGGCAGCGTCACATGATCACACCTGGTCAGGTGCACGTGTCCCTCCTTCATGGCACTCATCAGTTGTGAACACAATGTCCAGCTCTTTATATGAGACAGGCCTTAGGCTACCTCAGACTGTAGATCGTGTACCTTCTACAATGTGGACAATTGAGGTAACCCATACGTGGCTCAGCTCGCCGCCGCGCTCGCCTCGCCGCCGGGCTCGCCTCGCCGGGCTCGCCTCGCCGGGCTCGCCTCGCCGGTGAAAACACTGCTGTGGCTCCAGGTGCATCTAACGCTTATTTACATGGCTGGCCTTCACAATAAACTGAATATCTTGGACACAAACATGCACTTTCTTTACTGTTAGATACATCTGCACAGAAAGCAAGGTCTTAAAAATAGGTGCTTCAAATTTAAGACCAAGCCCCAATTTTCGGCAAATTTAAGACAATTTAAGACCTTAAATTTCCAATATAAAATGTAAGACTTCTTAAGACATCGTGGGACCCCTGTAATATACAAGACAAATTATGAAGGAAGATAGTTTTATGTCATGAAGAATTTTGTCATTGCATGGAGAAGCTGGGAAAACATTGTACATATAACAAACGTAAGCTTGGGTGAATTTGAGAAATTTGAATTTTGGGATGTTCTCAGTCTGAGGAGGGCAGGATCTTTCAAAGATGAAACAAAGAGTGGTCCATTTCAACAGGCAATATTGTCGCTCAAATCATGTGACAATAGGTTAGGATTGACAGGCGTCACAAAATGGGTTACATGGGATTTATGTTGGTGGACTTCTCAACATTAGATTAAAGTGTATTTTAAATTTGCCCATGTGGACTAATGGATCACAGCACGATTTGCTTAAACACTCCTAAACACACCCTCTATCCTTATATCATTCTTGGTAAATGGAGTGATAATGTGTGTAGTGAGACGGGTTGACAAGAAGTCACGGAAGTCTTAGCAGTATTACAAATTTTAAGATGTTAATAGAAGAAATGGCCCTGCTGTTTGCTGCAATTGCCTCTCATCATTTCTCATTCATTTTCCCGTTCCCGAGGATGTGACACTGCTCGAAGACATTCCTTACAGCAGCTGCTCTGTTCATTTCTATACATCACCAAATGACTCTGAACTGTGATAACACACGTCTCTGTACTTATAGTTGAGAATATTTGAACAATTCAGAGTGATATATGTAGGGTTCAAAAATGCCACGGAGCCAAAACAAATGTGTAAAATTGTTGTGTCAGTGAAATGTCGCTATATGAAGAGGCGGGACTTATCAGTTCTGCAGTTTTTAAGTCAGTGGATATGTTTACATTACTTAGCCGTTTTAGATCAATATTGTAGTTTACAATTAACAACATTTAAAATAATGATGTACTTATACTATAGTTCAATTCTAAGTAACTGAAAAAAATGCATTATTTGTCTCCTTTAAACTGTGGTCCACAGTACATATTTCATTGTATAAATAATCCTTACAGTATAATTTCTGTACTGTACTTACAAATATAGTTGTAATACCTTAGGTTCACTGGAAAGCTTCTTATTTGGCAGAGGAACAAATGAGCGCAGTCGAGCTTGATCACCATAAATCATACATCGAGTCGCCAAAGTAATCTGGAGTTTTTGATTACCAAGTTTTAATTTAACCAGTACACTAACATTGAAATCAACATTTATTATTATTTAATCAAGATTTACATTAATTATATTAATTTATTTCATGGTATTTTTCAAGACAGAGCTAGTAAGTTACCATTTTCATTCAGCGCCATAATATTGCAATAATATTGCATGAAAATAAATCTATTTCGGGGAACCTGATCTTCATGAAACCTGACCACAAACACCAGAAGTATTACATCTCTGTTTACACAAGTAATAGCTTTTCAGTTAGTAAAGCACTCAAGCTTAAAAACTCAATTTGCCACTTGAGGGTATCCAAGTGTATAAAGGGCAGTGTGTAATTCTAGTCATTTTAAAATCTGATTATTTTAAGTATACGCAGAGGAAAGCCGGGTGAGTGTTTTCGGAGAAGTACTTTCAGCATTGCAGGTTATTTTCATTTTCAGAGTGCAGTTCTACTGTCGGATCAGATTCAGATTTCAGATTCAACATACTTTAGTAATGTACAATGTAATGTATACTAATTGCCTAAATAAACCAAACCAAGAAATCAGTCAGGCATTATCAATGAATAGTTATGTACAGTACAGTAAAGTACCAATTTAAAATATATGTGCCAAGTACCTAGCCAAGTACAGAGTCAGACTTAAAGACATGCACCCTCGAAATATAGGTTTGGCGGGATCTAAAATGTCAGAACATATGCAGACGGCTAATAAACACATTTAATAAACAGGATGAACTGATGTATGACCGGAGACATCTGTGGAGTGGAGGGCAGAGTTTAAAACAAGCAGGCTGAGCGGTGATTGACAGCTGTTGATAACAGCAGGGAGGTGAAGATATTGCACAGGTGAGACAACAGGAATGGCTGATACGACGCTTTAGCTTCATAACAACGTACATTCATATTTATGTCTGTTATGTATTAATAATTAGTTCTGATGTTGCTGTTGTTACACAGTACCCTTGAGCACAAAATATAATTACATATATTTTCATCCAATCTATTTCTTCCAATAAAGAACTGTTTTCAATAAAGTCTGCTGCAGGTCTTACATACATACTAGGACATGATGGATGTGAGTGTGCCGTGAAATGAATTAGAAACAAATTCAGGTCCAACACATGGAATGATAAATTACACACCGTTTATTAAATGAAAATCCAGTGAGTTATAATCCTATGCATTATAATTCACACTACAAGGCTATGAAAAGTCCATGAAATTATCATTGTAATATGGCCATATAGTTGTCATCTCCTCGTGGTCAAAGACAAACACAGTGAAAGAACCTATGGCACACACAAAAACAGGTCAAAAATAAAACGTATGCTGTTTGGTTTAATATGTTACAAATTCCCCTTTGAAACCTGTCTTTTTAGCCAAGCTAAATTAACAGCTTGACATAGTGGCACAAAAACAGGCAAGGCCATTATGGAAAGCATCATATTGGGTAAAAATTGAAAAAATGATATTAATTATGTTTGTCTCTGATCTTAAAAAACTTAAGATTAGTTTGCCGGGACATTGAAAGCTTGTGTTTGTCGAACAAGCCTCAGATACTCAGAGTGCTAAACATTATTTCAGCTTGCTCTGAATTTCTTAAATCCTTACAAATTCATTTAACATCAAAATGCTCTGAAAGTGACCCCAGATGGGCTGTTCTCTGGTGCAAATCAAAGATTAGTGATAATTAAACCCTCTCAAAAGCAAACTGTTATTCATTCTCTTCTCAAAGTAGATTTCAAAGGGAGGATTCTGGGCTGTGATGGGAACAACACAGTGGTAAACAGTGTTCAATTATCCCAGAGTTGTGCTAAGAATCATTGTGTATGTTTGGCTGGGTTTGCAGCAATGAGCATCAAATGGGATCATCACAATCATCTTTGAAGGGATCGTTTCCAATTCTACAACACCATAAGCTGAAACAGTACCTGATTCTTGTGTTTTGAAATGTGAAAACAAAACCAATTCATTTGAAAAACTTCACAGCAGTCTAAATATTCATCACAATGACTACTTTTCACAAATCTCTGAGTCCGAGTTTAGAGAAAGCACTGTGGTCCCATTTGCACCTATAATAGAGGCTTTAACAAACTATCTGTACTGGGGAAAAACTGATTTGACTTTATTACATGCAAAAAATGGTACAGGCTCTAGTTCTGTTTTCATGTTTCAAAACAGTAAAAATCAGGTACAGTGCCTTTAATAGTTGGTAAAATTGTCTTGTTCAATTTGACATTTTAGAGTTCAACATTACTTTGTTCATGCAGTAGTTTCTTTGCCTTCTGGTGCTAATACTGATATGGTCCTGCAATAAGATTGGAAATTTGAGGCTTCGACTGGTTCACACCATTTTTGTTTTCCTCAAGATACATTTTCTTCTGCACACAGCATTGAACACAAACAGATATTTCCACCTGCAAATAAAACTTGTCTTGGGCGACGGCTATTTGAAAGTAAGGAAACTCGAAAAAGGTGTCAAAGCTGTCTCAGGGGTCGTTTCATAAAAAAAATGATCTATGCATAGACGTAAGTATGAATACAGTTCCGGAGAATCTTTGTGATGAGGATAGGAATTGTACTGATCTCTGACTATCACTGGTGGGCCTTGGGCTGAGTGTATGCCAGACCTCCTTATATCACGTACTACCACGAAACTGGCAGATCACAGTCGGATTCATCAACAAAACATGACCCTGCAAGCCAGTCGATTTCAAATAAATCATACATCAAAAGCGTAAAATTGGTTTGAGAGAACAAGGATTTTTGGATGGCTTTCAGTGATTGGTACAAATGAGAAGTGAGGGAAAAGAGGTTGAGCAGAAATGGAAGAGATTTAAGAGTACAAGCGGCATCTATGAAGCGGAGTGAAGAGCAAGACTGAAGGAGAGCCGAGAGGGGAACAGGTTACCATCAAGCGTATTGGCTCACGAGCTGAATGCAGATCTCAAAGCTGCAATGCCCGGAGTCAATATCCCTCCTTGTCTCTTTGAATTGGCTTTAACAAGGTGCTGGATGGGCAAATAAGATGGAACACTTCACCGTGGAAAATTACAGCAAACGGTAACAAATCTAATATTCCCTTCACAGCTCTAGTCTCATTTCAGGCGCATTACAATCAATAGGCAAAGTCTATACTCCGCTGACTGCCAAGTAGTCCGGAGTCACATGCTAATCATATGCAAATAATATAAAGAAGAGATAATGAGAAAGCAATTATAAACCTTGTGTAACGGTGGAAATGCGAAGATAGGTTTGTCTGAGCAAACTAAAGTTAGTCACGTTCTTGTGCCACAGTGGATTGTGTCAATGACTCTCAAAGTGATATTTGAGAAATTGCATTTACTGAAAGCATTGCGCTGGTGGATATTTCTGAGTGATAAAAATAGAACCTAAAAACAATGGCTTTTACTTGCCAATGCATAAACTTCAAAACACAAACACTAATTAAAAAACACGCATACTATTTCAAAATAACACACACAAACTTTTTAACATGCACACTAATTTGAAAACATGCACAACATATTGAAAAAACACATACAAACTTCCAAAGCACACAAACAAACTTCAAAACATGCACACAAACTTCTGACTTGTTGTTTATTGATGACATACTAGATAGAGTAGATATATGCAAAATAGAGTTATTATTGAATAGAAAATGTAATATGCTACAGTACTTTCTCTGTGTATTTTGTAACCTTTCATACTATTATTCACCATATTATATAGCACTGCTAATCACTTAAGTATGTCAAACACAATATAGAGATCACAAACATCAACAGAATATTTCAAGTAATAAGTTAGAATGAATGTTAATATTTAGACTTGGCATGAAACTATCTGGGTTTCAGTCATGCCATGGCAGTTATTTCCAGCTAACATGGACGACAACAGTGTCAGATGCATCAATGCCCGTCGCTGAATCTGATTCTGTTTCGCCTGATGCACAACCACTGTTATATCTTGGTGTGAGGGATGTTGGCAATGTCAGCCACGCTGTCATTTTTGACGACATAATTGGAAAAAGTCTACAAGAGTACATGTCTGTGAGCTGCGTACTAACCCCGAGCCAGCCTGCCCCATTAGAGCTCACAGCAACACCCTGAGCTGAGATTATTTATTTATTATTACTTATTTGTTTAACTTTTTGCAATAAAAGCATCTGTAATTGAATAAATGATAGATCCGTGTAATCCCTTAGTGTGGCACATTCAAGGCAAAGCAATAACATCTCCATGGAGACAAGGAGATGTTGAAACAACTAGAAAAGCTTCATATGCACCTCTAATTGTGCTTCTTTCATAATGATACATAAATATGATATAACGTTCAGGCTTATCTATGAAGTACTGATCAGCCTATCAAAGTTTTGACTTTCAAAAGTGATGCCAAATAAATGTAAACGGTGGCATCTGGGTCTGCTCCTTGAAGCAAAATGATCTTGCTGTTAATGAATAGTAAAGAGGGCACTTAATTTGGTCTTGGACTATAACACTAATGAGCATGCTATTATATTCTCTACAAAACTGATGGATGGTCTGTCTGTAGCCGTGACTGTCAAAACTCTGACAAAACGAGGCAGAAGATGGAGTGCAAAGAGAGCACTATCTAAGGCAAATGTTATTGTAGTGGAGGAGGACGGAGGCCACATAAAGATGGTTAGGGAGAGAAAGTGGTGAGACAGGAGAGGGCAGCCGTAAAACACTAGCCGGCTTTCTTAGACTAAGAAAGGATAGGAGAGGTACAGCTGCGGGACAAGTTGTATGGATTAGACGAATTGGGGAGCAAATGAATGTGTGCAAGCGGGACGGCGGCGACGAGGCGAGCGTTACGTAAGCCGTGAAAGACAGATGAGGGGATGAGGAGTGTAGTTTAAGCGCCAGTAAGCCTATAGGGTAGAAGGAAAATTAGCAAAATGTGAACTTAGAACAAACAGAGTTACAATTCAGTATTACAATATTCATTAAGAGATTTGGTGATTTTTCATAGATCAGCAAATAAACAGAATAGCTACGTGCGGGTCAGACTTTCTTCCCTTTTATATTTTATTTATTTTTAATATGTGAAAGTGCACATTGATTAACAAGTGTTTAGCATGTAAAGCAGGTTTGAATGACCAGACAGAAAAACAGGACATGTAACAGGCTCAACACTCATAAATACCATACACAAGACATTAAGATTCAAACAGTGCAAAATACAATATAGTCAACATGAGTCAAATCTAGAACATGCCTGAAAGCACACACTATTCACAAAACTAAGGCGAAACATGATGTCTAAAACGAAATAGGAGCGGTACTCTTTTTTTTAATTTATGTTAATTCTAGCCATATGTAAGTAAAAGTGCACCCAGTAGCACAGTATTAACAATTTTATAACTTTACCAACGTTTCAATACGCAAAGCGCACCACAACAGCAGTGGAAAACTTTAAAAGTAAAATAAACACTGTTAACACATATTATACTATTTAGAACATACAAACACATTTAGGTTATTTCCAATACATATAAAAATAGCACACAGCTCCTTTCTAGTAAGGAGCTGCTGTTGTGTCGATGCATACCGACTCCAACCTGCAGCGTGGATCACTGACTTCCCTGACGGATCGGAAGTCCAGTGTGTGCGGCTGGGGAATCAGAACTTGACATAGAGAGCTCCACAGTGTGAACTCATTGTTTCGACAGCTAGCTCAACAGCCGACTCGTAAGAAAACAAAGTCAAATTATCAAGTTTGCAACCCACTCACACCTCGTGGATTGTGACTTACTCCTACGCGATGGCTTTCTCCCTGTACTCAGCAGGAGAAGTGTGCACAGCGTTTCTCATGGGCCATCGATGCATGCGGAGTCACAACGTACAAACCAGAAAGACGGTGAACAATCGGTGATAATTTGGGGCGTAGGGTCACAGACCCCCTCCTTCCGGATCGCGAACTCCTGCCACTCACACGTGATCATCCGAGCCTCATTCTGCAGACGGGGATGAGTCTGTCTACAGGAGCGGAGATGGACCGGGCTCGTCCATGTCCTGGCTGCAGCGGTAACAACTGGAGTTCAAACGCCCAGAAAGGACATGGAGATGATCGTGCGACTTCAGGAAGTCACAGCCCCCCATGCCCCCCCTCATCCATGACAGACTCCCCGCCATCACCAAACGTGACTCCTTCTGCTTTCTCTGTACCACCATCACCCTCAAGTGGGAAGCCACCATGCAGCTCCCCTCAATCAGAAGGCTGTATTTCCTGCGGCAGCTGAGGAAAGCCAAGCTGCCAGTGCAGATGATGGTGCATTTCTACACGGCCATCATTGAGTCCATCCTCACCTCCTCCACTCACCGTGTGGTACGCTGGAGCCACAGCCAGGGACAAACAGAACTACAGCGCAGCGTGCCTTCGGCTGCAGACTTCCATCTCTGCAGGACCTGTACGTCTCCAGGGCTCTGGCGACGAGCAGGTCGGACCCTGACCCTTCCACCCTGGACACGGGACTATTTAAGCCACACAGAAGCTACGGTCCATCCGGACCAGAGCCTCCCGCCACAAGAACAGTTTCTTTCCTCTGCCGTTGGACTCATGAACACTTCAACTAAAATTCAATCAATCACTCACCTCACTGTCACTTTCTGCACCTGTAAATTAACTGTAAATTTTACATAGTAAGCCTATTTTAATTATGTTAGAGGTATACGCGTATATCAGGAGGAGTATAGGAGCTCCATGTCCTTGGAGTGTATACCAGGCTCCAAGGACAGCGCTGCTGCAGTGTCGTGAGTTCAAGTCCCGACTCCGACATTCATGCCCTCCCTTTTCTTCTCATCCCCCATTTCACACCACTTTCCTGTCATAAAGCCTATGGACACAAAAAAAAAAAAAACAACAACAATGCCTTGTGTAGGGTGACCAGATTTTCAAAATTAAAAAACTGGGACACACTCGGATTGTGATGGTAGGTAATAATAAAATTGTAAAAAGAGAGATGTATACAATCTGAGAGACTTTAATCATTTTCTCTATTTTAGCTAAAGAAACAACAATATATTCCCCTCTTTACTTTTGGTGGGTCTCAAAGGGGTGAAAAACCGGGACAACTGGGACATGTCTTTTATAAAACTGGGACAAATCAGTGGTTTTGGATACCTCTGCTGGGACATGTGGTACAAGGCTCAAAACTGGGACTGTCCCAAGTTAATAGGGACGTCTGGTCCCTCTAGCCTTGTGTACACTGACTCCAATGCGAGTGCGGTTCTGGACACGCGCTGGTCACTTGCAGATTTCCTGTTACTCCAACTCCAGTCCACTGCGGTCTTTGATGAACCCCGCACAAATTCACGTGGTTTCATGCGAGAACATTTGTCGGGAAGCCGCATGACCGGGAAGCCGCACCAGAACGCTGTGGTCTCCGGCAAAGACAGACTTCTTGCAAATTCTTTGCGCAGACCCGTGCGGATTCCAGCGCATATAACTTTTTTAATAAACATTCATATTTGTATAATTGACAAAGGTTTATACACACTGGTAAGAGACTTTTGAGGCCTCCTTTTTTTGGAGCTTTGTGCTGTATCTGGTTGGGGGCTCATAAGTTTATGAGGCTTAACATCTGATGTGCACATCACAACCAAGTACATACTCGTGCCACGCAGCATGCAGCTGATGCTCTAGTCAGTGAACAAAGGGTGTGCACATCTGACCTTTTAACTGTAGGTTCGTTTGAGAGAATATAGACCCGCACAGATCTGATTGGTGTTGAACAACGTTGATCCAAACACAGTGCGCACCAGTTAAATTTGTATCCGACTTTACCCCAAATTGCTCTGATGTCATGAGTATGTCATGAGTATCTGACAACTTTTGATGAAACCAGGCAGCTGGAGCAGCCGCCCCCGATTGTCAGGAGCAACCGCAGCAGCTGCTTGGCCAAATGAACGCGAGACATGCACTTTCACTGAGATGTTGCATGTTTTGAGGCAGATCTTACTCGTGTGCAGCTTAACTACAGGTGTTTTTCTATAACCTCTATCGACCCTTCAACTCTTGTTGATAATTCAGGTCAGGCACAATTTAACTCAGACTCATCTATTGCTCAGCTGATACTGTGACAGCAGTGGGTGGGTTACACAGGCAAGGCATTCAAAAGACCACTACCGGTGGGAAATTTTAGTGACCATCCAGTTACTATGACAATAGACAAACAATCACAATCTCCTAACAATTAAAAAAGACATAGTGAAAACAATGATGTTGTTGTCCAGAAGCCACTGTTTAATTTAATAGATCTAAAAGTATTTCCTCAGTTATCTGGGGACCAAATTCAGAGTGTGCACAGACTGAAAAGGAAGACTGTCCAAAGTCTTTGTAAATGAAATTTGGCATTGATTTTTATTAGTATGACTCACCCTGTCCAACCTGATCAGCATTTTGTTTATTTGAGCTGTCCACCAAAACTGACTTTAATCCACATACATTAAAACTAAATAGTGCATAGTGTCCAATGCTATAATGATTCTATATATGTTGTTTTCATCACTGTTCATTGTTGTATGTTGCACCGTACCACCAAAGCAAGTTCCAATGTTTGTCAATTTTGTTCATTGACAATGGCAAAAAACCTTTTCTGATTCTGATTCTGATTCTGATTCTGTGTGCAAATGAAAGCCATTATTGGGTGGCAATACAATGATGGTATCCTTTTACAAGCACACATTTTTTATTTAAAATGTATCATTGAAATGTCCTTTGATGATACCATCTCATATTCAAACATATAACATATAACACATATAACATACATACAGTTTATACAAAACATTAGACAAAATATCTACACTGGAACAGACAAGACAGACTTTCGCCAGCTTTACCTTTTTCTTACAAAAATATCAGGAACAGAACAGTTGTACTTTTCTAGTTGCAACCAGGTTAGTAAATAATGTAAATGGAAGGAAAATTGTATATAGATTTTAAAGACAGAAGAAAAAGAAATAAATCTGATCATAAACATTGAAGGTTGATGACAGATTAATTGTAAAATTGAACGAATACAGGAAGGACAGACACATGAAAAGAAGAAAGGAAATGTCAAAAAGATGAATGAGTGTGACATGGCATGATGGATTAATGGAAATGTGAGTTGAGGGTGGCCAGGGGGACAGGTAGGACAAGGACACTCAGGATAATACTGTGCCCATGTTTTCTGCACTCACACAAACCTCATCCACTTGCACTTACAAAACAAAAGATGTCTGTAAAATTGTTGACCTTTTAACTGGATTTCCACATTAATACAGGCGCTGGGCGAGCCATTGAATGCTGTGACGGTGGCTTTTGAAAGGAGCAGCTTGAGACATTGGCTGGGTGCGTGTGTTCAATATGTGCCCGCATGGCTGACCTTTTCCTAATGGCCGGTGCCACTCATGCTGCCGCGGCACTGATTCGGATACTGTGCCGTGACTCAAAGTTCAGCGGCGCTAAAAGGAATGTTCAAAGCAACACGTAAAAATATATATTTATATACATCATTTTTTTCAGTTTGTGTTTTTGATTCTTTTGGGTGTATGACGATTTGTTTCAGCTATTTTGTTCGCTAAAGCCTCACAGGAGACACTGAAATTATATTTATTAAAAAGTCCCTTGGTTTCTTTACCACAACTGCAATTTTGGTGTTGAAAATTAGCACTTGTCCTTGATAGAATGCATTGGGTGTCTTCAATATTATTATTATGTCCATATACAATTTTATGTTTTCTATATCCATCCATCTTCTTCCGCTTATCTGGCGGCCGGGTGCGGGGCAGCAGTCTAAGCAGGGACTCCCAGACTTCTCTTTTCCTGACACTTGTCCAACACCTCTGGAGGCGTTCCCAAGCCAGCCGAGAAACATAGTCCCTCCAGCGTGTCCTGGGTCTTCCCTGGGGCCTCTTCCCGTAGGACATGCCCGAGCCACCTCAGCTGGCTCCTCTCGACGTGGAGGAGCAGGGGCTCTACTCCGAGCTTCTTCCGTCTGACGGATCTCCACACCCTTTCTCTAAGGGAGCGCCCAGCCACCCTGCGGAGGAAACTCATTTCGACCTCTTGTATCCGCGATCTTGTCCTTTCGGTCACTACCCAAAGCTCATGACCATAGGTGAGGGCAGAAACGTAGATTGACCGTAAATTGAGAGCTTTGTCTTTCGACTCAGCTCCTTCTTCACCACAACAGTCCGATGCAGCGACCGCATCACTGCGGACGCTGCACTGATCCGCCTGTCAATCTCACGCTCCATCATTCCCTCACTCGTGAACAAGACCATTTTTTATAATATCAGGCATAAGTAAAACCTTCCTTCTGACTGAAATGAGAACAGGTTAAAAGAATCATGTAATTCCCTGTTATTTAAGTTTTTTATATCTCTTATTACATGTGGAGTAAGCAGCAAGACTCTAGCTCGTCTAATATATATACTGTTAAAAAACACCTTTAGTGGGATAATTCACATAGGAATATGTCACATTATGCCTCTCTGACAGCAAAATTAGAATTTAGCTCTTTTGAACCACTAAAGAAACAATTTCTTTTTGTCAGACAGGAGTGTTTCAATTCATCTGCTTTACATGTTCTGACCAAAAGAAATGGTTGCTTAATAGTTTAAAATAGTAGACATAATTAATCTTCACCAAAGAGAACTTTGGTCCAGTTGTGACAACATTTTTGTAAACAAATAAAAAGTCACAAACTGGCCTATCTCTTCCTGAAAGTCCTACAGCACATCATCCCTCTGTCACACATGCTGCGGTGAAAGTGTGTAAAGAAAATGTATCCACTTGTCACTTCTGCCATCACTGTTCAGAAACTCTGCAAATATATTCTCTTTTTGTTACATTTTAAAAAGTGTTTGTTACATTTGTAATGCATGTTTTATGTTATGGTGACCGATTAAATGACCGAATGAATCTGAATAAGTTAGAAGTATTATTAAAAGATAGCCTAATGGACATGTCTTCTTAACAAGTCTTATTTAGTAATTAATACTCGGTCCCAGTCAGGACACCATGGACATTCTCGCAGTAAAGTCAAGTAAAGTAGTAAAGTAACACTATATTTTTTTCTTTTTAAAGTTAAGGTATATAAGGTATATCCCTCATGAGGAAATTACACTCTCTGCACTTGACTCATCATTCATTGCCGCTGGGGCAACCAGTCAGGAGCTGCTGCCCGGAGACCCATCTTCAGATTTTGTTCTCGGCTTGGTCAGGACTACCTTAGCTGGAGGATTTTACAAATTGTTTGGATTGATGGGAGAAACCTGTGCAACCTGCCCAGACACAGGAAGAAACATGCAAACTCTGTGTGAAAGACTCGGCCCTGTGAGCTTCTTGCTGTGAGATGAGAGTTCTTTGCTCATATTTATATATATGTTTTATGACCATGGTCTAAAATCAGGGTTGCGTATTGGTCAATTGTTGTATGATAAAAAAAAAAAAGACATACTGTTCTTTGGTTCATGATTACTTTGGTTCATGATGTTTCAGATCTATTGTTCAGCGACAGGATAAAGCTCCACAGATATCTGTTCCAGTGTCATCTGTCAGTTCAGGAAGGCCCATGGGGAAACTGCTGCAATGAATATTTCCTGTCTTCTTCTTCTCATAATCTTTATAAAGACATAAGAGGGCGGGTATATAGTTGTATGGAAACTAAACATGGTGGAAAGGTTTTGCACCAGAATAACGGCACTGCAACCATAAAGCTCGGGATTGAGTGTCACAAAACATTATTAGCTAAATCCACCATGTTTCTGCAAAACCTCCACAGGGATCCATCTGCCAAATCAATATTTTTAAAAAGTAAGCAAAAGAGCTGTGTAAAACCCCAATAAACTGCGAGGTCACTACTACTCTATAGGTTTATCATTAGGCTAACTGGAAATTCTATGAGGTGTGACGACACAATTATTTCTTTGCACAATAGCAATTAGCACATTTAACTCACAGCAATTGTCACAGTATTTAACACAGGGTGTGCTAACTATGGCTTGAGCGACAAATGCAGCCTGGTGAACAATTTTTGTTAACCCTGACCTCCTGCTGAATTGTCCCAACTGATTATAGGCAGTATTTATTACAGCAAATCTAATTCATTCCACAATCATAAGTACAATAACAAAGATTGTGTCATGATGAAGACCTAAAATGAATCCCAAGCTGTATTGAAGGTATGGCACACCCCTGCTTTAACATGTGGTCACTGGTCACTGCTTTCCTCCCATGACTAAATAATTTAAGTGATGAAGTATTAAGTATTTATTAATTTTAGTGCAACTCGGTTGCGATAGAGATATAAAAGGAGCGTCAAAGTAATGACGATAACTGTGAGCCTTGTGACTTTGTGCACAGAGCCAATCTGGAGCGCTATAAGCGTTACAATATTGTATACCTTCATGTTGTGTGGGGGACTTTCATTAAATTGCTTTCTACTCTTTAGTTTGAACCTAGATTAGTCAGCAGTCCATCATTTCTCCGCTTGGTTGGACATCGAGATGATTGTTGATAATAGTGTAAGGTACAGAGAAATCCAAGAAAATGTTCTTCTACAGCAAGGTCAGTAACCATGGTGACAGTGATGAAGGGAGAGTATCATCATAATTTATTTTAGTGAAGGATAAATTCCATCATTTTGACACAGTATGGTAGAATGTGTGCCACTTCCACTGTACCTTATGTTCCATCTTTTTATACAGCATTTATTGGTAAAAATATATGTTTTGGGTTCATACCATAACCCTCGACAGTACAAGCCAATTAAAGTTACGATACATATTGCTTTTTCTCCCTCCAACTTCACCGCTATACAAGTTAAATATTTCAGATGCAGCACAAAATTATTCAAAATCTTCATTCAAGACAGTCCAATGATCTCCCACAGGGTGACAGACAACCAATCAGAAGCACTAACAGGAAAGACTGTCTGCAGGAAAGGCAAGGCGCACAGCGGGAGACGCACATCCAAATCAGACATCTAACTACTCACACAGTCTAACTTATACATAGCTGTCTCCTCTCATTCCACGCAAAGGTATACCGCACCATAAAAAGCGGCAGATAGATTGGGGAATTGAAAGTCGATTTTGGAAAAGGTCCAGAAATTTTGTTTTACTTGCATACACCACCTCAACCTTGCCAGTGCATTGGAAAAGAGCCGCTGACAGGCACTTGTACGTGGGCCAATACAGCAAACCGACAGCTGGGAAATTGTCTCAGTAATGTAATGGCCCCACGCCTCTTATAGTTTGGAACCTGACATTTCAAACCAACTGTGTATGTTCAGCTCAGTTTATCACAACTCCAGCCACACACAAAATGATGCAGCATGTCCCAAGTAAATGAGTTTTTGACATCTGTCTGTATCAAATGTAGAAGACATGAAGTTGTGTAAAAGGGATGTGGACTGGAAAATGTTGCGGCAAAGTACATATTCCTGGGAAAGATGGGTCGATAACGGGGGGAGGGGATGGGGCTATTTTCAGCAGCTGCCAGTGATGCCACGCGTCAGCCATGTGACATGAGCCAAACTGCAGTCAGCAAGTGACAAGCAGTTGATATAGCCCCATAAACCAAAGTATAAAGGAAGTACACGTTGATGGAGCATGAGAAATGTTGTTGACATTTTTGTATACAGTTTTCATTTAGGCTTCCTTCACGAAAGTTGTGGCAAGATGCTCGTAGGTGCGTCGAAGTCACATTTTGTCTAGCATAATAATGACGGCTTATGCAATGTAATATAACAAGTAACTAGTTTTTGGGGCGCATGCAAGATTTTTTTTGGTGAGGTTACACACAGTCAAGTGGGTGCTCACACATACATATAATTGCTATTTTTATGTTTTCTCCCTATTGCACCTCCGTTCTGTCTCTGCGTACAGCCTCCTTTGCTCCTTCTAACACTTTTCTCTCGCGTGCTAACTTCCACCCTAGTCTCTCTTCTAGGTCCAAAAAGACTGATACGTTTAGTGAATATGTTTATTATGGTATGTTTTGTCATTGTTTTATATGTTATGATTTCAAGCTTTGAGCACTGATGTGGATGAAACAGTTTTATTATGCAGGAGGGGTATATGACATGCACAAACCAGTCAGCCCTGAGCATTGAAAGATTGTCTCCTTGGAGATTTTATTTTGCCTGGGATGTTCTAGAGTATGGCATCAAACAAACATATGTTGAATTTATTCAAAAACAGATGGTGTTTATTGCTAAAATTGGCTTTTACTGTGAGCAGGGTCACCTTTCCACTGATCTTACCTGCAACTTAGCCACATGGCATTACCTGCTGATCTCCATGGAGCTACAGTCTATACTTTGAAACATTCTAGGCAATTCTACTCAATCACTTGATTCACGTTTAACAAAAAATTACAATGCTTCTCTTTAATTTAGGTTAAACTGAGATGGTTGTGCAATTACGTAATTCTGAATGCTATTTTTTAACTTATTTACATATCTTTCTTTTTGTAAATATCCCCTGTGACATGCAGACACAGAATATGACATATCTTGTTTTGCCCATGGGTATAGACAAAAAAAATTGAAATAAAAAATAAAAATAATACAAATTGTTCAACAAATATGTATTCATGTATTTGTGTCAAGCCATAAATATCACATTTATAGGCATATATATATATATATATATATATATATATATATGTCGTAATAATTTAATAATAAATGTGTCGGAAATCCTGAGAACCTTAAGAACTCCTAATAGCAGCATGAGACTTGGGAAAAGCGAGAGGGCCCTGCGGGATATGGATCTGTGTGGATATGTATCAAGAATCTGCTCAGAATCGGCTCACTCAAAAGAATAGACACTTATTTTGTTTTGTGGGTTGACAGACACGGCACTGTGTCTGGGGAATAAGACATGATCAAAATGGCAATCATAGCACAAGTGACAGCGTGTGAAACTAAAGAGGCATGCAAATAAACAAACAGACGCACGCAGTCAAAATGTTTTTTCCAGATGCCGACCAAAGCAGCACACAAGCCCCTCTCTATTCTCTCATTGTACAATATAATGGTGTCATTTTACCATTCTTCTTCATCATGGCAGAATCCCCATAGGGCCAGCTGGTGTGAGGATGAGACTGTGGAGTTATAACTGAGCTACAGGATCACGGAAAACTAATAAAACATCACTGAAATAGAAACAAATCAGTCTGGACTGTTGAAACAAGTGCACTCTCGCTGCAACAAGTGAGAGGAGGAAAGTCTATGCCAGCATAGCGTATGAATCACTGAGAGAAACTATATGATGATTTACAGACAGCCATGGCTTGTGTGAGGTTTGTCTCTTGTTTTACTATGTTTGCGTTCTTTTTAAATCTATTAAAAAATAACCTGTTGTTTTCTTTTAACTTATATTTTCACTGCTGCCAAGAGTTTAGATCAGGCCCAAAACATTAAGCCCGACCCGGGCTCTGGAGCCTGTGCAAGTACTGTCTGAACCCAACCCAGACCTGAGTCATTCCCTGCATGACCCGGGCCCGCGACTCATTTAACCGGAGTTACATTAAGATAACTGAGTTTATTCCTTCCCTTCAGAGTTTTATTGGCAGAATAAGTGTGCCTGATGTATTTTACCTGCGTATCTTCCAGGTACCAGAAGTACCCCCTCCCCTGCACCTCTCCCTTTATCTTTCTTCAGCTCTTTGGGAGGGCATCTGTGGCTCTCTCTTCTCCGCTTGATCATTCCTTGATCCGTTTATCAATTGCACACTTTCATTCACGTGCTTTCTCCACTCATGTCGCATTTTTGGCCACTTTATTGACCTAAGAGTTAAACATTTTGTCTCAAAAGGAAAAAAAACGCAGCGGCCTCTGTGCTCTGCGCTCATGGATGGCGCATACGCGGTGCACGTGTGCACACATCTGCACTCTGGACTCGAGCCCAGCTTAGCCTCGGGATCAGGCCAAGAATCTAAACTCTACCGCTGCCATTATCAGATGATTCTCAAATGTCACATGTTGGCTAGACTGATTTGTTTTTGTCTACTGTTCCTCGCAGGCAGTTAAACTGACCCTGTCCCTGAAGGTCTTTGAACAGGTGAGTTCCAGATGGAAAGTTCCTGAACTGAAAAGGTACATTTACCACAACCTACTGTATTTGTGCGTCTTCAAATTATGTGTTTTACACTATACCGTTAAAAAAAAATTGAGAGAGATTGAAAGGGAGAAAGAGAGAGAGAGATTTTCATTGCAAAGAAGCAGAGCCATGGAGTATCTATTATCATCAGACAGGAATCTTGTAAATACAAACATTGGATACTTAATCTATTTTGCACTTATAGTTTTTCCACTGTTGTTCTGTCCACACTGTATTTACATATATTTATTTTGCCAAATATATCTAGCTATCTATTTATCTAATAAGTGTGGCTCCACTATGATTGATAACAGAGGAGAGAGACACGCATATCCGTCCTAAAGAAGAGTGTACAGGATCACACAGAGTCACATATGAAAAGAAAGATGATCCGCACAACTATAAACAGGTGTGCTTTGGGCTACACTTAATGTCTGATGAAGGGCAGTGCCCGAGACATCACAGTGGTGAGAAAAACAAAAAAACATAAATTAGTGTCAAGATTGGATTCAACTCAACCTTCATCTACGTTTAAGAGTTAAAGTGGTATTTGTTTTTAAGACAAGGGTAAATGTAACGTGCAGAGCAGTCATTCAAGGACGACAGAGAACTTTGGCTCCAGTAAATTCAGAATTCCCTCACCGCCTTCCGTGCCACACTGGACCAGAGTGTATAAGAAAAATAAGGACTAGTGCAAACACAGAATCCTTGGAGAGACAGAAACAGAGTGTGTTAAAGCAAAATATAGAAAGGATGAGAAATGAAGCCTAAAGGACATAGCAGAATGATGAAAAATGACTCTGTGAGGATAGAGATACAAACAGCTCCATGGACAATCGTTTACAGCTATACTCATGAAGAGCTTAGGCAAAACATATATATTATGTATTTTGAGTTGCTGTGGGTATGTCGAGTGTTGCCCGATGGTGCAAAGTGCTTATGTGTCATCTGCATTAACCACTATTATACAAACAAAAATAATTTAAATGGATGGAAGTGCTCTAAAGTGATTACAAAGTTTCTACTGAATGGAAATATGGGATGGATCTTCTTAAAGCTGTATGTCAGCTGTTATAAGATTATTTCCTTTGTTTGTCTGTGATGAAAATGTTGTTGATCTTTGGTCAGAGTCATTGCTTGTGTAAACAATCACACAGTGTAAATCCATGTAACTTATGTGATTTAAATTCCCCTCCAATGTGTAGTGTTATACTCAAAAACGATCGAGACAGTTATACACACGCATGGAAGCCTGTGCTTCCTCTCAGAAGTTGTAGATACGTGGCATAAATGTTTAATCACCTTGTTTTTTTTGTTGGATCTTTCTAACAATACGTTTGTTTTGTTGTTGGTCTATCTTTCCTGCTATGAGCGCCCTCTGGGGGTTCAGTTCAGTTTATCAGGGCCCGACCGATATATCTACACGATTCTGGGTCAGTTAGCATCAACACGCTGCTACTACTGTTGTCAACAACAAAATGCTGGATTTTATTCACTATGAATAATCGTTTGATGTCAAGATTAAACATAACTTATTTGTGAAGAGTTTGGATCTGAGATGGTCTGTCTGACGCGGTGAGTGTTGTAAATGTGGTCAGTTTTGATGCTTTGTTTCTTTTGTTCACTTTGGTTAACCCTTGGCAAATGTATTGCTCTATAAACATTGTCTTCTGTTCTCTCATTGGCTACATTAAAGTGAATTATGGCTGTATTCAGAGGGATGTACTTCCTGCGGCAGCTGAGGAAAGCCTAGACTGCCAGTGCAGATGATGGTGCAGTTTTACACGCATCCATTGAGTCCATCCTCACTCCTCCATCACCGGGTGGTACGCTGGAGCCACAGCCAGGGACACAACAGAGACTACAGCGCATTGTGCGTTCTGCTGAGAAGGTGATCGGCTGCAGACTTTCATCTCTGCAGGACCTGTACGTCTCCAGGGTTCTGGGACGAGCAGGTCGGATCACACTGACCCTTCTCACCCTGGACATGGTCTATTTGAACCACTCCCCTCAGGCAGGAGGCTACGGTCCATCCGGACTAGAACCTCCCGCACAGAATAGTTTCTTTCCCTCCGCCGTTGGTTCTCATGAACACTTCTTAAACACCTGCCACTTTAACTACAATTTAATCAATCACTCACTGCACTGTCACTTTCTGCAGTACAACCGTAAATTTAACTGCAATTTTGTGTATATACTAAGTCTATTTGTATCTTATTAGTAAATTGATAATAAGCGTTAATGGTATGGGCCCCTGAAAATCAATATCAGACGGGCCTTAAACCTTACTTTTTTGTAAATCAGTTTTTTTTGGTTTTTTGTTAAAGACAGTTTTTTTTCATATTCAAAACATAATCTTAACACTTTTGCCTAATAAATGTTTTTATTTTGGACAATTTCCCATTGTGTAACTTAAAAAAGCGTGTGTGTGTGTGTGTGTGTGTGTGTGTGTGTGTGTGTGTATAAAAAGCACCAAAAATAGAGTGTGTGCGAAGAGAGACAGAGGAGTGAAGCAGGCCACAGGTTTTAGATGCCAGACATTTGTTACTGCCCTGGGGTTTCACTTTTAAAGGGTGCATAAAACATTTTTTGTATGTGACTTTCCACATAAACTTTGTGATCTTTGAAAAAGGCAATGGAAAGAGCGCAGTCTAACCTCACCTAGTCCAGACATGAGATTATGTTTTGTCTGTATACTTTGTCAGAAATCCACATGATGTTTTATAATTGAAGCCTTGGTCTATCCCTTTATGTGTTCCATTAAGGTAGAACAATGTCGATGCACCCACGTGTGACTGCTTACACAACTGCTCTGTGAGTTTTTGTATTGTCCACTGTGGGGCTACATGGAAGTGGAAAAGAAGCTTACAACCCATTACTCACTTGCTAGCTCTGTTTACTCTCAACTAATAGGAAAAACAATATAAATGGCTTCCACAGCATCATAAATCGATGGATTAGCCAAACACGTTATAAATCATCTAGCTTTGTTGGAGCAATGGACTCTTGGACATTGATTCTTGCATAGATTTAATAACATGCCCCCAACAGGCGGAGGAGATCACTTGGCTGCAATCTAAATTAAGCTCTACTGGAGGTGATCACACCTCAGTCCATTTTCACAGACACTCACACTCACTCCACCAAAGGCACATCAACATCTTAATTTAAGGCTGTCCTCCAGATCTGGTAGACAGATTTTTCAAAAGCATTCAGTGTCTATAATCTACAGCTCGACTTGGCCAGCTTCTTGTCTCCATGGAGATGTTATTGGTTAACCTTGAATGTTCCAAAGTATGGCACAAAATTACAAGCGGGGGAGTCACACCACCATGGAGACAAGCAGGTGACAGACCCCACCTCAGAAAAGTTATGTTGTACACCTGTAAATTATGCATTCAATACCACTAATGATTAAGTTTTACAACAAAATTAACATTACTAACAACTCCAAAACAGCGTGTGTGAAAGCTAGCCAGTCAACACAAGTGCGGCGCTCATTCAGCTAAACTTATGAGCATCTAATTATGCAGAGAACACAGCTGTTTTTGTGTGGTCCATCAGCTGTCAGCCATGAAGTGCCATTATGAGCCATCATTACAGCTGTCAAAGAGGAGGAGAGGCTCTCTTCTGATGAAGCACACCAGCTCCACAGTCCTGTATACAAGCAGAGAGGAACAAGAATGGAATAAATCAACTAGTGACACTTCAAACAGCATATGTCGGGATAATTAGCCAGCCCAGACGCATCAGCAATTATTTTCATTGGATGCTAAGGGACAGAACGAAACGCCATGTCAAGAAAAAGGGTAAATGGAAATTCATGGAATTTTGTAAAAACAGACACATGGTAGAAAGAAGACTGCTGATTGGGATAAACGCCAAATTGTTTATTTCATCCAAAAATCTCGACCGAGCCTATTATGGTGATCGAGAATATAAAAATTAGCAAAGACTCAAGAATCCAAAAAATGATTTGACCCTTCAGATCTCAGAGCTTTGGAAGATGCATCAAAACCTAACTCAGACAGTGATTTCAGTGAAAGCTTCACACTTTTGGAACTCTTTGCCTCTGGAGTTTACTTCACTGTCGGAAAAAAAAAGTTCTAAAAATGTGAACACACCCTAAAGTTAATGCATGTGAATATTAATGACCTGCCAAAGGGTTTGTGAGAGATAGGAACTAGTTAGATAGATTTAAAAACACAAAAATCGCCACCAGAAACGGCTTAAGGAAATCAAAAATGTGAACACTAAACTGCCTTGGGATGGGACTAACTTTCCCTGGAGTAAGAATATTGCATACTTAGTCATTGGACATACACCAACTATAAATAAACCACATCAACGCACACAGGAATAACATTAACTCTCTTGAAAAATAAACTCTGACAATAACAAGGCAATTAAAAATAATAAGCAGGACCAATGAAACATGCAGTGGATGCCAGTAAAATCAGGTCTTATGTTATAGTCCATTGGTCCTTGTTACTGTGGACACAATGAAACCAAACAGGCCCTAACTCATAGACAGAGCCCTCATAAAGCTCAAGAGACCGTAGGTTGTCCGTTGTGTCCTTGAAGAGCCCCATCTCTAAGGTAAGGACTAGCAGGTGGCAGCTCAGCTTTCTGACAGCTCCTTAATTAACGGCGCACCATTTAGATTATAGTTTACAAGCGAAAGGTGACAGCTCACCCTCTTAACCTATCTCTGCTGCTGCTATATATGTGTATCCACGGGAGACCACACAGACAGCCAGGCTCACTGCTGTCACTCACTTCATGTCAGCACCTAATAGAAACCATAGAAAAGTCGAATGAAGGGTTGCATGATGAGAGTTGTTTTAATATAGTGAGGGCAGGAATTGTATTTATACTAAACATATACAATTGTTATATACCCATTGCTTAACCCTTGTATTATGTTGCGGGTCAATTTGACCCATTTCAGTTTTTGTGTTGACCGAAGTACTGGTTATCTTTTTTTTTTCTTCCTAAAATTTTGTGACTTTTTCTCATCTTGGGTCATGAACTTGTGTGCTAAAAATCTGCGACGGTTTATGTGTAGTACAATGTCTGTGACAGACTTTGTATACAACAGATGATGTTGCGGGTCATTTTGACCCAGACTCTTTAAATGTGGGTAAATTAGCTGTTCACGATCAAAAATGAACAACCAAAATGAGCTCGCAGAAGGTTACCAGTGAAGAAACTTTGCACATATATAGAACTTGGATAGTGATATAGGAGGAAGAATTCAGACAGAGGAGCCTTCCAGAGAACAAGGACAATGCTATTGATGACGCCAATGGTCAATTTTCCTCCGATGAAAGAGAATTCAAGGATGAGTCTGCTGTTATCTCTCCATCAGCCTGAAAACCAGAAATACACCAATCATCATCCACAGAGAAGCCCATGGACATCTTAAAGATGTAAGATTAAAGTGGTCAACATCACCACACCAAAAGTCGAGGTGGACTGTCATCTGTCAATGTCTCAAAAAATGAATCCGATCCTACAAGATTTTCTGTCACACGAGTTCAATGATTATTCAATCAGCATTTCAGCTCTTCGTATCCCCACCAATAGAGAAGATTATACTCTACAAATGACTGTCCATGACTGGCCAAAGAAATGGAAGCCACTGAACAGGCTGCCCTTGCATGCTTAACATTTGGAAATTCTGGTATTAGCTGGAGTTGCAAGGGTCAAAAGGAGAAGCAACAGAACAGTCTGGAACGAAATGGAAGACGCAATCTTTCGAGCCACAATGTCTCTAGAGACATTCCACATGATATCTTGTGTGATCCGATTTTGACAACCGCGACTCCAGAGCTGGTCGACGTCGAAAAAAGCCGCTATCAGAGATGTATGGATATAAATGGGTCAAAATTCGGCCTTTGTGTACAATCAATGTTACTGTTTGATGAGCGCCTTGTTCCATACAGGAACGCTGTCCTTTCAAGCCCGCTAAGTATGACATCTTAGTATGACATGGAAATATGCAAGTATTAACACAGGAAAGCTACCAGGAAAGCCCTCTGAGAAGAATCAGGGGATGCGTGTTCGTGCTGGCAGATGAGTGAAGGCTGCAAGGTCACAACATCAACACATGTCACGACTTCTTTACATCCTAACCCTACTTGGAGAAGAACTTCAGAAGAGAAATCTGACTATGTGGGAACAGTCAGAAGAAACAAGCCAGAACTTCCCAAGATCTGAAGGATCAGGGCAGACCTCTGCATTGCTCAATATCTACTTTCAGCACAGTTGTTTCATACTCCCAAAGGACAAACAAGATGTTCTGTAATGAGCACCAATCCACACTGATGCATCTCTGAGCACCTAGAGAAGACATGAAGCCACAGTGATCCATGTATTACAACCTCCACAAAGGAGGGAGTTGACAAACTGGTCAAATGTCACCAGCAACATACACCCTGCCAGCTAAGACTGCCCGTTTGGCCCTTGGTGATTTTCCTCAAACATGTTCTTAAATATCTAGTGTTGAAATTAAAAAAAAAAGTTAATTGTATGTCTCTTTTCTAAATGTTCATATAATCTCAAGTAAAGATGTTATTGGTTTTTTACTGTTTTTTTACTGTTTTGGCTGGCTTTACACAGTATGGGTCAAAATGACCCGCAACATAATCAATGTAATTTTTTTTCAACATAATACAAGGGTGAAACACAATACATGACTCTCATATTCTGTCAGCATTACACAGCTCCAACTCTCCTCGGCACTGTAGATATCTCCTGACCAATCTGTAACATGCCCGAGGAGCAAACTCTCTGAGCGAACTGATGTGAATGCTGCATTATATGCCAGAAGAGAAGAGAGTGGGCTGTTAAGAACCAAGGTTACTGAATGATGCTCCAGTGACCCCAGCTCATGACCCTGTCCTCTATACTCGGATGCTCCTCAACTACCTGAGGAACTATGTCTTGTATGGTCTAATGACAACAATGGCAATGGCTGTGATTTTGGGCGTTACAAAAATTATTTGAATTGAATTGAGTTGAAATTGAATTCTATATATGTGTATAACTTTAATGTTGATTTTGCGCTTTCATTTCAGGTGATTAGTCCATCACATCTCAAACAAAATTGGCAACGCTAGTGACTTTATCACCATAGTGCACTTTTCATTTAATTTATTTTGTCTCTACAAAAGAATTTAATGATCTGCAAAAAATACTGATCCTTATTTTGATCCTTGGTGTATTTTCTGTGCCTGTGTACCATAGAAAGGTTTAATTCTTTTTAACTTTAGCTTTTGCAACTGCACAACTCTAATAGAGAATTTATACAGCTCAAAATGCAATGGTGCACAGGCGAGTTCAGGGTATAATAATGACAACTTAAGTATTTAATATCTGTACAACAATTTAATAAGGCATATCATAGTATATTGAGCTGTCTTTATTCTTCTATTCAAGTTCAGTTTGTAAATAGTGCCCACATGTTGTTTTTCATTGAATACAAATTACAGATGCACGTGTCCCACAAGCAAAACATGGCAGCAACTAGTGCCTCAGCTAAACTATGTTCAGAATGGATGTTTAAGATCTAAATACCTCTCAGTCAAAACAGATGGAAGATGACATGGCTGCACAGACATTTGCAGGGCAGCTGTGGCAGAAAAAAAAGTATTGTAAACTGATGACTAGTGCTGTTGATCAGTGGCAGCGCTGGCAGGATTTTAGAAATTCAATTCAGTTAATTTATTTTTCTAAAATCCAAAATCAGAACAGCAGTTGAATCAAAAAGCGACAGTGAATTAGAGAAGCAGGATATTTGCAAAATGCTAAATATCCCAGCATCATCTATCCTTTGACCCTTCTTCTCGGCAAGGGAAAACTACAAAACCCTTTGGGAAAAAGTTGAAACCTCAGGGAGGAACTAGCTTCAACTAAAACAGCGATAAACGCCCCCATCCACCGCAGCACCGGTGAAGCAGGTGTTACAAAGTTTTAACGCTGCACAATGTGGTGTTCTGGACTCTGCGCCGGTGGGTTAAAATAGCGTTACACACTGCTCTGGGTTATTTAATCCTAACTTATCTGCGCTCTGCTTTAGCTTTGGGCTGCTGCCTATTGACCAGGTTGTTGTAAATAAGAGTGGATTCTTCTCAGTCAGCCTAAAAAACAACACAACTAAACAGACTAATAATGCGCTCCAGGCAACTGGGAGGTCTGTTATTTCCCAAGTGAATGTGAAACTTCTGACCTCAGAGCGGTTAAGAATGATAAATATCTTCCTATAATTTTCAACACAATTTCATAACCTTTTGTGATAAAGGTCTGTTGCCAAGTGCCATATGACCATCATGATTTCAAAAACTTTGTAAAAGTTACATCCTTTATTGTGACATGTCCTTCTCCCAATTCCCGCAGTGAAAAGAAATAACAAGCAGGATATGAGGTCACAGCATGATACATATCATGTTGCCAAATCCTCCATGGGTGGGCTTTTGGATAAAAAGCTACAAATAAATCTCACCCCGGTTGGTCATGTGTTGGGGAGTGGACTACCCATTTTGCATGCGCATTTGTTCAACGTGTGGGTCAAACGAGTGAGCACACAGTGGAATATTGCTGCCTTTGAAGCCCCTAAATAAGACATAATTTAGCTTGCCAATCAAAAATTCCCATGTTATAACAATATATATGCACAGTAGCATTATTTGCCTCTGGCTTCCACTGTTGTCAACTGAATAGATTACATCAAAGCTGCTTCCTTGCCAGTCTTGTGTATTCTCATTGCATTCATCAGTGTGTACATCAGGGCTATTCAACTCAAGGCCCGGGGGCCAGATAAGGCCGGCCAAACAATCTGATCCGGCCCGCAACCCATCTTCCAAATAATAATATTAATCGATTTTGTTCTTGTCTTCTGGTTTACTTCTGGCTTAGAACAAGTTTAAACCTGGTTTGCTGGTTTTGCAGGCTTAGTCCTTGTTTAATTTTGCTTTAGATCTGGTTTGGACCTGGTTTAGACCTGGTTTGATTCTGGGATAGTCTTGGTTCCGACCTGGTTAGTAGACCATCCGGCCCAGAGACCACTGCCCCCTGAGAAATCTGGCCCTCAGGAAAATGAAGTTGAATGGCCCTGGTGTACATAATCAATAGGCAATAGCTTTATTGTCAAAGAAATGTCAATTTTAATGGGATTTATTTTTTCTTCTTTTGAACAGTGTGTGGTGTTTTTCTTGGGTCCATGCCAACCATGCAGAAAGTGTGAGGTGAGAGTTTATACAGATGCAGACTTACACACACACAAGGTCGTTGCTTTGAGACGTGAAACAAGGAAACTCCTCTGGGACCATTTGTTTGGTCAGTGCCCTTAAACCCTTAAAGTCAAAGAATATACCACTTATTTATTCAAGTCTGAAAACTTCTAAACAATGTATATGATACCAAGCTTTAAGTATGGAAATTAACAGGATTATGTCAAAAATTTCCACTACCTATCTAGAAAGCAATTACCGTATTTTCCGGGCTTTTAGCCGCTCCCCTATATAAGCCGCATTTGCTCTATTTAAAAAAAAACGATAATAAAAACAATACATAGGCCGCACCAGAAACTCTTTCCTTGACTTTTGGCATCGCATGAGCTCGTCCCGCTGTCCCCCTCCAGCGTGCTCTCCCCTCCAGCGGTCTCCACCGTACATTCATTGATGTTAAGCTTGCGTGCAGCCGCGCGGCGGACTTAGCAAGATCGATGGCCTTCAGCTTAAAACTTGCTTCGTACGAACTTCTTCGTTTGGGTTCCATAATGATGCGGCAAGAATTGAAAATAATTTATAGTTGGTAATTTGTCGTCCGTGTTCTATTTGCTAGTGAATAAAAAACAACATCTGCTTCTTTGCTTAACTTTTCTGTAGTTTTGATCCAATTCCGGTTAGTTTCGCCCCTAGCGCGTGAAAGAAAAAAACCACAGAAAAGCCGCAGCCTCTAAATAAGCCGCATGGCTTCAAAACATCTGACAAAAGTAGCGGCTTATAGCCCGCAAAATACGGTATAAGGTAACATTGGTTAAGATATAGATTAGTGTATACTACTTGAATTTAAAGTCCTGCCTACTAATTTGTTTACATTGAATGTGGTTCAACGTGGATGCCTATGGATGTGATAACATTTGATGGGTTTATATATATATATATATATACACACACACACACACACAACACACATATACACACATATATATACACACACACTATATATATATATATATATAATATATATATATATATATATATATATACACATATTATATATATACACACACACACAAAATAATAATATCAAGTAGATATTAGTATTAATTTCAACCACCCTTGGTCTGTGCTTAGCCGTAACCAACAACAATGTGTTTTTAAGTCCCTGCCTCTGCCCAAATGAACCATCAATCTGCAGGGCATCATTTCATTGCTCCTGTCCTTGCTGGGTGATGTGGGCCACACCTGAGGGTCTGCGGCCTTCACTTGAAGCAGAGTGGATAAATAATAGATGGACCGTGGAACTTTAGGTTGCGAGAGGGGCGCGTGTGCGTGAGGTGCAGGGGTTATTCAGCATATTTATGTAGGTCACCCCTCACTACCGTTTTGGAAAAGGCACACACCTATTTTAGTTTCATAGGTGCTCTACCTGATGTTTAGTGCAAAAAACAGTTGGTAAATAAAATCAGTTCATTTTACATTCCTTGCAGTGGTCTACAAGTATTGCTCATTTACCTAATGCATTACTGATTATCAATTTATTTTAAGCTTTTTCACAATTTATAGAGCAAGGGTTTCCAATTATATTTTCCAGGGGCCAGATTTTTCGGACGGCTAAGGTCCGGGTGCCGGACTACAAAATCACACAATTTTATGTTTTATTTCTATAAGATCCAAAAACAACTCACAGTGGCACAAGTGTAAAAATATTATAACAATATTACTTTACTATAAACAGGACAAAAGCACTAAAATCCAGGCAATGCAAATCCAGTGTTTACCAGAAACCTGACTTGACTAGTGCAAAGCAGACCTGGGGTAAGCCCTAAAGCAGGTACAAAACAGGACTAAAAACGCGCACAGACCTTTCAATCCAACGAGGAAGCCCAGAAAACATGCTGTCCTCCAGTACCACGGCGCGTAATGTTCCTCGTTGTTGAGCAGACTTGTTAAAGAGCAGACTTCCACTCGGTGCACACGGTCCTTACGAATGTAAGATTTACACCAAATCATCAATGAAGCTGTTATTTACTGTTGTCACACGATTATGCTTTGACAAAGCAATGTTTCAGATGAACCGGGGCTCTCAGGACCACCGTGACTAGCAACGGAGCAGCTGCAGCTGCACAGAGCGTTGTAGTTGCGCCGCGGTATATCGCGGAAGCGCAGTTTCCCTAAATTGAGCCAGACCAAATTGCTTCGGGGTCCGGACTTGACTCGCGGGTCGCCTATTGGAGAACCATGTTTTAAAGTGAACGAGCGAGTTTTGCCATCACGGTAAAGCTACCAACAACTATCATGCTAGCACGCGTCCTGGTTTTCGGAGAACAAAACACTTTACAATTAGATGCAGACAGCGCACTGTGGACTAATTTTCACTCTAATAGCTGCTTTTACAATAGGCTGTACTGGGGCAAGACATATTTTACTTTATTACATGAAAGAACTCCTGCAGCCCCTTTAAGAGTCTGCACAGCATTTTGTTTTAATACTGGTCTGCTTTCTGGTCTCAATCTTGAATATACTTAATTTGACTAATAATAGCAATAATATTAGAAAAAATTATATTTGTAAAGAATACATAGAAAACATACATTTAGATAATGACAGCAGCATATAGTTACAGCAAATCATTGTGAGTGCAGCCACAGTTTTCATCCAGTAGTGTAACCAAGCAATAACACTCTTTTAAGCGTGTGATGCTCCAACAAACTGCACCACTGGATTGATCATAGGGGGTAGATATCAAAGCTAGCGGGAGAGACAACATTTACAGGATTACAAGATTGTTTTTGTGTGGTCATGCTGAATTTATTATCATATCCAATTCGTTCACAGAATCTGCACATAAAAATGTGGAAGAAAAGACAGCTTTGTAAGACTGGGGGATGTGTGCCCTGCTGTGGGAAGATGTAGTTGACTCAAATGCTGATTCTGCAGTGCCAAATAGAATATCTCTACACAATAATTTCACATCTGACACAGTGTGAAACAGTGTCACTAAAACATTGAAACGAACAGAGGATAAGTATCACACCGACATATTTAGCAACCCAAACCTCACCTATCGCAGTACTCTGACTGTTCCCACTCTCCACTCAATCATTTCTAAACAAAATGGTGAAGCTAAATATAAATAAAGAACTAAAAAGGTATTCGAAAGATATTCTCCTATAATATATTTTCAGTTTTTTTGTTGCCGTACATTATTGCCTGTGTAAATAACTATGCGTACATTTGACCTATTCTTATGCTATGCTTGATGGCTGACGCAGCATATCAATCACAGTACTGAGGGCAGGATCAATATTCAACATTCTGAATCTTGGTCAAGAGTATCTAGCTGGAGTATATGGAGCACTGGAGTAGAAGAGTGCACAACAGAGTGCAATCAG